>SJYW01021175.1:206178-225007 GCA_006410735.1 Raphicerus campestris | reverse complement strand
GAGAAACCTATATGCAGGTCAGGAAGCAACAGTTAGAACTGGACATGGAACAACAGACTGGTTCCAAATAGGAAGAGGAGTAAGTCAAGGCTGTATACTGTCACCCTGCTTATTTAACTTCTATGCAGAGTACATCATGAGAAACGCTGGACTGGAAGAAGCACAAGCTGGAATCAAGATTGCCGGGAGAAATATCAATAACCTCAGATATGCAGATGACACCACCCCTATGGCAGAAAGTGAAGAGGAACTAAAAAGTCTCTTGATGAAAGTGAAAGTGGACAGTGAAAAAGTTGGCGTAAAGCTCAAGATTCAGAAAACAAAGATCATGGCATCTGGTCCCATCACTTCATGGGAAACAGATGGGGAAACAGTGGAAACAGTGTCAGACTAAATTTTGGGGCTCCAGAATCACTGCAGATGGTAATTGCAGCCATGAAAAGATGCTTACTCCTTGGAAGAAAAGTTATGACCAACCTTGATAGTATATCCAAAAGCAGAGACATTACTTTGCCAACAATGGTCCATCTAGTCAAGGCTATGGTTTTTCCAGTGGTCATATATGGATGTGAGTGTTGGACTGTGAAGAAAGTCAAGCACCAAAGAATTGATGCTTTTGAACTGCGGTGTTTGAGAAGACTCTTGAGAGTCCCTTGGACTGCAAGGAGATCCAACCAGTCCATTCTGAAGGAGATCAACCCTGGGATTTCTTTGGAGGGAATGATGTTGAAGCTGAAACTCCAGTACTTTGGCCATCTCATGCAATGAGTTGACTCATTGGAAAAGACTCTGATGCTGCGATGGACTGGGGGCAGGAGGAGAAGGGGACGACAGAGGATGAGATGGCATCACCAACTCAATGGACGTGAGTCTGATTGAATTCTGGGAGTTGGTGATAGACAGGGAGGCCTGGCGTGCTGTGATTCTTGGGGTTGCAAAGAGTCGAACACGACTGAGCAACTGAACTGAACTGAACTGAACTGAACTGAATTGAATGGTTGATCAAGGAAGGGATTTGTGAAGCTAATCAAAAGGCAATTAAGAGTAAGGCAAGTGAGAAAGATGGTACTGATAAACCTATTTGCGGGGCAGCAATGGAGATGTAGACAGAGAACACACTTGTGGGCACAGTGAGTGAAGGAAAGGGAGGGAGGAATTGAAACAGTAACATTGAAACATATACATTACCACATGTAAAATAAATAACCAGTGGGAATTTGCTGTATGATGCAGGAGCTCAGACTCAGTGCTTTCTGACAACTTAGAGGAATGTGCTAGGAGGTGGGAGGGAGGTTGCGGAGGGAGGGCACATATATATGCCTATGGCTTATTCATGCTGATGCATGGCAGAAACTAACCCAATGTTGCAAAGCAGTAGTGTAGTGTTAGTTGCTTAGTCATGTCCAACTCTCTGCAATCCCATGGACTGTAGCCTGCCAGGCTCCTCCATCCATGGGGTTCTTCAGGCAAGAGTACTAGAGTGGATTGCCATTCCCTTCTCCAGAGGATCTTCCTGACCCTGGGATCAAACCCAGGTCTCTTGCCTTGCAGGCAGATTCTTTACCATTTGAGCCACAGGGAAGATCTAGCAATTATCCTCCAATTAAAAATAAAATTAGAAAACAATGAGGAAGGTGAATGGAGGCTAGAGAGGTATGTGTGTGGTGAGGTGGATAACTATTGCTGAGCTCCATTCCATCTCCTAATAATTTATGAACCCGGAACTTTAAAGTTCATCATTAAAATTGATAAATCATTGAGAATAGTCAAGAAAAAAATCTAAGTCTTAAACAGCAAACTGATGTTAGGCTAGACTTCTCTGCTTATACTTTCTTGTGATATATTTGTCTCTTCTTTTTAAACATAATTATGACAGTTGGATTTATTCCTACAAATTTTTATTGTGTTGATTTTTCACCATCTTTCTACTGTTGAACGTTTTCAGAATTTTAATTCTGTCAACTATCTATTAACTTACCCTTCCAGAATGAGGTCACCTGACAATGTGATAAGCACACCTCTTTTATCTCTGTCCACAGTGTAGAAAAAAATGTTTCATGGGACAAGACCAAATACACTGATAGAACTTGTATTATTTTGGATAAAAATTTGAATAAGTAACCACTAGTACAAAATAAAATGGTAAAAAATGAATCTTTATATTAGTATCCATGTCAGCTGCATTAGTAATATCAGTAGTAAGTGTTCACAATTATACATGATTATAATCAGGACTGGGTAAGGATAAGAAAGAAAATAAAGATTAGTTTATTTGTTGTATAGATTTCATGGTTCAAAGAAAGCAGACAATGATTTTACATTTTACTGCAACCATTTTGATCAGGTCAGAACAGACAAAGGAATTCAATATTACTGTGTTCAACTGTCCATATATCTAGTGTGTATCTATTGGTTCTCATTTTGTAAAAATATTTACAGTGAGAGTTACTGGCCATCTGTTAACAATTCATTCTCCTCTCCAACTGGTCTGGCACTGTGATAGTGTAGTTTCTGAGTTCAAACTCTCCCATTTGACCTTTTACATGGCCTTTATTAGCCCTGTCTATTCTCATTTTCCCTGTTTAATCATTTGGTATACGATGTGAACCCATATTTTGTGAGACGTGGTGTGTGAATCATGTAATTTATTTATAGATAGTGCGTTCTCTAGATTAGAGAAATCTACCAACTCAGAAAAAAAAAAAAAAAACAACTGCAAGTAGAAGAATTTAATAGCAAACCTTGCCAGTAAAAGACTTAACAGAGAATTTGAAGGGGAAATACTTCTTTTTCCACACAATGCCAAGGTCAAGGTAGGGGATTTCCCTTCGTGCCTTCTTCGGTTAGCAGAGTTTTTGTTGTTTTCCTGTTATTTTTATTTTGTTTGTTTTTGCTGAAGACCACAACACATCCCCACCTAAACCAAGGCCCCTGTATCTTGTTGCTGAATGACCACTAAAATTTAAGCCTCTAGATTAGATATTGTTGTTATATCACTATATATATTAATATGTTAGATCTAAAAAAGTATACTTATATGTGTTAGGATATTTTGGAACACAATTCATTATGCTTAGTATTAGTTGCTTAGATATATGAATTTCTAATACAGTATGATTAAATTCATTTATAATGTATACCACTGTAGATCGTTGATTTTAGTGCATTTGTGTTTGGTATATGTTTCCAGAAAGTATGAAGTATGTGGAATATGCACAGCTACATTCTTTTGCAGACATTTTTATATACTTCCATTGCTGGAATCAGGAATTCACAGACAAAGATATAGTAAATCAAGTTTATAGTCTCTGATTTTTACAAATACTTTTTATTAGATAACTTACTATCCCCTTCTGTTGAGGCTATAACTGTTTAGATGACAGAGAGGCAGAGAGAATACACCACACACACACACACACACACACACACACACACGGAGGTATTTCATTCTATATCAACCAAAATGGAAGCCTCTTATCACAAGTGTACTTTTCATGTTTGCATGTCTTTTTCTTTTTGAAAATTTAATAATCTCAAAAAAGTGACCCAAATATTTTTTTTTCTCAAAATAAGAACACTTTTAGCAGGCATCAGGACAATTTCAACTCCTTCACACAATATTCTTTTCACAATTCAACTTGACCTTGACTGTGATTGCTTTTCTAGCTGCAAGTTCTGTTCTTAAATATATGATGCCTACCGTGTTGTCAGATGAGTAGCAGATCTGAAATGTGCAAAATTAGGATGAGATGTACAGCCAGGTGCGTGGAGTTTGTGAAGGCCAGATACAATCCTGTTGCGATGCAGTGGTAACTTGAAATGATTGTTAACCATAAAAAAGTAGCCTGCCATGTACTCAGCTACACCTGAATTCAGCTGGTTAATGCAGGCTGCACTTCTTGGCTTGGGGTGAAATTCACATGAACTATAAATGCTTGATAAGGAGTGTTTCTCTGACTTTGCCTGGCCAGGGCGGCCCACAGAGAGAAAAGCCTTAGGCCAGGAGTGTCCTGCTGGCCAACTGTTTCCAGTCTAAATCTCAGAAATAAGGAAAGAAAGTGGGTATCATTAAGCTGTATGGAGAAATCAGGCTTTCTGACATTTCATTTCCTCACCTCTCAATAATGTTGGTTATTGTCCATTCATTTCCTGCTCTAAAACAAAACAAACAAACAAGAAAATACCTTCCAATCTGAAGATAGAGTTCCCCTTTCTCTGTTTTCCATTTAAAACCATTAATGCTAAATCCCAGGAAATGCTGAAATTGGTCAGATTATTTGTAGTGCAGGACCAAAGACATCAGCCTCCTCTTATAAGAAAGGTTACAACTCGGGTTGGAATTGAACTATAGAAATTGAGGATAGAGATAAGAAAAAACTAAAGACCTGGATCTAGGAAACTGGAAGAATGAGAGGATTGCATAGTTGCACAAAGACAGAACCAACCGGTGAAATCAGACATGACATTTTGAAAAGACTTTAAAATTAGAGGAGAGGAAAATTTTCCTAAAGATCACATAGCAACGAGTACCAATGAGAAATTACTAAATACAAAAGTTGATGCTTTTTCTGCCTTTCTTTGTAAAATGAGAGATAAAGTATAAAAGATTACAGGTTAAACAAAAGAGAAGGGTGTTTCAGAATGACAAATACAGTGATAAAGATGCATTGGATGGGTGGCTTAGAATGTTTTATTTCTTTATTGATCCACTTTTTTTTATTTTAATTCAGGCACTGTGCAAAGAGCTAGGGATAGTATAGTGTATAAAACCAAGCACAACCTCTGGAATCTTTGGTAAAAAAAGGAGATGGGATGATGGAGATAATAATAAGGAAACCACATTATATACGGATGATTCTTCCTTGGGAAAATGAGTTTCTAACTGTGGTAGGAGGAAAGAGAAGTTTGTTAAAAAAAGGTAGCTGGGGAGGAAGTAAAGTATGGGCAGAGAAAACTGCACGACTGGAGGGGGTGTAGTAGTTATGAGTGATTAAAAATAAGGAGTCAGAGATTGAAAATGAACATAGAGTTGAGGACCCCAGATATGATTATTCACAGTCCTGTAAGCCACATAAAGAGAACTGGAAGTCAAATGTGAAGAGGCAGTCAGCTAGAGAAGATAAAGCCTGAGTGGTAAGGAGGCTACTTTTAGGAATGAAAGGGGTGATGATTATAGATTGGTCCAGGGTGCTCATGGGAAGAATTAAGAGAATGGGTAAATATTAGAGTGGTAAGGAGGCTACTTTTAGGAAGGGAAAGCAGTGATGATGATAGATTGGTCCAGGGTGCTCATGGAAAGAATTAAGAGAATGGGTAAGCAGTAGATATATTTGAGAGAAAAAGTCAGTATGCAAATACACACAACAGAAACAAGCGAAAGCAGGTAGCACCCGTCACCCCCCAAAAGCAACAGTTATCAAAGGCTGTTCCCATGCTAGGGACAGTCCGTCTGCAGGACGAATGCCCAACTTTTAAATGGTTCTTATTATGATAAAAATAAATCTTAGCATAGAAAGTGCTGGTGCAAGGAGGTAGTTCAAAGTACTTAAGGAAAGAAAAACATGTGCCTGTGGGCAGAGGGAGAGAAAAAGCTTTAGAAGAAAAGCTTTATAGCACTTCTTTCCTTAATATTTATTCCTTAAGTGCATGTAAGTAACACTCCCTGATCAACATTTATTTGATATGAAGATAAATAATGAAGGGCCATGGAGAATGGAGGTAAAAAAATGTAGGAAAGTAACACATCCTAGAGTCCTGCCACTTATGTTATCTCCTCTTTTTCAGAAGGCTTACAAGAGCTGCAGAATACTAGATTCAAAACTCAATCCTACTACCTCAGAATCTGCATTTTACCAGATCTCCATGTGATTTGGATATGATTTCATGTTTGAGAATAACTATTCAAAATATGCAATAAACATTTCAGAGATGGGGTGGGACATGGTGCCAGTACATATTAGTAGGCAAATTGCAGTCCTTTTGCTACTCAGCCTCCTTCAGCATCCACATTCACACAATATGCTCTTTTTAAATGCTGTATGTATACTCAAACATGGTGTTAACCATAGTTCTATCTAATATTATTGAGAATTGAAATTTTAAAAAGAAGTACACCAACTTTTGAAAATGGCAACGGATGAAAATAAAGTTGATAACAATGACAAATGCAAAAGAAAAGTGTAAGTCAGAGCTCACATTAGATATAAAGCAAGTTCCACCTGAGAATTTCCGTAAGATGTATTGCCAACCACAAAATTAAGTCAGAAAAGCAAAAAATTCAAGTTGTCTGCCCATGGATTTCTTATAGTTTCCCCTCTTTTCTTTCAAAAACACACTGCCTTCTGTTCCAGTTATTTATTGTTGCCCAACAAATCACCCGATATTTACTGGCTTAAGACTACAATGTATTATTATCTCTTATGGTTCTGCAAATTGAGCAAGCTCATCTAAGCGGTTCTAGCTTGGGGTCTTTTCATTCAGATGGAGTCTGAGGTTGGGGATATTTGGAGGCTTGACCGGGTTCTGTTTCTAAGGCTGTTCATTATGTGACTGGCAGCTGGGGCCTGCTATGCCCTGGCTGCTGAGCTGGTGTGTTTATTTGAATGACCACATGTGGTTTCTCCATGTCCTTGCCTCTCATTTCGGAGACAGACAGAGAAGAGAAGAGAGGAGAGAGGAGGGAGAGAGAGGGAGAAAACTATTTTTAAAGAACACTAGACAGACTTGAGCAGAATTTCCACAGGTAGAACAGAATATATAATCACTACAAATTAGATGCTGTTTTCACCCCTCCCTAAATATAGATTTCATTTGCATCATCATCTCGTCTGCTAAATGTCATTTTAAAATGTGAATTTTTAAATGTCAGCTAACAAGGAAGTTTGACTACTCTCTCTTGTTATTCTGACTCTACCAGTCTATTATTAGGGACGTTTTAGCAGTTGATTGCTGATATTCCTAATTAAGTATTGGTTCGTGTAAATTGATTGAAGGTGACATAATTTTGAAAAATCATATGGCATAGAGTCGGTTGGATAGCTACAGTTCTGTCTCATATCCCTTTCGTAGACAAAATGAATTAAGTAGATTTGTACTAAGAAATATAAAATTGTAATCTAATTGTTAAAACTCCCACTGAGCCAAAAATTGCATGCTGTTAAAGTCCACTGTTCAGGGGTTCTACTGAAGAAGTTCTGCTTCAGATAGAAGAGAGAACAAGAAGCCTACACAACTAGAAAGCCTTTATAGTCTTTTTTACTTGATAACTCTATCATTCTTGTATCCCTTCTACATTTAACTTGGGCAAATCATGGTGGGCCTTCTCCTCAACTCAAGCCCCTTAGATGCTTTCTAAAAGAGACTCAATTAATCGCTGCTGCCATTGTCCCAATGAAATTATCTATCCTCTGAAAAACCTGACTCTCTAATTAATGTTGTAGCGTATGTGCATTAATCTGTCTGCTCCTCCAGCTCTCTAATGAGACACAAACTCACTACAAGATCTTTCTTAAGAAATAATAAACTGACTGACTTGGTATGACATGTCACCTAATTAATAAAATGGTGACAATTTTGAAATCCCTGTACTGTGATTTTTCTTTAAAGAAAACTGCTTTGCAAATTTGTAAAGGGACACAAAAAAGGATGTAAATTTAGCAGTTAACAATCTCTGACTAAACAACAAGGGCTTAGATGGAATCAATACTGCCAGAAGGAATTTCCCCCAAACAGTCCGGGAAACCTGGAAATACATGAAAATAAATCTGCATCAGAGAAAATGGTCTGTTTATAGTGACATCTAGTGGTACTCATTTTCATACTCTCCCATTCCTAAATGAATTCCCAAGGAGGAAAACAAATACAGGAAACTTACTATTTATTTTTTATCAATACAAATATGTAATTGATATAACAGAATAACAAAAATATTTCATGAAACCTCATGAATTGGTGAGGTGATCACCTCATCAGGTGATCTGAAGAACCT
The DNA here is from genome assembly GCA_006410735.1 of Raphicerus campestris. NCBI lineage: Eukaryota > Metazoa > Chordata > Mammalia > Artiodactyla > Bovidae > Raphicerus > Raphicerus campestris. The sequence goes on along the minus strand of SJYW01021175.1, from coordinate 217,020 downwards.
GTTTTATAAAGGGGTATGGATAAATGGATTATTTCTAGGATGATGAACACAAAAAGGAGAGCCAGCCCTCATGTGTAAATAGGTGTATTTCTTGATGTTGAAACATGTGGCCATGTTTTTTTTTCATATCTTTATTTCAGATACATCAAACCAACCAATCAGGCAATTCATGGTGTAAATAACTTTGTGAGAAGTGAATCATCCTTTCATAAATTTAAACTAAGATAACTAAAAGGACTACATTTCCAAAGGGTTATGATGCACAATAGTGACACTCTCAATTCTCTCATGGTTTTAAACTAGTAGAGTTTGACTCACTCTACTAAAAGTACATATATCAGGGACTGAGGAGGAGCAGGGTGAGATGTGGAAGCAGAACATAATCCTGGCAATTATGGTAGACCTTTTTAGTTACAATGGATTTTTAAAATGTTAGAAATTAAAAGAAGATTTTGAATCCAATTGCAGTACAGCAAAATAGTAAGCAGCAACTTATACAATTTGTAGGTTTGTTCCCATCAAGGGGCTTATGAAGTTACTAAAATTTGCTTTAGTTACTGCAGAAGAGAAGAAATTTTGCCAAGCAGCACTTTTGGAAGTTTTTGCTTTGTGCAAGTTCTGATACTTGTTCTTGGAGAGCCCACAGAGAAATCGATCTCAGGCATCACTCTCATCCTACCTTCTGGATCATTTTAGGGCAGGGCTCATCCGTTATGGACAGATGCCTTAACTCATCACTTCATTCACCTAATATTAATGGCCACCCATGTGCCAACNGCTCCTCCAGCTCTCTAATGAGACACAAACTCACTACAAGATCTTTCTTAAGAAATAATAAACTGACTGACTTGGTATGACATGTCACCTAATTAATAAAATGGTGACAATTTTGAAATCCCTGTACTGTGATTTTTCTTTAAAGAAAACTGCTTTGCAAATTTGTAAAGGGACACAAAAAAGGATGTAAATTTAGCAGTTAACAATCTCTGACTAAACAACAAGGGCTTAGATGGAATCAATACTGCCAGAAGGAATTTCCCCCAAACAGTCCGGGAAACCTGGAAATACATGAAAATAAATCTGCATCAGAGAAAATGGTCTGTTTATAGTGACATCTAGTGGTACTCATTTTCATACTCTCCCATTCCTAAATGAATTCCCAAGGAGGAAAACAAATACAGGAAACTTACTATTTATTTTTTATCAATACAAATATGTAATTGATATAACAGAATAACAAAAATATTTCATGAAACCTCATGAATTGGTGAGGTGATCACCTCATCAGGTGATCTGAAGAACCTGTTTTATAAAGGGGTATGGATAAATGGATTATTTCTAGGATGATGAACACAAAAAGGAGAGCCAGCCCTCATGTGTAAATAGGTGTATTTCTTGATGTTGAAACATGTGGCCATGTTTTTTTTTCATATCTTTATTTCAGATACATCAAACCAACCAATCAGGCAATTCATGGTGTAAATAACTTTGTGAGAAGTGAATCATCCTTTCATAAATTTAAACTAAGATAACTAAAAGGACTACATTTCCAAAGGGTTATGATGCACAATAGTGACACTCTCAATTCTCTCATGGTTTTAAACTAGTAGAGTTTGACNTGTGAGAAGTGAATCATCTCTTCATAAATTTAAACTAAGATAACTAAAAGGACTACATTTCCAAAGGGTTATGATGCACAATAGTGACACTCTCAATTCTCTCATGGTTTTAAACTAGTAGAGTTTGACTCACTCTACTAAAAGTACATATGTCAGGGACTGAGGGGGAGCAGGGTGAGATGTGGAAGCAGAACATAATCCTGGCAATTATGGTAGACCTTTTTAGTTACAATGGATTTTTAAAATGTTAGAAATTAAAAGAAGATTTTGAATCCAATTGCAGTACAGCAAAATAGTAAGCAGCAACTTATACAATTTGTAGGTTTGTTCCCATCAAGGGGCTTATGAAGTTACTAAAATTTGCTTTAGTTACTGCAGAAGAGAAGAAATTTTGCCAAGCAGCACTTTTGGAAGTTTTTGCTTTGTGCAAGTTCTGATACTTGTTCTTGGAGAGCCCACAGAGAAATCGATCTCAGGCATCACTCTCATCCTACCTTCTGGATCATTTTAGGGCAGGGCTCATCCGTTATGGACAGATGCCTTAACTCATCACTTCATTCACCTAATATTAATGGCCACCCATGTGCCAACCTCAGTTTGAACCAGTACAAGCTCTTAGTTCTCAAAAGTCCATGTCTTCACTTTTTAACAAAAAGAAGCTTCCCTGGTGTGACACAATTTTTGTCTCCATCACTGTCCTATTTTCAGCAAGTGTCATCAATATTCTACGATATTAAACATAAAGTTTCAGAGTGTCCTTGAAGTTTATATCTGTCCACTTGTACCCTCTTTACTTCAAGGAACATAGAAACTGCTTTGACCTTTGAGACTATCTTTTCCCTTCGCAAGATGAATCCCACACAGCTTGACATAGTAAGCATTACTTCAAAAGCTCACCATTCTACTTTATTCTCCCATGTGACAACCATTTTGCCTGCAAGTGTCATGGGTGAATATTGTGAAAGACCAAATGTGACAATAATACCTCCAAGTTCTACTCAGAGCACTTAGAAAAACACCTTCTCCTTAGAATGCATAAAAAAGCTAAATGGCTTGACTTTTTCAGGAATTAAAATTTATCATTGAGGCATAAGTTAGTTATACAATGGCATGATTTAAATACCACTTCTTGCCCACAGAAGGGAATTATGGTAAACAGATTCATAGAATTTCTCACCTAAAATTTTGTCTGAGTGTTCTAGGGCATAGCTGCAGGCAGATTTCAGAAGCTTTTTAGATATGCGAATTGAAAATGCTTCATATATGTACCTAAGGAAACGGAGAAAAAAATTTACTTGTAACATCTATCCACAGGCTTGAATTCGACTGACTTACAAAATCTTTCTAAGGGAACATATTAAGATTCAGGGGAAATATTTAGTGATGCAACATGTCAAGCACTCAGTGTACATTTGCACCCTTAAGAACATACACTCCCTTTCTATCACCTTAGGTTTTACTATGTGCTGAAAAACGTAGCTGCTGCCTGGCACAGTGTCATCTGTTCTGTGTAAGACAAAATATCAATGAGGTTTTGTTATTCTGACAGTGACCAGAATCTCTGCAGTATTTCTCAAAGGGCACTTTTTATGGTGGCGTGCAATCAATAGTGGGCTTCTCCTATGGTGGCACCGGTGGTAAAGAATCTGCCTGCCATTGTAGGAGACAAGAGACCCAGGTTCGATCCCTGGATTGGGAAGATCCCCTAGAGAAGGGAATGGCAAATCACTCCATTATTGTTGCCTGGAGAATTCCAAGGACAGAGAAGCCTGGCAGGCTTCAATCCTTGGGGTTGCAAGGAGTCGGACATGACTGAATAACTGATACACACACACACAGTCAATAGTACCTAGTACTTATTTTTCCATTAATGATGGTGACAAATATCAAGTGTCTTTTATTGCTTTACTCAGGGAATAATCAGCCTTATATAACTCTCCTATCTCTCCTTTCTTCTGTCTTACTCTTATTTCATCTGGCTGAGTCCCTCATGACTCATAAATTCAATCTAAACTTCAGTCAAGTTGGTATTCATCTTTGCAGGGCTGACCCAGGTTTCATTTTCAGAGTAAATTTGATCTTCTGAGAAAAAAGAGTCTTTACTCTGGCCTGGTATGTCTCAGATCAGCTTACATATTAGAGTCACCAGGGAATGAATATATATATATATATATGCGTGTGTGTGTGTGTGTGTGTGTGTGTGTGTGTATGCACATGTATATGTAAAGTCAGGCTTCAACCCAGATATTCAGTACTATGATTTAATGCCCCTGTGATTTTATTTGTATAGCCATGGTTGGTAATTCTGGCATCTGGTTTCTGCCCCACCTGTAAGACTCATTTTCTTTTTTTAGTGAGAGGGAGTGGAAGGATGGGTGACACAAGCCAATGACACAAAATTCAAAAGACAGAAAACACATATAGTAAAACAAAACAAAACAAAACAAAAAAACCCTCCATTTATCCTAGTTACTCAACCACTCAGCTGTCTTGCCCAGAGGTAACTAATATCTCATACCACCCTTATAGATAATGCATTCATAAACAGATAGGATTTTTCCTTCAACAATGTCTCTCTACTTCCCCTATATATACAGAAGACAAGATACCACACAAACTCCTATGACTATTGCTTTTTTAATACTTGATAGCACATATTAAAACCTTTCTGTATCAGAACATGTAATTGTGTTTCTTTCTCTTTAACAGTGGCATAATATTCCATTTTATGAAAGTGGCATACTTCATGTAATTGGTCCCTGTTGTAATATTTCAGTGTATTTTCCTATTTATCACTGTATCTACATGTATGAGGATATCCATAGAATAAATATTTGGAGTGGATGTTCTAGATCCAAAATACAGTGCATCTTTCATTTTGGTAGTTAATAGCAGGTCACCCTCCAGAGAGAGTGAATGACTTGACACTCTTGCCAATAACATGCAATTCCTTTTTTCTCTTTTGCCAACGTAGCATATTGGTAACATTTTCAAAAGCTATCAATGTGATGAGTGAAAAAAAGAAAAGGATTACTTTGTGGTGCTAAATGTTCATATTTTCTGAGGGATGAGGTTAAACACATTTTCTTATGCTTAAGAATCATCTGTATTTCATCTTCTGTGTAACTTTTGCTCATATCCTTTACCCACTTTCCTACTAGACTGCTAGTTTTAGGTTACTGGTTTCAAGGTTTAACTTATACATGAACAAAATCATTCTTTCATCTTGATTTCTGTATGGTGCTTTTTTTTTTTTCCTCAAGTAGAATTTTTTAATTTTATTCTTCTATGAGAAAATTTCTTAATTTGCTTTAAATTTTTTTTCCATTATGGTTTATTATAGAATATTAAATATAGTTCTCTGTGATATGCAGTAATTATGACTTTGTTATTTATCCGTTCTTTGTATTATAGTTGCATCTGCTAATCCCAAACTCCCAATCCAACCCTCCCTCCTCCTCTCCCTCCTCCTCCTCCTCCTCCTGCTCCTCCTCCTTTCTCTTGGCAGCCATAAGTCTGTCCTGTACCTCTGTGAGTCTGTTTCTCTTTCATAGGGGAGCTCAGTTTTGTAATATTTTAGATTCCACATATAAGTGATATCCTTTGCTAATTGTCTTTCTCTTCTTTAAAAAAAAAGTGACAATTTTATTTGTATTCATAGAGCATCCTTTGAAATTAAATACATTTCCGCCATTCTTTATAGTGTTATCAGATATTTTAAAACTCTAATCTATTCCAGTTTGCTCACAAAGTTTAAAGTTCTCTTTCATTCATTGTAGTTTTCTTTTCTTTTTACTTTACAATACTGCTTGCTGTCTTTCTCTTCTTGACGTACGTTGTCTAAAATGATTAATCTCTAGATCTATGATGCTGCTGCAAATCACATTTCATTATTTTTTAAGGCTAAGTAATATTCCCTTGTATGTGTATGCATCTTCTTTATCCAGTCATCTCTCAATGGACATTAAGATGTTCCCATGTGTTACTGGCTATAGTCCTCTGAAAACATCGAGGTCAAGTTATAGTTTGTCTGCACATGTGCCAGGAGTGGGGCTGCGAGCTCATGCGGCATCTCTATTCATGTTTTTAGCTCTTTGGGAACTGTCATACTGTTTTCCATAGTGGCTGTAGCAATTTACTTTCCCACCAACAGTGTAGGAGAGCTCTCTTCCCTCCACCTGCTCTCCAGTAGGCGTTATTTGTAGACTTTTAAATGATGGCCCTTAATTTGTTTGTAATTACTTAGGTTTTAAAACACAATAAAAAGTATTTCTGTACTCTGGAACTATTTAAACATCGTAAAAGCTTCTTATATTTTTATAGTTTCACTCTTACATCTAAATATTTTATCAACCTAAAATGTATTATAAATTTATAATGTTCATTAATGTTTATTTTTTATTTAATATTTTATTTATTTATATACTGCCTTCTCTATTAGATTTAAGTTGATATAAAAATGTTAATATAATACATGAAATCAGTTTAAAAATAATGAAAGCAGTGAAGAAGAAAATTGATCCAAGTAAAGCAGAGGTGTATGTATATAGTAAACAAAAATATTCCATTTATTAATGAACCACAAATTTGGGCATAAGCTTTCTGATAAACAGTGTGAAAAGGAAATATATGATAATATAATTGTTAAATGTATAGCATTGTTAAAATTAGCATACAAGTACACAGACACACACATACTTTATTTGTCAAAGCAATCAGAATATTTCCTAACACTAAAAATGAAAATAAATCTCTCCCCTGAATTTCAGGAAAATGTCCTTAAACAATGAGCAAATTCTATTAATCTGTTTATACTACAAGTCTGGCAGCATCAAACCAAACAGCTTAGCAAAGGAGTGTTAAATATATGGGTCCCCAGAATAATTTGAGGCAGAATATTTGTTGTGTTGGGAATTTTTTTTTTTTTTGAATTTAGAGAAATGATAGACGACATGTCTTTCAGATATTCTCTATAAAGGTAGTTTCTTCAACTTAGCCTTGAAATATACTTAGTAGACTTAGTAGACACATTTCAAAATATAAATTTGAAAACTATACCTATTCTACAATCTTGCAATTAAAAGCATTGCACAGTCATTAATATTTATTCTCTAACTTACAGTCTATAAAGAAATTATTTTTAATCTACATATGGGCTTCCTTGGTGACACAAATGGTAAAGAATCTGATGTAGTGCAGGAGATCCAGGTTCAATTCTTGGGTCAGAAAGATTCCCTGGGGAAAGAAATGGCAACCCATTCCAGTATTCTTGCCTGGAAAATCCCAAGGATGGAGGAGCCTGGAAGGCTACAGTCCATGGAGTCCCAAATAATCTGACATGACTGAGTGATTTCACTTTCTTTCTTTCTACCTACATTATGAGATCTCAAAGTCAGAGGATATACTTATATTTATAATATACTTAAATCACTATAAATACAACTTTAGGAAGTTTTTTTTAGGAATATGTTCTCAATAAAATCTGATTGATTCACATGAAAATGGTTCCACTTTCATGAAAGTACTTAGCAATAAGGAGGAATACCATTAAAAAAATTGTTATAGTTTGCTAATATACAATTATCTTACATTAGCCTTATGCTGAAAAAAAAAGTTGAATTTATTTTAGTTTGGTTTGCACAACTGTGTTTTCTGATAAGTTAACAGCAAATATAACCTTTTGTTATTGGAGATAATAATTGACATGAAATTTCATTTATATCACCTGAGTAGGTTCTATCAGTTGAAATAATTTGTCTATCTTGTTCAGCCTTGTACTTCCAAGCATTTAGAACAATGCCTAGAATATTAAGTATTTCTCAAATTAATGCATGAATAAGAACTTATGTTAGCTTTTGACATGAAGCAGATTAATTGGCTAGAAAAACTTGGTTATATATTCTTCAAAATGAATATAACCTGTATACAATTCTAGTATGAATAGCCTTGTAATAGAGCCTTAAGTAGAGTTTCTAGGAAGTGGCAGAATACCATTACTTTAAGCTAATTACTAATAGTATATTATAAAATTGCTTAGTCTCATCAATTCTTTGGTAAACAGAAGAAGTCAGAAGTACTTGACTGCATTAGGATTGTACTTCTGTGTCAGAAAACGCCATTCCACTTAAATTTTTCATATAGCCTTGTCCCAATATCTTATCATGATTGAATTCAGAACACTTGACCCTGCATTATCTAAACTTCAGCTGTTTATAAATGTATTGCCTCTTCTCCCAGAAGTTAGTGCTAAATTATAGTAATAGTATAATTGCTATTTGTAACTATTTTTCTATCTTATTCCATATTTTGATGTATTACACTTTTTTTTTTCTTTTCTGCCATGACTGAATTTGTCATCTGTTGATTTATAAGTTATAAACACTATGGCTGTACTTCTGGTGGCTGTCCTGTACAATGATTTCCATATATATTTTCTTCTATTTTTTAGATATATCAAATCTATAAAATGCTTTTCTCCAATACTTTATTTATTTTAAATTTTATTTTTACTTTATTTTACTTTACAATACTGTATTGGTTTTGCCATACATTGACATGAATCCGCCATGGGTGTATACAAGCTCCCAATCCTGAACCCCCCTCTGACCTCCCACCCTATATCATCTCTCTGGATCATCCCCGTGCACCAGCCCCAAGCATCCTGTATCCTGTATTGAGCATAGACTGGTGATTTGTTTCTTACATGGTAGTATACATGTTTCAATGCCATTCTCCCAAATCATCCCACCCTCTCCAATACTTTAAAAATGTATATTCCTTTATTTTTTCCATACCCAGTGTAAATATTAAAAATTCTGATGCCAATTAAGTGGTCTTATATTTCTGAGTTTTTAGAGTTCTTCCGTCTTGATATTCTTTAATGTCACTAAAATGTGTCTATATATAAATTTTATATTCTCTCGCCTAATTAGTACTCTATCAAGGGTTTATGTCTGAGATCTGCAATCATTCTATTATACTAGTGTATTAGTTAGTTCATGCTCCTCTAGCAAAATACCCAGACTTAAGGAACAGGCATTAATTTTTTCACTGTTCTGAAAGCTAGAAGACTAAGATGAATGTCTGGCTGACTCAGGTTCTAATGAGAACTCTCTTCCAGGTCTGTTCAGTATCACTTTTCACTCTATCCTCACATGGCCTTTTTTTCATTGAGTGATTCTGATACATATTGATACATATTTTGTAAATCATGGCCTTAAATATATTTTTTTACCTAGACTCCAGTCTTCCCCATCCCCACTCAAAATGCATACATTCTCCTTCACAATGACTTTTTTCCTGCCTAGTGATACATTTATTTACTTTTGTTCATTTTAATTGTTAATTATTTTTATATTCCCAGAGGAGGGCATGGCAATCTACTCAAGTATTCTTACCTGGAGAATCCCATGGACAGAGGAGCTTTGTGGGCTACAGTTCATAGGGTTGCAAAGAGTCAGACATGACTGAAGCAACTTAGCACACACTATTATATTGTCAATTATTAATTCTTATGATCATTTTTATTTTATTTTTTACTTTTGTAGATTCCTTAGAGTTGACTTTTGAGGACACCTAGTGTCCATCTTATTTGCTCTCTTAATAAAAGCAAGAAACTCCTTCAAGTTTCCTTATTATAATTTTAAAAGTAATGCTTTTCTGAATGTATACATTACAGAAAATATGTATAACACAAAAATTTGAACAAACAAATTCATCTTTAATCCTCAAAACTAAGATAATGATTCTTACTTAACTTTTTGGTTTAAAATCTTTTAGTCTCTTTCTTTTAAAAATGTTCACACAGATAAATAATTGCTGATTTATATTATGGATTATGTGTTTTGGTTTTTATATTGTGGATTATGTGTTTTAGAAGTTTTGGTCCAAATGTACATAGATGACTTTTTATTTCCTGTACCAAATGTTAAAATTAAGTGCTGAATGGAGAAATTCTTTTTGGAGCTAAATGTTCTCTTGATTACTTTGACTATTATAATGTAAATTTTCACAGTCTCTACATCTTTTACTTGAACTTATCCTTTCAAATTATAGGAGCACTCACATCTGCATTTCTTAGGTGGGAAAAAAAATATAAGATGTATGCTTGAAAAGTACTTGTTACTAGCATGATTATTGATAATAATGCCATACTCCTGAAATACTTATCAGAATCTACTTGGCTTATATTGCTAATAAGCAATCACTGATCGCATAGAAATAGCATCACTGCATGGTTTGAAGCAATAGAAATAATACCATTTAATGATTTTGTTTACCTTTCCCCCTTGCCATCTGTCTTCTTTCAGAGTATAGCAACTTTTGGCATTAGCAATACATCAAGGTAGCTAAGGTCAGAAATCTGCCAATAGATTAACTCACAGTCTATGCCAAACGACAGAGACTTACTTTATAAAACACAATTTGCACTGTTCTGGATGCTGTATGGTAATGACAGGCTCAGCTGGCAACACTTACTGAACGGTGCTCTACCAGAGCGCTGCAATGTGTGCTTTCTGTGGTTTATCTTGCTGAATCTTCACAGCATAATAAGGCAGGCCTATTACTAAGGTAAAGGTCGTATGTTTGAGTCAGCCCATCATAGTTCATTCAACAGTTGTTTATCTAGTTTATCAGTTCGCTAGGCACTGTGTGTAGAGCTGAGAACATGAGGTAGACACTTTCTAAGAGTCTATATACCAGAAAAAAAAAAAACCACAAAAACTAACAACAACCACAAAAAAAGCCGCAGCTAATGAAACGTGCTTTGAATAACATAAATAGGATGGTGTGAATATGATAAGATGACTACAGAGGGATAGTTAGAGAGGACCCTTTGTTTGTAAGAGATGATACTTGAGACAGCCATATGCTCACCAGTGTTCCAGATAAGCAACTGAACTTAAAGGCCTTGAAATGAGAATGATCATTCTATATGGTCCATCTTTTTCCTTAGTAATTTCTGTTGCTTTGAAGTCTACATTGTCTAATATTAGTATATAGTTACTCCAGCTTTCTTTCGATTAGCAGTTGCTTAGCATTGTTTCTACAATCCATTTACCTTTAACTTAATTACCTTGTTCAGTTGCTCAGTCATGTCAACTCTTTGCAACCCCATAAACTGCAGCACGCCAGGTTTCCCTGTCCTTCACCATCTCCTGGAGCTTGCTCAAACTCATGTCCATTGAGTCGGTGGTGCCATCCAACCATCTCATCCTCTGTC
>SJYW01021175.1:189856-201129 GCA_006410735.1 Raphicerus campestris | reverse complement strand
CTAACAACAACCACAAAAAAAGCCGCAGCTAATGAAACGTGCTTTGAATAACATAAATAGGATGGTGTGAATATGATAAGATGACTACAGAGGGATAGTTAGAGAGGACCCTTTGTTTGTAAGAGATGATACTTGAGACAGCCATATGCTCACCAGTGTTCCAGATAAGCAACTGAACTTAAAGGCCTTGAAATGAGAATGATCATTCTATATGGTCCATCTTTTTCCTTAGTAATTTCTGTTGCTTTGAAGTCTACATTGTCTAATATTAGTATATAGTTACTCCAGCTTTCTTTCGATTAGCAGTTGCTTAGCATTGTTTCTACAATCCATTTACCTTTAACTTAATTACCTTGTTCAGTTGCTCAGTCATGTCAACTCTTTGCAACCCCATAAACTGCAGCACGCCAGGTTTCCCTGTCCTTCACCATCTCCTGGAGCTTGCTCAAACTCATGTCCATTGAGTCGGTGGTGCCATCCAACCATCTCATCCTCTGTCATCCCCTTTTCCTCCTACCTTCAATCTTTCCCAGCATTAGGGTCTTTTCCAATGAGTCAGCTTCACATCAGGTGGCCAAAGTATTGGAGTCAATTACATAAATACATATAGAATAGGATTGTTGTAAGGCATACATATTTTTAATCCATTTTGATAAATTCTATTTTAATTTTTGAGTTTAAATCACTGCATTTAATAAAATTATCAATATGTTTGAGTCAAGGTCTGCCTAAATCTAAACATATTAGACTTACTCTGTTTTCTGAGTTTTCTGATATTTATACTTCTGTTTCCCTTTCTTGCTTCCTTTTGAATTGTTTAAACAAATTTTAGCATTCCATTTTAATTTATCTATTGAAGCTTATAGGGTTTATGGCACATACAATTTTTTTTTCATTTTATAAAGACTTGATATTTTACCACCTTAAATGATAAGCAGAAACCTTACCAAAACATAAGTTCATTTACCCTCCTCCTTGTAGTCCTTAGATATTACAACTACGTCTATTGAATAACTCATTAGAAAATATCATAAGCTTTACTTTCAATCCTCGTGTGTTTTAAAGAACTAAAAAGGAAGATAGTCTTTTATATGTACTGGATGTTTGCTATTTTTGTTACTCTTCCTTTTTTCCTAGTTACAGATTTTTTGCCAGTGATTTCACTGATTATAGAATTTTAATGTAAAATTTTTTGTAGCAGTTTAAAAATGTTTCACTTCCACTGACTGTTATGGTTTCTGATATCAAATATAGAGTCATTTGAATTAGTGTCTCCTTATATAAGGAGTCCTGGGTTATAGTCAAGATATTGTGTTTATCTTTAATTTCAGAAGTTTGATTATATTATGCCTCTTGTGAGTTTTTTGAATTTATCTTGCTTGGAATTTTTCTGAGCCTCCCTCTTGCATCTATAAATTTGTATCTTTTACCAAATTAAGAAGTTTGCAGTTATTTTTCTTTAAAACATATTTTTCTCTATCACATACGTCTTTTTTCTCTTTCTATGACTCAGATGACACCAATGTTAGACCTTTTTATATTGTTCCATAGGATATTGAGGCTCTTTTTATTTTTTTCCTTTTCAGTTCAGTTCAGTTCATTTGCTCAGTCATGTGCGACTCTTTGCGACCCTATGAATCGCAGCACGCCAGGCCTCCCTGTCCATCACCATCTCCCGGAGTTCACTCAGACTCANACCAAGGAAGCCCAAGAATACTGGAGTGGATAGCCTATCCCTTCTCTAGGGCATCTTCCCAACCCAGGAATTGAACTAGGTTCTCCTGCATTGCAGGAAGATTCATTATCCTCTGAGCCACCAGGGAAACTCAAAAGTTACCTCCACTCCTCTTAATTGCCTTGTTGCTTAATTCCTTATAGTGTTAATCATACGTGTATCAACTGACATATGCTTTTTGATCAACTACCTTGTTCCAAACATCTTTAGAGAGAAGGGGATGATGTATCAACAATCAATGTAGACAGACTGCCTGTTCTCATAAAACTTACATTTTAGTTCAAGGAGAGGACAGATAATAAACAAGAGATAAGCTGTCAATAGTTTTTTGTATACTAATAAAGAATACAATGAAGAAAAGAAAAGAAAAGATAATGATAATGGGGAGGGTCACTTGGGCATTTGCATTCAATCCCTCAGAATGCAAATCTTCACTTCTTTCCTTCAAATACTGGTACTGCCCTAGAGTTATTTATTTATTTATTTCACACACATAGGTTATCGAATCTTTATTTTCCACAGTTCATTTTCATTAGTCTAAACTAACTGTTTTTAGGAGAATAATGTGAGAGTGTACTTTGTCACTTCAAGCTTAATTTCCTATTGGCAATAAATATAGGTCTTTGCATTATTACACGGACCATCATCAGTTTCTCTTTTCTCACTCTCTTGCCTCCAGACCATACCCAGAGGCCTTTGCTAATAGAAATATCTGTTTTTTTCTACTAATATTTTTTTTCCAAAATATATTGTCTTTATGAGGAAAATAAATAGTTCTATATATTTGAGCCCAAATTGATTCTTTAAATGATCACTGTGTATGAAAATATGGCAGTATACAAATGACTCTGTGACCACATGGACTGTAGCCCGCCGGGCTCCTCTCTCCATGGGATTTCCCAGGCAAGAATACGGGAGTGGATTGTCATTTCCTTCTCCAGGGTATCTTCTTGACCCAAGGATTGAACCTGTGCCTCCTGTATTGGCAAGCAAATTCTTTACCGCTGAGCCACCAGGAAGCCTAAACCAGAGTTAGCAGAGGATGGTATACAAATATTTTTCCCTTAAACAAAGCAATGGATTGCAGTGGACTGGGGGAGGGGATATATTTTATTATTTTAATAACATAACTCAGGAGAGTGTCTTAATGCTTTGAAACTAAGGAAAGCGTTCCAAATTAAGGTTTCTACTAAACCAGAATTTACCTTGAAGACCTGAAGATACATTAGAAGCTGAGCACAAAGTTGAGTAAAGAATAACACTCATTTCTAGCTATTCACGAATCTATATGAATGAACTACTATATTAAAATCTATATGCTAACAAAGATTCCTGAATGACTACAACCTTTATAAGGAATATTTTCTAGCACTCTTAAACTTTTATATTCTTACTTCTCTCCAAATGGATTCTTTGAGCAAAGGATTTGTTTTCTTATTAATATTCACCATTTATCTGATGTGCAATACCCACTTTTTTCCCACCTGTCCTTTGCATAATAACATATATGTATAAAAGCAGAATGTAACTAAAATCATCTTGACACGTGTACCTTTAATAGATCTAAGCGGAAAGCTATATACAACATTCTGCTTTTTTTAAAAAAATACTTTATTCTACTTTACAATACTGTATTTGTTTTGCCATACATTGACATGAATCAGCCACAGGTGTACACGATCTCCCAATGCCGAATCCCCCTCCCACCTCCCACCCCACATCATCTCCCTGGATCATCCCCGTACACCAGCCCCAAGCATCCAGTATCCTGTATTGAACATAGACTGGTGCTTCATTTATTTGATAGTAAGTATCAGTTACAGGATGATATGGGCTTCCCAGGTGGCACTAGTGGTAAAGAACCCTCCTGGTAGTGCAGGAGACACAAGAGGTGTGCGTTCAATCTCTGGGTCAAGAAGATCCCCTGGAGAAGAGTGTGGCAACCCACTCCAGTATTCTTGCTTGGAGAATTCCTGTGGACAGAGGAGTCTGGAAGGGTATAGTCCAAGGGTAGCACATAGTTGGACACAACTGAAGCAACTTAGCACATACACATGCACAGGATGAATATATGGACTTGAATTTTGCTGTTTTTGGTGAGGTGGGTGCAGCATGATTATTGCTCTATATGTCTGATACTAGACAGTAGGTTCTTGGTTCATAGCAGAAGGAGTTCAGAGGGAGACCAAGAAAGCAAAGCCAGAATTTTTTAAGCAACACTACATTCTAAGGAAGGCTTCTCAGGTGACACAGTGGTAAAGAATCTGCATGCCAATGCAGAGATGCAGGTTCAGTTCCTGCACTGGGAAGATCTCCTGAAGGGGGAAATGGAAACCCACTCCAGCATTACTGCGTGGAAAATTCCATGGACAGAGGAGCCTGGTAGGCCATAGTCCACGGGGTCACAAATAGTCAGACACAGCTGAGTGACTGAGCCTACACAGCACACACATTCTCAGGAGGTAGACGGGGCAGGTTCAGATGAGCAACTGCTATGAGTTCCTTTGGCACAATGGTTATATGGAGTGTGAAAATGCTCAAGTGGGATATTCATAGCAAAGAGTCGGGTTTTGGGTCATATTACCTGATTTTCAACCCATCTCCACTTTCCCAAGGGGAGGAGGGCTTTTGGCCTTATTTAGTCAGACCTGATCAGAAGTATTATGCCCTGGTGTCAGGGCATAATTGGTACTTCTTATTTGCAAGGTAATTTTATTGTTATGAAGCCATAATGAGCAAAAGGTTACAGTTGGAGATNGCTCAAGTGGGATATTCATAGCAAAGAGTCAGGTTTTGGGTCATATTACCTGATTTTCAACCCATCTCCACTTTCCCAAGGGGAGGAGGGGTTTTTGGCCTTATTTAGTCAGACCTGATCAGAAGTATTATGCCCTGGTGTCCGGGCATAATTGGTACTTCTTATTTGCAAGGTAATTTTATTGTTATGAAGCCATAATGAGCAAAAGGTTACAGTTGGAGATGCCCATCTTTTCCCACCTTTCTTTGTCTGTCTTTAGAACCTCTGTCACCCCAAAATACATGGTTTCCTGCCACATTGCCCATGCCATGCCTCCCTTATCTGCTTATATCTGCCTAACTGCCTGCTCTAACTTGTCCAATGGACTCTATTAGCCAAATGGTTAAAAAAAAAAAAAAAAGTGTCACATATACAGTAGGAATTCAATGATATCAAAAGAGAGTAAAAAGTTTGCAAACTATTTCTAAATGATGTAATTCCTTTAGTATAAGTTTATTTTTTCTCTAAAAATTAAGACATTACTGATATAAATTAGAAATTACAGATAAATAATTTTAAAAATACTTAGTGCTATTAAAACCTCGGGAAAATTTCTTTCAAAAAGTTTTTTTACAAAAAATATATTATCTTTGATAATTTGATCCCTTTTGCTTTATTCCAGGTACTGTGCTAGGTTAATAGTGAGCACATCAGATAGTTTCTCCTCTCACATTCTATTGTATATCTTTCCATGCTGATAAATATTATCATATAAATACCTAAATCAGCATTCCATATATTATTTAACTTTGCCCTATAACCAGACATTTAGTTGTTCAGTACTTTTTTTCTGTTATTGCAATAATTTACCACCTGTGAAAGACCCTGAGGTCAAAAATCTCTTCCCTCTTATCCAGGTGAACTTGACCTCCCACCCTCTCCCCTAGTTCAGAGCACGTTGTTGATCTGATTGGATTAAAGTTATTAGCACTATTGTAAGGGATACCTCCCATACAGAAAAGTTTAATCCAGAGTATTTAGTGGCTTTTGACACTACCAAATTCAGCCATCATCAATTTGTTAAAAGTCATTCAATGAAAATTAAGTTGCCAAATATTGAATTTATGGAATAATTTTAGATACTCAGCATTTCCTCATTTCTGAACATTTTCTAAGAATAGGTGAATTTCTCCATAAACACAAATTTTCCTTTTTAGTTTTGAGAACATTCAGTCAATTTATCTTCACTTGACCTAGAATCTGTCTTCCCACCCATTTGCCCTGGCATTTATATTTGAATCTCCTCCTGCCTCCTACTGTTTTTGCCCCTACTCATGCCTCTGGCAATAAATAGCTTAAAATATTACCCTGGATTAGATTAACATATTTTGATAGTTTTATGAAAATTGGTCACTTCACAGATTGCTGCTGTGGCTGCTCAGTCGCTCAGCTGTGTCCCACTCTGTGATCCCATGGTTCCCCAGGATTCCTTGTTCTTCACAGTCTCCCAGAGTTTGCTCAAACTCTTGTCCATTGAGCCAATGATGCCATCCAACCATCTCATCCTCTGTGCCCTCTTCTCCTCCTGCCTTCAGTCTTTCCCAGTGCCAGGAGCTTCAATCAGATTGTTTGTCCTCTTCCAGCTCAATGAACCATTTCTGAAAACATGGCTTCTATTTGGGGCTTTCAGGATGTAGCGATACTTGCTTATTCACAGTCAAACCGCCTTCCTTATCTCTCCTAACAAGGATAGGTATCTTATAGGTATCCTATCTATCAAAACAATAGCATCACAACTCTCACCTTTCTTTCTCATCAGGTCAAGGAGTGTTCTGATAGTTTGAAGAAAGTGAGTGATACATATAAATATTTCTTATTTTATGGATAAGAAGTCCATGGATAAAAAAGACTTGCTAGGTTTGATTTATAAGTGATGATTATACCTGGCATTTTTAGCCTATGTTATTTTTCAAAAAGATGAATTTTGCCTGCAAAGCATGGATACAACAAGCTGAGTCATCATCTCTAATTTTTCATAAAAATCTTCATAGACTGAATTCAAGCATAGATACTGGAAATGATTTTCAGAGTTTTCCCTCATCCTAATATACTTGAAATTCCACAGTCACAGCTGGATTTCAGATGGTTACAGTCACACAGCTGCTTGGTGAGCCTCATGACTCTGCCTTGGTAAACAGGAGTTCCTTGAAATTGTGAAAAGCCAGAAATGAATTCATTTTACATAATAGGAATATAAATCAGAATCTCTTGTGTGCATTGCATTTGCATGAAGGTTGCTGCTAAAGTTTGGTCTTCTTCTATGATTTCATCCTTTTATCTATTCACTCTCCAGCACATGTAAGCTACAGGCAGTCTGCAAGTGCAAATATTTACTATGATTGAGAATAAGAACAAAACAGAGTCCAAGGAAGTAAATACATTGCACTTTATGAAATTTTAAGTAAACATTATATAAAGAGGACACAATTCATCCTTTGTTTTCCTACTTGATAAGATAAATCATATAGCAAACCATAACACAAGATATAGTATTTAACATACACTTAGCATAATGGCTTAAGCACATTTTCTCTGGAGGAAGTATTCCTATGATAATAGGGCACCATGAAAAATTGCCTATGATAAAAATAAAACATGACCATGAAAGATAGCTCAGCATCTATGACACCCCAAATATGATATTGTAACAAATGTACATCTATTTATATATTTACATACACTGTGAGATCTTATTAAGTAAATATCAATATGTAATTCCATATACTTTCCTTTGATAATTTTGTAAAAATGTTAAATGCAGCATTCAGTAAATTAAAAAGTTTTGCCCTATCTTGTTGCATCTCAGGTTTTATATTAAAAAGCACTTTACACTTTATAATACCAACATGCAAATAAGCACTAGTCTAGCCATTAAAACACATTAATCAAGTGTTTATTTTATCTGGACTCATCTAGGTCATGCAGATAACATTAACTGTGTGTGAAATTATGACAAACAAAATTTATATTAACCAAAATATTCAGATAAGAAACTCTCTAGACACTTTTAATAATATACATATGGCAGAAACCTCTATTTAAACACCCCGAATCTGTTCTTTCTACCTTACTTAGACTATCTAGTTTTGGTTTATGATAGATAATCAGTTAGTTCATTTTAGACACTCAGTCATGTCCAACTCTTTGCGACCCCATGGACTGCAGCACGCCAGGCCTCCATATCCATCACCAACTCCCGGAGTCTAATCAACCTCAGGTCCATTGAGTCAGTGATGCCATCCAACCATCTCATCCTCTGTTGTCCCCTTCTCCTCCCACCTTCAATCTTTCCGAGCATCAAGGTCTTTTCCAATGAGTCAGTGCTTCGCATCAGGTGGCCAAAGTATTAGAGTTTCAGCTTAATGTCAGTCCTTCCAATGAATAG
This sequence comes from Raphicerus campestris, assembly GCA_006410735.1. Classification (NCBI taxonomy): domain Eukaryota; kingdom Metazoa; phylum Chordata; class Mammalia; order Artiodactyla; family Bovidae; genus Raphicerus; species Raphicerus campestris. Next base: position 193,212 of record SJYW01021175.1, on the reverse strand, counting down.
TCAGAACTGATCTCCTTTAGGATGGACTGGTCGGATCTTTTTGCAGTCCAAGGGACTCTCAAGAGTCTTCTCCAACACCATAGTCCAAAAGCATCAATTCTTCAGTGCTCAGCTTTCTTTATACTCCAATTCTCACATCCATACATGACTACTGGATAAAACATAGCCTTGACTAGATGGAACTCTGCTGGCAAAATAATGTCTNGGGACTCTCAAGAGTCTTCTCCAACACCATAGTCCAAAAGCATCAATTCTTCAGTGCTCAGCTTTCTTTATACTCCAACTCTCACATCCATGCATGACTACTGGATAAAACATAGCCTTGACTAGATGGAACTCTGCTGGCAAAATAATGTCTTTGCTTTTTAATACGCTGTCTAGGTTGTTCATAACTTTCCTTCCAAGGAGTAAGCATCTTTTAATTTCATGGCTGCAGTCACCATGTGCCATGATTTGGGGGCCCCCAAAATAAAGTCTGCCAATATTTCCACTGTTTTCCCATCTATTTGCCATGANGTAGTTTCTCTTGTGTTGTTGGAAGAGGGTGTTTGCTATGACCAGTGCATTCTTTTGGCAAAATGCTATTAGCCTTTGCTCTGCCTCATTCCGTAATCCAAGGGCAATATTGCCTGTTACTCCAGGTGTTTCTTGACTTCCTACTTTTGCATTCCTTTCTTTGGTGTTAGTTCTAGATCACTAGTTTAGGTGCTAGTTCTAGTTGTTAATTCTAGTTCTAGGTTAGTTAGGTCATGTAGGTCTTCATAGAACCATTCAACTTCAGCCTCTTCAGTATTACTGGTCAGGGTATAGACTTGGATTACCATGATACTGAATTGTTTGCCTTGGAAATGAACAGAGATTATTCTGTCTTTTTGAGATTGCATTCAAGTACTGCATTTCAGACTCTTTTGCTGACTATGATGGCTATTCCATTTCTTCTAAGGGATTCTTGCTNCATGATACTGAATTGTTTGCCTTGGAAATGAACAGAGATTATTCTGTCTTTTTGAGATTGCATTCAAGTACTGCATTTCAGACTCTTTTGCTGACTATGATGGCTATTCCATTTCTTCTAAGGGATTCTTGCTCACAGTAGTAGATATTATGGTCATCTGAGTTAAATTCACCCATTCCAGTCCATTTTAGTCTGCTGATTCCTAAAATGTCAATGTTCATTCTTGCCATCTCCTGTGCTACTGGAGATCAGTGGAGAAATAACTCCAGAAAGAATAAAGAGATGGAACCAAAGCAAAAACAACACTAAGTTGTAGATGTGACTGCTGATTGAAGCAAGGTCTGATGCTGTAAAGAGAAATATTGCAAAGGAACCTCAAGTGTTAGGTCCATGAATCGAGGAAAATAATAATAGACAGTGATTAGCATTACTCACTTGTAAGAATTATGTTTCTGGCTTTGATGTTCTACCTTGCAAGTAAAAATGGTCTTGAGTACCATCCAAATTTAATGAATCTAATGGGAAAATATTTTGGGGAAAGTGGATTTTTAATTTTTTTTCTGGTAAATCAGTACAGGCATAGCTGCTCCTCTATCCCACTAACCACTTCCTGCTGTGAACATTCCCATGGTATTTGGAATTGCAGGAGGAGGCAATTATGAGAAAGAATGCAAGCATGCAATGAACATAGATGTAAAAAAAGTAAAATCTATTCCTAACCTACAGTTAGCTTGTTTACTTGAAAGGATAAGGGCTTTCTGACTGACAAGGACATTTCCTAGTACCTCTTCCCAAACTAAATTGTGTGTTTTTAAAATACATGAGAGACTTCCTTACCAAGCAAAACTTTTAGTGAAAAACTGCTGTGATTCAAGGCTACATATCCATATTCAGAAATAAAATTTTAAATTCTTGATCAAAGCCAAGTTTGCATTATGTTAGAACTGTCCTTTTTAAAATTTATTTATTTATTATATTGGAAGCTAGTTACTTTAGAATATTGTGGGTTTTGCCATATATTGACATGAATCAGCCACAGGTGTACATATTTCCCCTCGTCCCAAACCCCACTCCCACCTCCTTCCCCATCCCATCCCTCTGGGTTGTCCCAGTGAACTGGCTTTGAGTGCCCTGTTTCATGCATCAGACTTGGACTGGTCATCTATTTCACATATGGTAATATACATGTTTCAATGCTACTCTGTCAAATCATCCCACCCTTGCCTTCTCCCACAAGGTCAAAAAGTCTGTTCTTTATATCTGTGTCTTTTTTGCTGTCTCACATATAGAGTCATCATTACCATTTTTATAAATTCCATATATATGCTTTAATATATTGTATTGGTGCTTTTCTTTCTGACTTACTTCATTCAGTATAATAGGCTCCAGTTTCATCAGCCTCGTTAGAACAGACTCAAATGTGCTCTTTTTAATAGCTGAGTAATATTCCATTGTGTATGTGTACCACAGCTTTCATCTGCCAATGGACATCTGGGTTTGTTCCACGTCCTGGCTATTGTAAATAGTGCTGCGATGAACATTTGGATACGCATTTCTTTCAATTCTGGATTCCTTGCTGTGTATGCCCAGCAGTGGGATTGCTAGGTTGTATGGCAGTTCTATTTCCAGTTTTTTTTAAAAGGAATTTCCACACTGTTCTCCATAGTGGCTATACTAGTTTACATTCTCACCAACAGTGTAAGAGAGTTCCCTTTCTCCACAACCTCTCCAGCATTTATTGTTTGTAGATTTTTACAGCCATTCTGACCAGCGTGAGATGGTACCTCACTGTGATTTTGATTTGCATTTATGTAATAAATGATGTTGTGGAGAAGGCAATGGCACTCCACTCCAGTACTCTTGCCTGGAAAATCCCATGGATGGAGGAGCCTTGTAGGCTGCAGTCCATGGGGTCACTAAGAGTCAGATACTACTGAGCGACTTCACTTTCACTTTTCATTTTCATGCATTGGAGAAGGAAATGACAACCCACTCCAGTGTTCTTGCCTGGAGAATCCCAGGGACGGGGTAGCCTGGTGGGCTGCTATCTATGGGGTCACACAGAGTCAGACATGACTGAAGTGACTTAGCAGAGTAGCAGAGAATAAGTGATGTTGAGCATCTTTTCATGTCTTTGTTAGCCATATGTGTGTCTTCTTTGAAGAAATGTCTGTTTAGTTCTTTGGCCCATTTTTTGACTGAGTCATTTATTTTTCTGGTATTGAGCTGCATGAGCTGCTTGTACATTTTTGAGATTAAATCTTTGTCGGTTGCTTCATTTTCTGTTATTTTCTCCCATTCTGAAGGTTGTCTTTTCACCTTGCTAATAGTTTCCTTCATTGTGCAAAACCTTTTAAGTTTAATTAGGTGCCATTTGTTTATTTTTGCTTTTATTTCCATT
>SJYW01021175.1:117343-184878 GCA_006410735.1 Raphicerus campestris | reverse complement strand
TCTGATGCTGTAAAGAGAAATATTGCAAAGGAACCTCAAGTGTTAGGTCCATGAATCGAGGAAAATAATAATAGACAGTGATTAGCATTACTCACTTGTAAGAATTATGTTTCTGGCTTTGATGTTCTACCTTGCAAGTAAAAATGGTCTTGAGTACCATCCAAATTTAATGAATCTAATGGGAAAATATTTTGGGGAAAGTGGATTTTTAATTTTTTTTCTGGTAAATCAGTACAGGCATAGCTGCTCCTCTATCCCACTAACCACTTCCTGCTGTGAACATTCCCATGGTATTTGGAATTGCAGGAGGAGGCAATTATGAGAAAGAATGCAAGCATGCAATGAACATAGATGTAAAAAAAGTAAAATCTATTCCTAACCTACAGTTAGCTTGTTTACTTGAAAGGATAAGGGCTTTCTGACTGACAAGGACATTTCCTAGTACCTCTTCCCAAACTAAATTGTTTTTAAAATACATGAGAGACTTCCTTACCAAGCAAAACTTTTAGTGAAAAACTACTGTGATTCAAGGCTACATATCCATATTCAGAAATAAAATTTTAAATTCTTGATCAAAGCCAAGTTTGCATTATGTTAGAACTGTCCTTTTTAAAATTTATTTATTTATTATATTGGAAGCTAGTTACTTTAGAATATTGTGGGTTTTGCCATATATTGACATGAATCAGCCACAGGTGTACATATTTCCCCTCGTCCCAAACCCCACTCCCACCTCCTTCCCCATCCCATCCCTCTGGGTTGTCCCAGTGAACTGGCTTTGAGTGCCCTGTTTCATGCATCAGACTTGGACTGGTCATCTATTTCATATATGGTAATATACATGTTTCAATGCTACCCTGTCAAATCATCCCACCCTTGCCTTCTCCCACAGAGTCAAAAAGTCTGTTCTTTATATCTGTGTCTTTTTTGCTGTCTCACATATAGAGTCATCATTACCATTTTTATAAATTCCATATATATGCTTTAATATATTGTATTGGTGCTTTTCTTTCTGACTTACTTCATTCAGTATAATAGGCTCCAGTTTCATCAGCCTCGTTAGAACAGACTCAAATGTGCTCTTTTTAATAGCTGAGTAATATTCCATTGTGTATGTGTACCACAGCTTTCATCTGCCAATGGACATCTGGGTTTGTTCCACGTCCTGGCTATTGTAAATAGTGCTGCGATGAACATTTGGATACGCATTTCTTTCAATTCTGGATTCCTTGCTGTGTATGCCCAGCAGTGGGATTGCTAGGTTGTATGGCAGTTCTATTTCCAGTTTTTTTTAAAAGGAATTTCCACACTGTTCTCCATAGTGGCTATACTAGTTTACATTCTCACCAACAGTGTAAGAGAGTTCCCTTTCTCCACAACCTCTCCAGCATTTATTGTTTGTAGATTTTTACAGCCATTCTGACCAGCGTGAGATGGTACCTCACTGTGATTTTGATTTGCATTTATGTAATAAATGATGTTGTGGAGAAGGCAATGGCACCCCACTCCAGTACTCTTGCCTGGAAAATCCCATGGATGGAGGAGCCTTGTAGGCTGCAGTCCATGGGGTCACTAAGAGTCAGATACGACTGAGCGACTTCACTTTCATTTTTCATTTTCATGCATTGGAGAAGGAAATGACAACCCACTCCAGTGTTCTTGCCTGGAGAATCCCAGGGACGGGGTAGCCTGGTGGGCTGCTATCTATGGGGTCACACAGAGTCAGACATGACTGAAGTGACTTAGCAGAGTAGCAGAGAATAAGTGATGTTGAGCATCTTTTCATGTCTTTGTTAGCCATATGTGTGTCTTCTTTGAAGAAATGTCTGTTTAGTTCTTTGGCCCATTTTTTGACTGAGTCATTTATTTTTCTGGTATTGAGCTGCATGAGCTGCTTGTACATTTTTGAGATTAAATCTTTGTCGGTTGCTTCATTTTCTGTTATTTTCTCCCATTCTGAAGGTTGTCTTTTCACCTTGCTAATAGTTTCCTTCATTGTGCAAAACCTTTTAAGTTTAATTAGGTGCCATTTGTTTATTTTTGCTTTTATTTCCATTTCTCTGGGAGGTAGGTGTTCATTTGGTTTTATCACTCTCATTTTATTTTTCTGCCTCAGTTTTTTCTCTTATTCTCCCCTGAATAGAAGCTCAAAATACTCAAGGTCTGTGGCCCAGGGACCTTGGAAGTATTAGGAAAAGACTGAAGGAATGTTCAGCTTTCAGGATATTTTAGAGATACCAGCATAACTGATTCAGTATCTGTAACCCTTATTTACTTTTAGCTGTGGTAAGTAGACATCCACAGCATGTGCTATAAAACCAAACAACAAGCACACATAGCCCTTGCACTGACCAGAAATTACCTTCAAGCATCTGATCATTATTGCCACTCTTGTTAGCCAACTGACTTTCTTGATTGAAGTTCTTAGAGAATTTCCAGACTATGGGATTGTACAGTTAAGATGCTTTGACTAAAAATACTAGAATACACAATAGAATGTGGCTAATATAATAGGTTTTTCTTTTTCAGCTCATATAGTTCCTGAGCCTACAGATACCAGGGTTTTTGCAGTGTCCTACACAAGTACACAAGTTCATTCCACTTCTGATATACACTCAATGTGTTGGTGATGTCCACCACATGGTTACAAGACATCTGTAGTACTCTGTGAGACAATTTCTGTAGCAGAGGGTAAAGAGGTGGAGAGAAACACATCTCTTCTTACATGGCAGTCTCTTTCCTTAGAAGGAAAACCCATTTCCAGAAGGCTCTTAGCAGATTCCCCTTGTGAGTCATTGGCCAGAGCTACATTGTATGAGTTTTTTAGATCAGTGAGGGGCAACTTAGAGTAGGATTACTATGAGTAGGCTGGAGGAGAACCCAACTTCCTTGAATCTATATGATCATCCAAATTATATCTGAATAAAATTAAGTTGCAGCTAATAATGACTGTAAGGTACTCTAAGANTCTTTGTTAGCCATATGTGTGTCTTCTTTGAAGAAATGTCTGTTTAGTTCTTTGGCCCATTTTTTGACTGAGTCATTTATTTTTCTGGTATTGAGCTGCATGAGCTACTTGTACATTTTTGAGATTAAATCTTTGTCATTGCTTCATTTTCTGTTATTTTCTCCCATTCTGAAGGTTGTCTTTTCACCTTGCTAATAGTTTCCTTCATTGTGCAAAACCTTTTAAGTTTAATTAGGTGCCATTTGTTTATTTTTGCTTTTATTTCCATTTCTCTGGGAGGTAGGTGTTCATTTGGTTTTATCACTCTCATTTTATTTTTCTGCCTCAGTTTTTTCTCTTATTCTCCCCTGAATAGAAGCTCAAAATACTCAAGGTCTGTGGCCCAGGGACCTTGGAAGTATTAGGAAAAGACTAAAGGAAAGTTCAGCTTTCAGGATATTTTAGAGATACCAGCATAACTGATTCAGTATCTGTAACCCTTATTTACTTTTAGCTGTGGTAAGTAGACATCCACAGCATGTGCTATAAAACCAAACAACAAGCACACATAGCCCTTGCACTGACCAGAAATTACCTTCAAGCATCTGATCATTATTGCCACTCTTGTTAGCCAACTGACTTTCTTGATTGAAGTTCTTAGAGAATTTCCAGACTATGGGATTGTACAGTTAAGATGCTTTGACTAAAAATACTAGAATACACAATAGAATGTGGCTAATATAATAGGTTTTTCTTTTTCAGCTCATATAGTTCCTGAGCCTACAGATACCAGGGTTTTTGCAGTGTCCTACACAAGTACACAAGTTCATTCCACTTCTGATATACACTCAATGTGTTGGTGATGTCCACCACATGGTTACAAGACATCTGTAGTACTCTGTGAGACAATTTCTGTAGCAGAGGGTAAAGAGGTGGAGAGAAACACATCTCTTCTTACATGGCAGTCTCTTTCCTTAGAAGGAAAACCCATTTCCAGAAGGCTCTTAGCAGATTCCCCTTGTGAGTCATTGGCCAGAGCTACATTGTATGAGTTTTTTAGATCAGTGAGGGGCAACTTAGAGTAGGATTACTATGAGTAGGCTGGAGGAGAACCCAACTTCCTTGAATCTATATGATCATCCAAATTATATCTGAATAAAATTAAGTTGCAGCTAATAATGACTGTAAGGTACTCTAAGATAATTGTTAAGATGTTTTATTTTTTCTTGAAGATTTTGGAGTAACTGGTTCTTTTAGTTTTCTAGAACTGATAACAAAGAACTACAAACTGGTTGGCTTAAAAACAAAAGACATTTATTCTTTCTTTCTGCATACTAGAAATCTGAAATCTAGGTGTTGGCATGCTCTCTCTTAAATTCTCTAAGGGAAAAAGTCTCTATTCTCAGCCTGTTTCTTAGCTTCTGATGTTACATGTAATTCTTGTCTTGTAAACCCCTTACTCCAATTTCTGCCTCTGACATCCTATGATTTCTTGCCTGTGTATCTGTTTCTGGGTCTCTTCTCTTCTTTTAAGGATGATAGTCNTAGAATACACAATAGAATGTGGCTAATATAATAGGTTTTTCTTTTTCAGCTCATATAATTCCTGAGCCTACAGATACCAGGGTTTTTGCAGTGTCCTACACAAGTACACAAGTTCATTCCACTTCTGATATACACTCAATGTGTTGGTGATGTCCACCACATGGTTACAAGACATCTGTAGTACTCTGTGAGACAATTTCTGTAGCAGAGGGTAAAGAGGTGGAGAGAAACACATCTCTTCTTACATGGCAGTCTCTTTCCTTAGAAGGAAAACCCATTTCCAGAAGGCTCTTAGCAGATTCCCCTTGTGAGTCATTGGCCAGAGCTACATTGTATGAGTTTTTTAGATCAGTGAGGGGCAACTTAGAGTAGGATTACTATGAGTAGGCTGGAGGAGAACCCAACTTCCTTGAATCTATATGATCATCCAAATTATATCTGAATAAAATTAAGTTGCAGCTAATAATGACTGTAAGGTACTCTAAGATAATTGTTAAGATGTTTTATTTTTTCTTGAAGATTTTGGAGTAACTGGCTCTTTTAGTTTTCTAGAACTGAGATAACAAAGAACTACAAACTGGTTGGCTTAAAAACAAAAGACATTTATTCTTTCTACATACTAGAAATCTGAAATCTAGGTGTTGGCATGCTCTCTCTTAAATTCTCTAAGGGAAAAAGTCTCTATTCTCAGCCCGTTTCTTAGCTTCTGATGTTACATGTAATTCTTGTCTTGTAAACCCCTTACTCCAATTTCTGCCTCTGACATCCTATGATTTCTTGCCTGTGTATCTGTTTCTGGGTCTCTTCTCTTCTTTTAAGGATGATAGTCAGATTAGGACCCACCTTCATGATTTCATCTTAATTTGATTACATCTGCAAAGATCCTCTTTTAAAATCAGGCCACATTCACAAGTACTGTGAATTAGGACTTCAACGTATATTTTTGGAGCTCATAAGTCAACTATTGATGGAGTGCTTGGGAGTGTGGAGTAAGGAAAACAACCCTTAGGAAGAACCAGAACACCTATAGTTGTGAATTCATGCAATAGAAATTAATAAATAGTGTTGTCAGAATGTTGTCAGTGAGACAAACTAGTTACTTAATAACTTGTTAATTTATTTTTAGTTTTTCTCTTTCTTTGCTCAAGATTCAAATTTCTAAGAGTGACAGCTGGACTGGTTATGTTTGAACAGCATGCCTCCCCCATTGGCAGGGCACCAGGGAAGTCGACAGAGCACTTTGATCAAAGTCCTACCAAAATTTCACCCACGGTCAGTGAGGGAGTTTCCCTAGAAGAAAACTAGGTGTGTTTACCAGAAAAAAAGAAAGTGCTATGCAAATAAAAGTAAAAAAATAAAATGGTCTACCTGATTTAGTCAATCCTATTTTATCTGTTGGAAAAGATTGAAGGCAGGAAGAGAAGGGGACAGCAGAACATGACATGGATGTATGACATCTCTGACTCAATAGACATGGGTTTGAGCAAGTACTGGGGGTTGGTTATGGACAGGGAGGCCTGGTGTGCTATAGCCCATGGGGTTGCAAAGAGTCGGACACACCTGAGCAACTGAACTGATCTTATCTGCCCCAGTGATTGGCAACTAGCCCCTTAACTGCCTCACTGACCATAAGAAATAGAATAGTCTTGACTCCCCTTGGACACACTGATAATAGCACATGGGGGTGCTATAGAAAATGATATGGCACAAACATTAGACAATAAGAATTGACAGCTTATATAAACAGTCTGTTCATATCAGCATGCGCTGGATGAATATCAACTCAGGATATACACGCAAGTAAAATGTAATATTGACTGGTATATGCATGAATAATTTATACACAATATGTGTCATCCTTAGCACTGAATAGAAGTTATAACAAGGGGAATTTGAAGCAGCAAAAGAAGAGAAATACGAACATAAATTTCACTTGTCACTATATAACATAGATGACAAACTAATTTGACTCAGTGTATAGTTTAACATTCTAGAATTGGCCTAAAGTTTTGGAAGACAAAAGAGGATAGAGATGAAACAGACCAAGCTACAGAAAGATCTGGATTAAAATCTGGGTTCTGATCACTGTTGTGTTTATAAACCATAGTCCAAGTAAGCCATATAGTGCTTTTATATTAATGCATGCATATCAATAGGATGTTAGTCATTCAGTTATGTCTGACTCTTTGTGACCACATGGACTGTAGCCCTCTAAGCTCCTCTGTTAGTGGAATTCTACAGGCAGGACTACTGGGTTGTCAGTTCCCTTCTCCAGGGGATCTTCCTGACCCAGGAATTGAACCTGACTCCCCTCCATTGAAGGCGGATTCTTCACCATCTCTGCATACTTCAGGGCTCTGCTTAGCAATGGACATTTGTTAAATGAATGAATGAATAAAAGAATGGTCAGTTGTTTAACTTGATAGTAGCTCATGATGAGTCCAAGGATGTTTCTAAACAAATATTGGGAGGGGATATACATATATACAACAAAATCTCCTTTTCAACTGTAATCTAAATGACACTATACATAAAATGTAAAACAAGAATCATCCTTGACTAACTCTAGTGATATACTATGCCTAATCTCAATATCCATTCAGCACCTGTCTGGGTAAGGTACTAGGTTTGGTATTTGGAAAATACACTGAAGTCACAAAGTCTTTGCTCTTGAAAACTATGTAAAGAATTTGGGGTTGGGAAGGGAGACGTAAACTTCATCCAAGATCGTGGAAATAAGTCAGTAGAAGGGTCAATTTAAATAGCCCAATGAGAGAAAACAGAGAAAGACTTGATTTATCAGACTGGTAATGCCAATAAAGTCTGCCATTGCAATAAAATCTGAAATTGGATACTGAAACTATTAGCAAGATATTATTTTTATCCTAGTAAAATGAGGTATTAAGAGAATAAAATGTCGCATATTCTTAATAAGAATTCAACGTCAAACCACTTTGAGCCCTTGCCCAAGTGTTTTTTTCTTTATGAATTGGTGTTCATCTCATTGACTCACATATTTCCTAAAGCAAACTGTAAGATTCACATTTTTTTAAAATTGGGGTATACTTGCTTTACAGGGCTCCCCTGGTGCTCAGACAGTAAAGAATCTGCCTGCAATGCAGGACACCCAGATTCAGTCCCTGGGCTAGGAAGATCTCCCGGAGAAGGAAATGGCAACTCACTTGAGTATTCTTGCCTAGGAAATCCCATGGTCAGAAGAATCTGACAGGCTACAGTCCGCGGCATCACAGTTGAACATGACTGAGCAACTAACGCATAGTTGCTTTACAATGCTGTGTTAGTTTTTGCTGTACAACAAAGTGAATCAGTTAAATAAGAAAATATTATGAGGGATAAAAGAAATGTGAAGGTTACAGCTATTATAGAGCATCATGTAAATAAGCAGCCTCAATTCAAATATTATAGAGGAAAGCATGGATATTGTTTGTGATAGCTCCTGAGATAGGTTAGCTTTGCAAGGACAAGTAGGGACAATTTTACTGTGGATCTTTACTTTTGCAGCATGTCCCCTTACTTAGCTCTGATTCCGTTTTTTGTTTAGGTAAGAATGAGCAATCCGTATGCAGGTGTGAAGGTGATTAGTTTAGCTTACATAACCACTTACTTCCCTGAATCATTTGTCAACACATATCCCAGCAAAAATGGTAAGGTAAAACTGAAGGGTGAGGAGAAAATAATACTTTTAAAAAGTATAACTGAGTTTGTGTTGAAGGGTACTTAGGCTGATATATGGCAGTGTTCTTTAAAATAAATAGACACGTCATTTCAGTACAATACCCACAGCTTTCAACTTACCAGTTCCCCTGTGTTTAGTTAAGAGTTCAAATATTTTTGAAGGCACTCCAGTATAAATTAGGATAGTCTCCAGATGTTTTGGCACTGTAAATGGCCAGGCTAAAATTCACTTTTAATGAACCGTATTTTAATGTCAGTCTCTCCTGTCTTCATAAATGACAAAGAACTCATCTGACTTTGTAATGAATGCTCAACTGTTCCATTACCAATTCTGCCATTTATTCTGCCTCTGTACTTGCCTGTGAATTCATGGTGATTTTAGATGTGTAGAGTAGGAAAAAGGTTAAGATTTAGGAAGAGAGTAAAGCTAGAATCAGTAGGACATGGATTCTCTGGGTAGAATACAAAAGCCTAGTTGTGACAGTTTCCTTACTGAAAACGGAAGGTTTGGAGGCCAGAGAAAACATAAATAAATGCAGAGGATATGGAACAGAATAAATAACCTGAGACTGCAAGCTCAGAATCCATGACTTTGAGTCAACTGTAATTCCTGTGTCACTTTCCTGATATTTAGACTCTAAGGTTTAAGGAGAATTGTGTCCAAAGATTTCATAGAATTCAGCTTCAGGATTATTTGGATCATTGTATTTGCAATTGCTTTTGCTTTGTAAACTTACATACATATGGTGTTTTTCTCTCCTAGCCACTAAATTATAACTCTTGACTTTATAAATGGTTGGAATAAAAGGTTATATATCTTTCTCTATAAGTTTCTCCTTTCATGCTTACATGGAACTTTAGTGCTAAAACTGGGGAAGGCATGGGCAAATCATGTACTTGGCCACTTTAGTTGCCTGGAAGAGCCCCTAGGAAAGAAAAACGGAAAGAAAACATTCAAAAATTGTTATCAATAGAATGAATGTGTAAATAAAGTGTAATTTATTGCATGTTTTCTTCCAGGTAATAAAGAATGACTTTTGATTTCAGAAAAATCAATGTATAAAATTATAGGTTGACATTGAATTTATAAATAAGTGAAACTATACACAGAGTGGTATGACTCAGCAGAGTTTATCTGTTACTTACAGATTCTAGGCCCTGTGATGAATATTATAGGAATAATTTGTCAAACTAATTTGACAAGTATAATCACCAAGCAAGTAAATTCAAAGAAGAAAGATTTTATTGAATCATATTATTTTTGTAGTTCCACAGTAGGAAAGGAGATATTTTAGATTAAATATGCATGTTAGAATGTGGAGTAGGGGAGACAGATGTATGCTTTTATAAAAAAAAGTCTTTACTTATATGATATGTTAAGCATTTATGAATTTGACATATTTCCTCATGAACGTACTTTTCAACCTTATTCGCTAAAGCTGTTAAAGTAGATAAAGCTGCCATTCTGTTTGTAGTCATAAACTACCCAAGAATGTTATGTTGAAAGATGATACCTTTATGACATCTTTTATTTCTTTCATCAATTCTATTATTTAATTTGAATTTATGAATATAAAAAGAAGGTTTGAAAACGGATTGTGGAAAAGCTTCAAATATGTGGGCTCTTTGAAATGCACTTGGTTTTACTGTATTGCTACTTCATTTGCTTCCTGCATTATACCACTATTTTGTTAAATTTTGCATTTGAAATGTAATTGCCTATTCAGTAATTCCTAGCATTAGTCAGATTTCTTGGATGACATAAATATTGATTTACTTTGACTGATAAAAAGAATCAGTATCACTGAAGCATGTAAAATTTAAAAAAAAAAACTGTTGAGAAGTCTATTCAAAATGCTTTCATTTGAGCAATCTGTGTTTATATATTTTTAATATGTCAGCTTTATTACAAAAGAAAAATCAACTTGAATTGCTTGAGTAAGATTTGGAAAGATTATTTTTGTGAATCTTTGGCTGTCAGTCCTAGAGTCTGCCCACGAAAGACAGCTATCAGTATCACCACCAACGAGATAATAATACATCAGTTGGAGTCTTTTATATTTGATCATAATGAGCACCTATTAAATTGCACTCTCCGTTAGACAAGAATTTGATTTAGTATTCTAGGATATTCATTTCATGCATAAGGTTGCAAGATGCCAGGTCTGTAAAACCCTAAGGATGGAACAGGAGGTGACAAAGAATCTGCATAGATTCTGTATTTCTATACTATAGCCTAATTATCTCTTACACATTCAAGGCCATGCATGTGAAAAGATTGATTCTCTTCAGTCCATTTATTTCCTGGAAATAAACCAGGGTTTTCAACCTTGGCACTATTGACATTTTGGGCTGGATAATTCTTTATTGTTGGGGAGCTGTCTTGTATGGTATAGAACAGTTAGCAGCCTCCTTGGCCTCTACCTACTAGATGCCAATTGCCCCTCCCTAGTTGTGACCATAAAAGATATTTTCACACATTGTCAAATATCCTCTAGGGGTCAACATTTCCCCAGTTGAGAACTACTGGTGTCAACTGTAGTATATTCTTCCAACATTTAAGCATATCATTTTTCAAATTCAGGTTGCTATCAAAATAAACTGCAGCTACGCGACTGGATCAGCTCCTCCAAGAGGAAGACAGATACAGGAAAGAATCAAAAAGAAACTTAAGGGAAGGTTAGGTCAAATGCTCTGTCCTTTAGCTTTGAGAACAGTAGAAGGTGTGTCAATATTTTACATGACTTCTGACTGTTATTACCTACTGTACTTTATTTGTACTAATCCAGCCAACAGCTAAGGACTTCGTGAACTTGGCTCACTGAAGGGTCAGACTGTCGTGCCTGTGAATGGTTCTTAAACAAATTCTCCATTGCATTAGGCACGAATAAGCTTTTCTTTAATGTCAGGCATGCCTATTATCTTATTCCTCCTCATTTTCTTCTGGAATATATATGGACACTGAAAAGGCAATTCTGGCCTATGGATTCTGTTTCTGTAATGCACCTCTGTATATTAGATTCAAAAGCTCTTTCACATAGTTGTTTTTATTTTCTAATGGTAATGTCAGCTGATAAAATGATCTTAAAACTAGATTTCACAACAGTGTTTAAAGCAGCCGTTCCTAAACTGTAGTCTGATTAGTAGCAGCATCCTCATCATCCTCACTGGAACTTGTTTAAAATACAAATTGTTGAAAACCATCTTACATCTTCTGAGTCAGAAATTTTGAGGGGATTTAACACACCCTCTAGGTGACTCTAACATACACTAAAGTTTGGGATCCACTGGTTTAGAGGTCTCATCTGGGGGGAAGTTATAGTTTATCCATAAACTGATTTGTGAGCACTAAATGGCCTTTACTATTTCTCCTTAACTATCAGTGTGATAGCAGATTTTTTATAAAGCAGAGCTTTATAAAATTAAATAATGGCAAGTGAGATATCCGTATTGATAGTATCTCCTAAGCTCATACTCATTCCCACTTTTTTTCTTTCCCTGCTTCTAAGAGGCCATAAAGTTTATCCCTTAGCCCTGTAAATTGGCAGTAATTGACAGCCCGACTGGGAGTTGGGCTATAATTCCAAGTTTGAAAGAGCTAGGGACACGAACTCTTGCTTCACCTCTTAAGATGGATGTTAGGTTGGGAGCAAGGAGTAATGGGATAAAGGGTTCGCTAGAAGCCTGGACTCAAGGCTGTTGCCTGCAGTCTTTGCTTTCAGTACACTGAGTTCAGCATGAGGGTTTATGTACCTTTCCCCAGCATTACAATCATTTTTTTCTTTTTAACCTACACCTGAATGACCTAGAAAGGGTTATACCCAAAGACAAATTCATCCATGCTGGCTGACAAACTCCAAGTGTTCCATTACCCTGAAGAAAACAGTGCAAAAGATTCTAAGCCAAGCTGCTGCTCCCTTTAGTAAATGGTAAACAATAACATCATCCTGACNTACCCAAAGACAAATTCATTCATGCTGGCTGACAAACTCCAAGTGTTCCATTACCCTGAAGAAAACAGTGCAAAAGATTCTAAGCCAAACTGCTGCTCCCTTTAGTAAATGGTAAACAATAACATCATCCTGACAATTACAAACAATTTCATGTGACTGACATGTCAGCAACATTTATACACTGAATGCATACAACTAATATCAAGTCTCAATCTACACTTTATTCTGCAACAAATGCCTCTTGAGCATTTATTTTGTCCAGGAACAGTCTATAGAAAGTTAACTTCATAGTCCTTGGCATCCAGACGATCAGAGTGTCATCTGAAAAATCATAAATTTATCAATATTTAAGAGCTAAATGCTATGATCCAGCATGTGGGAAATGCTAAATAAATTTATAACTGGAACTTTTAAAGACAGTATAGTATTTCATGTTTAATCTTCATGACCTCTTTCTTAATTTCTCAAGTCATGTATATTTCCCATTTTGGGCTTACAGGATATGTAAAATAAAGTGTCTATGGATTTCATTTTAAGTCTGATTTTCCACTAATTCCTGTACAGTCTTTTCATAGTAAATCATTTGCTGTTTTTGAAATACAGGAAAGAACTTAGACATTTTTTGGTAGGCAGCAGAAAATCACGTTATTTACAAGTACAGGAATAATCCAAGCACTTCCATGTGTTTGGATATCCAGCAAAATTTGCAGGAGTCATCAGAGTGGTGAGAAATTAACCAGAAGAGAGAAAAAAATTACTCTAATTAGTATTCGTGGAGCAGTCTAACTGGAAACTGAAGAATAATGCAATTTAAAGCAAAGGGTATGAATCATTCCTTCATACAGAAAAGTGTCATAACTCTCTTTAATAGGGGTTATATTTAAACAATAGAACAATGGATTGTTGCAGAACCATGCTATTTAGATCCTTTTGTGTGCGTGCTCAGTCGTGCCCAACTCTTTGTGACTCCATGGACTGTAGCCCACCAAGTTCCTATTTCCATGGAATTTTCCAGGCAAGAATACTGGAGGGGGTTGCCGTTCCCTGCTCCATGGGATCTTCCCAACCCAGGGATCAAACCCGCATCTCCTGCTTTAGCAGGCAAATTCTTTAACCACTGTGACAGCTGAGAAGCCCTTGATTGATCCTTAAATATATTAATAATAAATTAGAGAGCAATATTTATAACATTGTTTAAGCCAATAAATAGTTTTTTAAAAAAATATCTGAGCATTTATTAAAATAGGCCTCCCATAATGTTATATTCACTGGGTATTATGCTAGACTGGAAAAATATTAGTAGTCATGAAAATAAAATTCATCCTCTAGGGAGCAATAGAATGAAAGTGAAAAAGTTTACTTTTGATTCAGCAACACTGTCATCACTGCCAAAATATGTTCCTTTTCTTTCTAGTCTTTATTATCAGTTTGCCACAACGTCATCTACACCATTGCTTAATCCAGAAACCCGGAGATCTTTCTTAATTCTTCCTCACATCTTCCATTTACAACCGGGTTCTGTGAATTCTACCACTGAAATCATAACTCTCTGACACACCTCCCTAGTCAGAAGCCACCACTCTCCCCCAAATATGCTACAACCTGCAAATTTCTTTTCTCATCTCCACTTTTCTCTCTGCTATCCGTTCCTCACAAAGAAGTCAGACAGTCTTTCAAAAGAATAAATAGAAATTCTCCTTAAAACACGTTAGCGGTTTCCCATTGCTCTAATAATGAAACTCAGGCAACGGCATTATAAAGTAGCTATTACTATTATGCCCAGGCTGCAGGTAAGGGAGCCAAAGCTTTTAAAATTTAATTTTATTGGGGACACATAATTGGCAAGTGATTCAGCCCAGCTAGTCTAAATCCAAAGTACTGATCTGCTGCAAATTTGCTGCCCCCGATACACTAGGTTTACAGTATTACAGAATAGATATGACAAGATGCATAAAGCTAATTAAGAAACAATCATGCCAAGAGCTGTCAGATTAAAATATTAATAATGATAATCATAAAATCAACAACTAAGATTTGCCAAGCACACACACTGAAGACCTATAAACTTGAGGATCGGAGGAGTGTTATGTTTGTGTCTAACAACAAAATTCATTAACTTATAAATTTAATAATAGTAAATAAATTCAATTAATTTACTCTGAATAGCAATTCAGCATTTTGGACATAAATGAGCAGCATATGGAGTTAAATAACTTCTATTCAAAGTAACCTGCCATTTAATTGCCATGTGATTTGGAAGAAAATAAACAATTCTAAGCCTTAGTTTCCTAAATCTGCAAAATGACCTTACTAATAATAATTTCACATAATTTTATTGAGCACAGGAAAAGATATATTATTATGAAATATGTGCCATTAAAACAGTTACAGAATTGTTAAAAATATATTTGTTTATGATTTTAAGTTTAGCTGTTTTTGCTAAATTGGCTTTTAGTTAGTTCAAGTCCTTGGGAAATTCAATCAGACTTCAAATAAGTAGATCTATATTGACAAAATGAGACACTTTAGTGTTGGTGGAATGTAATCATGTTGGCCAAATAACACATACTTTTGCTTTCTTTAATATTGGCAATTTTGTAGGAATATTTCATGAGAGCGCTTTAATTACGATTTATTTATAATCTATTTGTATCAGAATTCAGAGAAGCAGAACCACTGGAGATGGATGGATTGATAGATGATAGATAAGAAGATATGTGTATATATATCACACACACACACATACATACACACACATATCTGTTACACAGATTTGACCATATGCAGTTGTGGGAGTTGGTAAAGCAGTTTCTTCACAGCTGTGATCTTTGCTTCTAATGCAGAACTAGAAGTCCATAGGGAAGACAATTGGGAGGGAAGACGGATACAGAATGGGCAAGATAAAAAATAACCTAGCTAACAGAACTCTAGGAGGAGGAACTGAAATACATACCATTTCTTATTGCCTCTGACCTTCATGATGTGAGAACCCTGCAAAATGTGGGGTCCTTTACCCAGAGCTAAACACAAGCACTTGGCCCAAGAGTGTATCCGCCCAATGCAGACACATATAAAATGGACATATACATGGTACAGTATTTGCATTGTGAGTAGGTTTACTCACACTCATTTACTTTATATCATCTCTAGATTATTTATAATATTTAATACTGCATAAAAGCTAGGTAATAGTTGTTAGTACATGGAAGATTCCCTGTTTTTTTTTTGTTTTTTAACTTTCTGAATATTTTTGGTCTAGGTTTGTTTAATTTGTGGGCATGATGTGGAACCTGTGGATATAGAGGGCTGATTGTATACAAGAAAAGGGATTCTGAGAAATGCAGTTTAGTACAGTCATATTGTAGGTCCCATAGTAATACACACTTTATCAACTTGACACCTGTTACCATCTTAAATCATACTTTGCCTCCAAGTAAAAATAATGGCAAATTTAAGCTTCTATCTTGTTGGTTGTTTTAAATATACCAGAAAACAAGCTCACTGTTTCCTCATGAGAGGACAGAAGCCCTTCTTTTGTTTTTGGATGATTTTCATTCTTCTCCTAATTCATACTTCAAGTTGGATATATTGTACTGGTTATAAATTTGACTTTCTATTAATGCATCTTATAACTGATCAAGAGATGAGAGAGAGGAAGAAAAGAAAGATTGGAGGTTGATAAACAAACATGGTCATATTAAAATAATGAGTAAATATTTCTGACTATCATAGCCCTCCTTTTTACAACTGGCTGCATGGTCACAGCTGATATTTATAGCTACTTCAACTCATTTTCTACCCCTTTTCCTCAGTTAACGTCTCATTTGGTATTAGTTTCTTGCCTATGACACCAGACATTTTCTTCCTGAAGTTTCTGGTTCTTAGCAGGACACCCTGAATTGAGTCATTTTATTATTCCATCAACTTTAATCAGAAAACACAGGAGTACTAAAGAACATCTAGAGGAGCTTTTGCATTACAGACATGTTGTTCTTACCCTCATTGTGTAGCTGCAACCCAACTTCTCCTTGAAAGTCAAGATCAATAATCCCAGTCAGTCCAGTAACTATCTTCTTTGGCTGTTGACTTAGATTACTTCAGTAATCCCAACGTGACCAGGTGGCAGGCTCAGTTTGCAGTTTACCATCATCATTTTGTGTTTCCTGAGGTTAGTCGACAGTTCAGCAACATGTGTGAGCTACAAAATGGTTGATGTTTGCTTTGTTTCTCTAAATCTCATAGAATTTCCTTGTGGTCCACCGTAACCAGAAACAGAAGAAATGGATTTCTGGAGAATGTAGTTCAGACTAGCCAAGATGAACAATAAGTAATCAAGCTATTGTAAAGTTGTGAGAATTTTCAATTCCCTTGAGACTGAAATCTCCATATATTTTTGGTTTGGAGACCTTTGTTTATGCAGAAGCATTCTTCTTTTGGAACTAAGAGCTCTATAACCAACAGAACCTAAAATTATATGGAGAGAATGTATACATTTTTGTCATGGAATGCTAGGGACAATATTGTGAGGATCCACTCTTATTTCTATCCTTTGATTCCTAGTTAGCAGACAAACAACATCATAGACCAGACAAAGGATGTACCTTATCCTGGAGGACTGTGCAGAAGCCCTGCAAACCCTTCAACATACAGAGAACTTCTTCAGACCAGCATGGATAAACTCCCCAGTACATTTCTGGACAGTACTGTGGGGGGTGCACTACAAGCAGAGAGTGTGAATCTATAAAATACTGTCTATTGTAATAATAGCAAAGTGTTGATCTGTCAGTGTTGGAAGAGGTCCACTATAATCCACCTGGCAGGCAGCTGACTGATTTTTCAGGAAATGGTGCCATAATAGGGATTACAAAGTTGGTTTTTGCTGTTGGCTAAAGGGCCACCTAGCAATGTCTGAAAGAAGACTGTCCAGGGTGAGTAGAAACCCAGGTTGCTGACCCTGTGAAAACTTCAATCCATGGCATCTTATCCACTCTTCTTATGAACCCATGATGCCATTGTGTAATGACAGGAGTGGCTGGGAAGACAGGGATGGGAGATAAAGAGACTGAGTAAGCTAGAGCCTCNCCCAGGTTGTTGACCCTGTGAAAACTTCAATCCATGGCATCTTATCCACTCTACTTATGAACCCATGATGCCATTGTGTAATGACAGGAGTGGCTGGGAAGACAGGGATGGGAGATAGAGAGACTGAGTAAGCTAGAGCCTAATGAAAACAAGACAGAAAACTGACAGTTCTTGTTGCTTCTGAAATTTTTGACATGGGCCTTCCACAAAAACCAGACTTTTTGTGGCATAGCTAAACACACACAGTGGAAACAGTGGCAGACTTTATTTTGAGGGGCTCAAAAATCACTGCAGATGGTGATGCAAACATGAAATTCAAAGATGTTTACTCCTTGGAAGGAAAGTTATGATCATCATAGATAGCATATTAAAAAGCAGAGACATTACTTTGTCAACAAGCGTCCGTCTATCAAAGCTATGGTTTTTCCAGTAGTCATGTATATATGGATGTGAGAGTTCTGAAAAGACCCTGATGCTGGGAAAGATTGAAGGCAGGAGGAGAAGGGGACAAGAGAGGATGAGATGGTTGGATGGCATCACCAACACAATGGACATGAGTTTGAGTAAATTCTGGGAGTTGGTGATGGACAGGAAGGCCTGGCATGCTGTAGTCAATGGAGTCACGAAGAGTTGAACATGACTGAGTGACTGAACTGAGCTGAACTGAAACACACACACCTGCACTAGGTGTCAGAGNCTGGGAGTTGGTGATGGACAGGAAGGCCTGGCATGCTGTAGTCCATGGAGTCATGAAGAGTTGAACATGACTGAGTGACTGAACTGAGCTGAACTGAAACACATACACCTGCACTAGATGTCAGAGAAGCTGAAGGAGGATCCAAAGACGTGTGAGGCACTTGCAGACCCAGTTGTAGATTCACACTAGTGAGGTCAGTAAGCCAGTCAGCAACAGTGTATGTAAACTACAAAACCTTTGCTGTCTTACTTCCCTTCTCAAAGTCTCAGAATAGTCTCCTTGTTAACCTGCCCTAACCAGAAACATACAAGAGAGGAATTTTGAAAAATAACATAGTTGAGTCTTGGAAAAATGAATATAAAGCTATTTTTAAATTGTGAGTAACTGCAGCTCCCTAGATGATTGAAATTACAACATATTGTGGTCTGGGAACTTTATTACAGGCATAGCAGGAAGAGTTCAGGATTGTGAATCCTGGGGTCTGGGAGTTTTTGTCATCATTCCATCATTATCTGGACATGAGAACTTGGTAAGTCATTTATTCTTACCTGGCCTTCATTTCTTCAACTGTAAAATAAAGGGAATGCTCTAGATGATTTCTTGGAGATCTTGTTGCATAATGGATGCAATGATTTCTTTCCATGCTATTGTGAATCAAATTCTCATCAACTGTGTGATATCATATGGGATCTGGGAATTCTGTAATTCAGTCTCTTCATCTGTAAATAGAGATAATATTGAATCGGGGTGCTGTGAGAATTGAATGAGTTAAAATACTTAAAGCTTTTAGGGGCATGTAGTGAGCACATGTTAAATGTTAACTAGTAGTAGTAATGTGCCTGTGGATTTTATGATTGCTTGTTTATTGTAGAGGTTTAAAAACCATATTGATTGCTTCCAAATGTGTGCTTTGGCTTAGAGAATTAAAAGGAAATTACTACAGGTCTGTGTGAATTTGTTTTACCATTTGTGAATCATGATCTTTTTTCCCCTCTTTGTTGACACCAATGCTATTAATAAGGGTGCACTGAATACCCATAATGAGGTAGACATTGTATAAATATGCAAATAAAGCAATTATTTAATAGCCTTAATGAAGAGTGAGTATAATGGTATGGAGGGTTATTGCTTGTATAAAAAATGCTGACAAAGGAGCTTTCCCCCTTTAATGATAGTGCCCAAATAAGTTTAAATAATTATGATATGCATTTTCCATTTTGGGCAACTACCAATTTTTTTTTACAGATACAAAATATGATTCTAGTAGAATTCTTGCTTTTATTTCCTCACCAATNCAGGCTGTAAATGTGGATCATAATTCAGGGATAAGCAGAGTATTTGGTACAAAGCAGAATATTAGTATAAGAATACTTTAAAATCTCCTATTCTTTTTTCTACATATATTTAAAATGAGCTCCATTTCTATATAGTGTTTATTTTGCTCATATTTAATAGAACTGTACTAGTGATAATATTTTATAAAGTAATATTTCAGCAGATTTTCAAATTGAAAGACATTGGAGTAGTAAAAATAAAATAAAATAAAATGCCTAGACTAGCAGTAACAGGCAGATGTTTATAGACAAGAGCATTATATTGGTCAACCTGTATTTTTTCTGATAGTGACTGATCATGATTCATATTGTNTAATATTTCAGCAGATTTTCAAATTGAAAGACATTGGAGTAGTAAAAATAAAATAAAATAAAATGCCTAGACTAGCAGTAACAGGCAGATGTTTATAGACAAGAGCATTATATTGGTCAACCTGTATTTTTTCTGATAGTGACTGATCATGATTCATATTGTTATAAGAATAACATATATCTATACACATATATATGTATATATGTTATTAGAATATATAATATGTAATAAAAATATATATGTGTATATATATTAAGGAAGAATTATCCTAAGTCTTTT
This sequence comes from Raphicerus campestris, assembly GCA_006410735.1. Taxonomy (NCBI): domain Eukaryota; kingdom Metazoa; phylum Chordata; class Mammalia; order Artiodactyla; family Bovidae; genus Raphicerus; species Raphicerus campestris. The sequence goes on along the minus strand of SJYW01021175.1, from coordinate 165,032 downwards.
CCAAAAAATTTAACAAGAGGGAATGCTTCCAAACTTATTTTATGAGATCAGTATTAACTTGATACCAAAGCTAAGTACTGTGAGATAAGAAAACTCTAGTCCAATATCCCTGATGGATACAGATGCAAATTTATCAACAAAAAATTTAGTAGGCCAAATCTAAAATCATATTAAGGAAGAAAACACAGGGGCATAGGGAGAAAATTCTTTAACATTGGTCTTGGATTTATGGATTTTAACACCATTTGACACAAAAGCACACGCAACAAAAACAAAGATACTTAAGTACTGTACATCAGACTAAACCCTTCTGCACAGCAAAAGAAATAGTCAACAAAATGAGAAGGCAGCCTACCCACAGAATGAGAAAAAAATATTTGGAAACCACAAATTTGCTAAGAGTTAATATCTAAACACATATAAGGAACTCATACAACTCAATCCAGTTAAAAACTGGGCAAACGACCTAATATTCTTCCAAGGAAAATATTCAAATGCTCCACAGGTACATTAAAAGATACTAATCACAGGGGAAATGCAAATTCAAAACCACAGTGAGATATCACCTCATACGTGTTAGAATAGCTATCATAAAAAACTCCGTGTAACAAGAGGAAACAGAACCCTCCCATACTGTTGCTGGAAATGTAAACTAGCATAGCCACTATGGAAAACAGTGTGGAAGTATTTCCTCAAAAAGTAATCAAGAGAACTACCATACGATCTAGCGTCCCATGTCTGAGTATATATCTGAAGGCCATGAGGTCACTATCTCAAAAGGAATATTTATATTTACACTTATATTCATTGTAGCAGTATTTACAATAGCCACAATGTGGAATCAACCTAAGCATCCATCGACAGATGAATGGATATGAAAACACAGTATCTATATACCACATTGTAGGGGAAGGGTGCCTGAGAAAACAGTCACTATTTCCCATTTTGAAACAAAAGTAAAATTTGAAGTTTACAGTTTTTGTTCAGTAAAATGGTAGAGCATTCCAATGTCCCTAGCTGCAAGGGAGTAGTTCTACTGAAAAGTGAACAGTGGAGACTAAAACTTTTGAAAGCATTTGGGAAGAGAGAACAGTAGCCTTGTCTTAATTGATAAATATTCCAGTAGGGCTCTCTTTTGGTTGGAATGTGTAATATTGTTATATTAGTATGACACACACATATTGATCAGAGTCTCGGCTGAGTTTACAATGTTCAGAAAAGATGGCTGGTAAAATTTTGATTGAAATAATAAATGAAATGGTGAATGAACAGGAGGAATGGGGGAGATTTTAAGAAAGCATTGGCATTTACCCAAAACTAGAAGAGTACTGAGGGAGGACTGCAAATTCTGTCCCTCGCACCCACCTCCCATAAAAAGTTTAACAGTGCTGGGATTACTGTTGCTTCTAGAAATATTCTAGCCTAAAATTGTGTACTTTAATGCCTTTTGTGCACAATGAGTTGAAATCTTTATTTCCTAAAAAAGAAGTGTATATTTTCCCAGTGATACCACCTTTTTTGTAGACTTTTAATATTCTAAATTTATGTATATATATATATATAATATATGAAATAAGCTATCATACAACAAATAAGGAAAAAATGTTTTTAGTCATATTATTTGACATGTTAGGGAAAGGACTTAGATTAAGGAAAGATGGAAGAAAGTAGGAAAGGGGGAAATATTGGAGGGAACTTAAAACCAGGAAAGAATATTATTTAGTTAGTGCACTAAGATCAGATATAGAAATAGTTAATTATGTTCTATACTATGTACGTTCTCAGTAGCTAAGTCGTGACCAACTCTTTGCGACCTCATGGACTATAACCTGCCAGTTTTCACTGCCCATGGGATTTTCCAGGCAGGAATACTGGAGTGGGTTGCCATTTCCTCTTCCAGGGGATCTTCTTGACCCAGGGATCTAGCNAACTTAAAACCAGGAAAGAATATTATTTAGTTAGTGCACTAAGATCAGATATAGAAATAGTTAATTATGTTCTATACTGTGTACGTTCTCAGTAGCTAAGTCGTGACCAACTCTTTGCGACTTCATGGACTGTAACTTGCCAGTTTTCACTGCCCATGGGATTTTCCAGGCAAGAATACTGGAGTGGGTTGCCATTTCCTCTTCCAGGGGATCTTCTTGACCCAGGGATCTAGCCTGAATCTCTCTCATTAGCAGGCAGATACTATGTACTATATTCTGTACTTCTACTGGGGATGGGGAGGGGATGGTTTCTTTATTTCTCATGGCGATCCTACAAAGTAGGCAGCATTATGAAGGAAGAAAATAATTAGAGTATGTAATCTGTTCAAGGTCAAGTGGGATTCATATCCAGTGGACCCTACCTTGTTTTTCAGTACCTGGGTGTTACCGTGATCTTTACACTCAATAATTTGAAATGAAGGGAACTGTCTGAAAATTAAATTTTATGATGAGCTGACTCATTTGAAAAGACTCTGATGCTGGGAAAGATTGAGGGCAGGAGGAGAAGTGGACGACAGAGGATGAGATTGTTGGATGGCATCATTGACTCAATGGACATGAGTTTGGGTAGACTACGGGAGTTGGTGATGGACAGGGAGGCCTGGCGTGCTGCATTTCATGGGGTCACAAAGAGTCAGACATGACTGAGCGACTGAACTGAACTGAACTGATGACAGGCTGTATTATATAAATAAACTCACTGTAACCACAAAGATGGATTTCTGGTCCAATCAATATATGTATATTAATACCTGAGCTGAGCAGGTTTAGGATCACTATAAACCAAAAAGCTGCCCCTGCCAAATTGGTAGCACCATTTTTAAAATTCTATCAGGGTGAAATAAATTGTCATAGCAGTGGGATTGTATTTTCAGCAGCTACTATGGAATTTTTGAAAAGGTCATAATATAATTTTAGGATATAATCTCATCATGGGCAATATTTAAGCCTCTTATTTATGGAACAAATGTGTAAGATTTTTTTCCTCTTTCCTTGCTGCATATGTTAAGTGGTAATATTTTGAGGCCAATGAATTACACTGATTCTTTTTTTTTTAATAGCAGATTTTAGGATAAGTAGAAATTCCAAACTTAAATTTGAATGTACTTTGAATGAAAGCATTTTTTTCAGGATGTCTAAATTTTTTAGAGTAAAGATGTGTTCCTTTAGCAACTACTGTATAAGGAATAAAAGAGATAGGTTTAATCAATATAAAAGTAAATATATAACCAAACATAGTTGTTATTTTATTGTGTAGGATTTAATATCTTATTTTTAAATTTGGAATAATATTTTCATTATTTAAAGTTTTAATCTTGAATGCAAATTAAATTAGCATGTAGATATAAACTCCTTAAAAGTATTCGGTGTTCATGGTGTCCTGGGGTCATTTACTGAGTGGAGACTTTGACATTTAAAGAGAGGCACATTGACTAGCTAACAGAATTGCTGGTTCTGATTTTCCATGGTGGTTTCAGAGGCCATGAGGTTACAGAATTCGATTTCCTTGATGTCAGTCTCAGTCAGTCAGTCCCCACATGGGCCAACTCCTAGATATGTTGTTCTTCTTTTTTTCTACCTTTTACTTTCTGGGAAAGAAGAAGAGACAACCTACTCTTAAGTACTTTGGCTTAGTGGATAATTGTACGTGTTGGGAAACATGTGGTAATAACTATAATGTCTATAAAATAATTGAAATAAAGGCTAAAGTATTACAGATTTTATTTGCTAAGCATTATCCCATGTCATAGCATGTAAACATTTATTTCACTTTTGAATATTTTTTCCATAATTAATTACATTTAGTCTTAAGGATACATTACTAATATTTGTTCACTTATTTATACCTTAAATTTTGCCTAAAAATATTTTATAGTCTATTATATGCAATACCAATTAATTAACTGGATCACTTAAACCCAGTTTAGTTATCATGGAGTGAAGGCAAAAAGAGATCCTCTTCTAAAGATTTAGAGGATTTTGAAATATAAAATGTAGACATAGGGAACAGTGCCAACAAATAGAGGAATACAATAGAATGGAAACCATTAGAGATCTCTTCAAGAAAATGAGATACCAAGGATACACTTCATGCAAATGTGCACAGTAAAGGACACAAATTGTATGGACCTAACAGAAGCAAAAGATATTAAGAGATGGCAACAATACACAGAAAAACTATATAAAAAAAATATCTTCATGATGCAGATAACTATGATGGTGTGATCACTCGCCTAGAGCCAGACAACCTGGAGTGTGAAGTCAAGTGGGCCTTAGGAAGCCTCACCACAAAGCTAGTGGAAGCTGATGGAATTCCAGTTGAGCTCTTTCAAATCCTAAAAGATGATGCTGTTAAAGTGTTGCACTCAATATGCCAACAAATTTGGAAAACTCAGCAGTGGCCGCAGGACTGTAAAATGTCAGTTTTCATTTCAATTCAAAAAGAAGGCAATGCCAAAGAATGCTCAAACTACTGCACAATTGCACTCATCTCATACGGTAGCAAAGTAATACTTGAACAACTCCAAGCCAGGCTTCAACAGTTCGTGGACCATGAACTTCCACACGTTCAAGCTGGTTTTAGAAAAGTCAGGGGAATCAGAGATCAAATTGCCGACATCTGCTGGATCATCGCAAAAGCAAGAAAGTTCCAGAAAAACATCTGCTTCTGCTTCATTGACTATGTTAAAGCCTTTGACTGTGCAGATCACAACAAATTGTGGACAACTCTGAAAGAGATGGGAATAGTGGACATGGGAATAGCGGAACGTTGTTCCAGACATGGAACAACGGACTATTTCTAAATCAGGAAAGGAGTATGGCAAGGCTGTATACTGTCACCCTGCCTATTTAACTTATACGCAGAGTACATTATGAGAAATGCCAGATTGGATGAAGAACAAGCTGGAGTCAAGATTGCAAGGAGAAATATCAATAACCTCAGATATCCAGATGATACCACCCTTGTGGCAGAAACTGAAGAGGAATTAAAAAGTCTCTTGATGGAAGTGAAAGAGGAGAGTGAAAAAAATGGCTTAAAATTCAATATTCAAAAAACAAAGATCATGGCCTCTGGTCCCATCACTTCATGGCAAATAGATGGGAAACAATGGAAACAGTGACAGACTTTATTTTCTTGGGCTCCAGAGTCACTGCAGAGGGTGATAGCAGCCATGAAATCAAAAGATGCTTGCTCCTTGGAAAAAAAGCTATGACCAACCTAGACAGCATATTAAAAAGCAGAAAACTTATTTTGTGTCTAGTACATCTAGTCAAAGCTAGGGCTTTTATAGTAGTCATGTATTGATGTGAGAGTTGGACTATAAAGAAATCTGAGTGCTAAAAATTGATGCTTTTGAACTGTGGTGTTGGAGGAGACTCGAGAGTTCCTTGGATTGCAAGGAGACCCAACCAGTACATTCTAAAGGAAATCTGTCCTGAATACTCATTGGAAGGACTGATGCTGAAGCTGAAACTCCAATACTTTGGCCAACTGATGGGAATAACTGACTCATTAGAAAAGTTCCTGATGCTTGGAAAGATTGAGGGCAGGAAGAGAAGGGGGATGACACAGGATGACATGGCTGGATGGCGTCACCAACTNGTTTAGCGGTACCTGGAAGAATACATGCAAAGCACACTGCCTGGCCCAGAGTAAGCCGGCTGCTGCTCCTATTTCACACATAGGAGCCCTTTTAGAAAGCTGCTCTTGAATTTGTTTTGACAGTCCACATGGTCCCTCCAAAGACAGAACACAATGGGTCATCCCAGGGCAGCGCCAGAGAATGTAACCGCAGAGGCTCAGTCTGCTTAGAGGCTGCTGCCCCAGAGTCAAAAAGAAACTGGGACCAGAAGCCAGAGCCAAAGATCAAAGCCAGGAAATAGCCAACCTGGGAAGAAAACGACAGGAAATGAGACCAGGCCACAGGGAAGCCCCGAGAGGAGGGAGGAGATTCCAGAGGTTCCCNGCCCCAGAGTCAAAAAGAAACTGGGACCAGAAGCCAGAGCCAAAGATCAAAGCCAGGAAATAGCCAACCTGGGAAGAAAACGACAGGAAATGAGACCAGGCCACAGGGAAGCCCCGAGAGGAGGGAGGAGATTCCAGAGGTTCCCCAGGCTGCTGAGCTTCTCTGGCCCAAGCTTCCAGCCAGGCAGCAGGAAGCCAGTGCCCCATAATAGTCTGTGAATGAGCAGGCAGGTGGCCCTGGTGGTGGCCTGGCTGATTCCCAGCTCTGCTCAATTAGCACCTCCCTCATCATGCACCCGGGACATCGGCAGATGACTGGCCCTTGCCCCTTCCTGTACCCCTTCTCATTCCCCCAGCACCCAGGGGAGCAGAGAACACGCCCCAGGACTGGAAGCCACAACTCCAGCCTTGCAAAGACCAGNACCTTCCTCATCATGTACCCTGGACATCGGCAGATGACTGGCCCTCGCCCCTTCCTGTACCCCTTCTCATTCCCCCAGCACCCAGGGGAGCAGAGAACACACCCCAGGACTGGAAGCCGCAACTCCAGCCTTGCAAAGACCACTCAATGGGGACCAGGAATCATTAACAACAATTGCAGCACTGCCCGGGGTAAATGCCTCCTGATGGAGTCAGGAGACAAATGACTGCAAGCAAGTGCTGTCGCTAAGATTAGTTGAAACTGAACCTAGGGGGTTATTGTTTTAACTGTTTCTCTCCACGGATGCCATCACAGATGCAGAACTGGTCGTTAATACTAATTATTCAGTCCACTTCTACGGAGTACTTTCGTGAGCCAGGTTCTGTATCAGCCCAGGGTCTCAGAGACTAGGAGACAGGCTCCATGACTTTGATTAAATCATGTTCAAGTGGGGAGCAGCCAAGCAACCAACTATATGATGAGCCAGTGATTTTTTAAACACTGATTGATAGTAAGTTCGTGTGTGTGCTACGTCGCTTCAGTCGTGTCTGACTCTGTGCAGCCCACCAGCTCCTCTGTCCATGGTTTTCTCCAGGCAAGAATACCAGAGTGAATTGCCATGCTCTCCTCCAGGGGATCCTTCCAAAGCCGAGATCGAACCCACGGTTTCCTATTTCCCCTGAATTTGCAAGCAGGCTCTTAACTAGGGCTTCCCTGAAAGCTCAGTTGGTAAAGAACCCTCCTGCAATGCAGAAGTGAAGTGAAGTCTCCCAGTTGTGTCCAACTCCTTGCAACCCTGTGGACTGTAGCCCACCAGGCTCCTCTGTCCATGGGATTTTCCAGGCAAGAATACTGGAGTGGACTGCCAATGCAGGAGACTCCGGTTCAATTCCTGGGTCGGGAAGATCCACTGCGGAAGGAATACACTACCCACGCCAATATTCTTGGGTTTCCCTTGTGGCTCAGCTGGTAACCCGGGAGACCTGGTTTCAATTCTGGGTTGGGGAGATCTCCTGGAGAAGGGAAAAGCTACCCACTCCAGTATTCTGGCCCAGAGAATTCCATGGACTACAGTCCACAGGGCCACAAAGAGTGGGTCATGACTGAGCAACTTTTGCTTTCACTCTTTCTTTACTACTAGAGCCACCTGGGAAGCCTCTAGACCTGAGAATCAGCAGCTTCCCGGGCCCCACCCCCAGTAACTTCATCCAGGATCTGCATTTTTTATTTTAATAGACTTTATTTTTTGGAACAGTTTTAAATTCACAGAAAAATTAGGAAGAGAGTATACAGGGAGTTCCTAAACACCCTCTCATCCTTACATTCCCATAATACACTTATTAAAATTTATGAACCAATGTAGATATTTTTATTAAAGGCCATTGTTTATTCAGATTTCCTCAGTTTTCACCTAGTGTATCCTTCTGTTCCAGAATCCCATCAGGATACCATATCACATTTAGCTCTCAGGTCTCCCTAGGCCCCTCTTGGCTCCCAGATCCTCCTTGTTTTTGATGAGCTTGACCACTGTGCGGAGAGCTGCTCGGGTATTTTATGGGTTTCCCCTCTACTGAAGTGTATCTGATGTTTTCCTGATGATCAGCCTGTGGCTATGGATTTGGGAAGGGGAACCAGTGAGGTAAAGCACCCCTCTCATCACATCATATTGCCTGGGTGCAAACAGTCAGTGTGACATTACTGTTGATACTGACTCTAATCACCTGATGGAGGTAGTGTTTGTCAGTTTTCTCTGTTGTAATGCTATTCTCTCTTTTTTTCTTCTCTTTAGTCACTTCCCTACTTTACTCTTTGAAAGGAAATTATGTGCAGCCCACACTTGAAAAATCCAGAGTTGTTGGCCACACCACCCAAATCAATCTACAGATTTAAAGCAATCTCTATCAAATTACCCATGACATTTCTCACAAAACTATTATCAAAAGATCCCAAAATTTATATGGAACCACAAAAGATCCAGAACTGCCAAAGCAATCCTGAGGAACAAGAACAAAGCAGGAAGAATAACACCCCCGCCCAGACTTTAGACAATACTACAAAGCTACAGTAATCAAAATAGTGTGGTACTGGCACAAAAACGGATGTGGATCAATGGACCAGGAGAGACAGCCATAAATAAACCCACATACCTATAGTCAATTAATCTTTTCTTTTTTTCCAGCTAGCATTAGAGAGCTAAACTAATCAATATTTGTGAACATTCAGTTCAGTTCAGTAGCACAGTCATGTCCGACTCTTTGTGACCCTGTGAATTGCAGCATGCCAGTCCTCCCTGTCCACCACCAACTCCCAGAGTTCACTCAGATTCACGTCCATCGAGTCAGTGATGCCATCCAGCCATCTCATCCTCTGTCGTCCCCTTCTCCTCCTGCCCCCGAACATTAGTAACAGGCTAATGTCTATGGAGGATGAAGGTCTCTCAGATAAGTTTTGAGTGAAATCTGAAATGAAATAAGTCATGCAGAAATCTGGGAAAATAATGTTTCAACCTGAGAGAATAGTCAATGCAAAGGTCCAAAGCTGGATATGCTTGGCATGTTCAAAGCTATCAGAGTGGCAGAATGTCAGGACATTCAGAAGCCTCAGACAGGATATCTGGCCAGGATATCTGACTTGGGCCTTACAGGATGAATAGGAGTTTGCTGTTGTTGTTTAGTCACCAAGTCGTGTCTGCCTCTTTTGTGACCCCATGGACTGTAGCCCAACAGGCTCCTCTGTCCATGGGATTTCCCAGGCAAGAATACTGGTGTGGGTTGCCATTTCCTCCTCCAGGGGATCTTTCTGATCCAGGGATCAAACCTGCACGTCCTGCATCAGCAGGCAGATTCTTTCCCACTAAACCACCTGGGAACCTGAATAGCAGTCTGCCAGACCTAAAAGGGGCAGTGTGTTCCAAACAGAAGGCACAGCAAGGGCAATGATGGTGTGGGGACAAGATTAAACTGCACAGTGCTTTATAAAGTATAAAGGGCTCCAGTCACACCAGTTGTTGCTCTTACTCACCAAGAAGGCATACAGAAGAGGAAACAGTGGTCCTAGAACAAATGGTAAAGAAAGCTGAAGAATGTGGGAGGTAGCTTTATCAGAGAAAATAAACGTATGCGATTAAAAGAAATCAGTGACAAACACTGGCATCAGTAATACAGATGCAGCCTTCATCTGACAAGTCCTCTTGGTGCTCCAGAAGCACTGGAGAAAGTTGCAGAAACTGTACATGGTGGATCAAAATCACTCTTGCTGGTTCTGCTGCCACTGCTCCCACTGCTCCTTAGAAAAGTTACAAGAAAACTCAGGGGAAATCATAATAGGAGATTAAGCATCACATTAGAAATTAGCCTGATTAGATGTGTATTAGTCCAGGCCCTCCAGAGACACAGAACCAACAGGAGAGAGAAAGAGACAGAGAGACAGATAATGAGGAATTAGCTCTTGTGATTATGGAGGCTGAGAAGCCCCATGACCTGCCACCTGCAAGCTAAAGACCAGCCTAGGAAAGCCAGTGGTGTACGTTTCAATCCAATTCCTAAGGTCTGAAAACCAAAAGCACTGATATGGCACAAGTCCCAGCCTGTGGTCAGACCACTGATGTCCCAGCTCAAGTAGCCAGGCAGAGAGAGAATCCCCCCCTTGCTCTGCCTCTTTGTTCTGGTCGGGTCCTCAATGGATTTGGATGATGTCCATCCAAATTTGGGAGGGCAATCTGCTTGACTGAGTCCCCTGATGCAAATGCTTACCAGATCCAAACACACTCTCGGATACACTCAGAAATTAATGTCTATTCTGAGTATCCCATGGTCTAGTCCAACTGACACATGAGATTAGTCATCACAAGATGCCAGTTCCCAAAGAAAGACATGAACAAGTCAACCTATTCTTCAGAACCAAAAATGACAGTCCTGGGCTCAAGAAAACCAGAGGACTGGTGTTGACTGGCCCCCTCCCCTCCGCATGAACCTATCTCTCCAGACTAGGAAACATTCACAAGTGATTATCTTTCTGGAAGCAACAGAACATGGTGGTTAAGAACATAAAGCAGGGAACTTCCCTGGTGGTCCAGTGGGTAGAACACCACACTCCCAGTGCAGGGGATCTGGGTTCAATCCCTGGGCAGGGAACTAGGTCCCACATGCTACAGTGAAGACCCATCACAGCCCAATAAATAAATACAAATATTGTTTAAAAAAGAATATAAGGTGGATCTTGTCTCATCTCATATCTGCCACTACTACGTGTGTCTTCTTGGACAATCACTTCCCTCTCTTGGCCTGCTTCCTCATCTGTAAATTGAAAATGATAATTATAATACTATCTTCCTCAAAAAGCTGTGGTGAGAATTCAAAGATAATGCATGTAAAACACTCCATAAATGTTAGTTATTATGGATACATTTAAATATTATTCTTAAGAATCCCATTACAGTTAGAAAAGGGTTGGTAGAAAGCTTGAGAAGAAAATGTATAATGACAGGGTTAAACTGCAGATATTCAAATTGTGACCAGAAGGAGAAAGGAAGAAAGAATTCAACTTTATTAAGCACTCACTGTGTGACAGACACTCTTAGACTCTTTAAATCGGNTGATGACAGGCTGTATTATATAAATAAACTCACTGTAACCACAAAGATGGATTTCTGGTCCAATCAATATATGTATATTGATACCTGAGCTGAGCAGGTTTAGGATCACTATGAACCAAAAAGCTGCCCCTGCCAAATTGGTAGCACCATTTTTAAAATTCTATCAGGGTGAAATAAATTGTCATAGCAGTGGGATTGTATTTTCAGCAGCTACTATGGAATTTTTGAAAAGGTCATAATATAATTTTAGGATATAATCTCATCATGGGCAATATTTAAGCCTCTTATTTATGGAACAAATGTGTAAGATTTTTTTCCTCTTTCCTTGCTGCATATGTTAAGTGGTAATATTTTGAGGCCAATGAATTACACTGATTCTTTTTTTTTTAATAGCAGATTTTAGGATAAGTAGAAATTCCAAACTTAAATTTGAATGTACTTTGAATGAAAGCATTTTTTTCAGGATGTCTAAATTTCTTAAAGATGTGTTCCTTTAGCAACTACTGTATAAGGAATAAAAGAGATAGGTTTAATCAATATAAAAGTAAATATATAACCAAACATAGTTGTTATTTTATTGTGTAGGATTTAATATCTTATTTTTAAATTTGGAATAATATTTTCATTATTTAAAGTTTTAATCTTGAATGCAAATTAAATTAGCATGTAGATATAAACTCCTTAAAAGTATTCGGTGTTCATGGTGTCCTGGGGTCATTTACTGAGTGGAGACTTTGACATTTAAAGAGAGGCACATTGACTAGCTAACAGAATTGCTGGTTCTGATTTTCCATGGTGGTTTCAGAGGCCATGAGGTTACAGAATTCGATTTCCTTGATGTCAGTCTCAGTCAGTCAGTCCCCACATGGGCCAACTCCTAGATATGTTGTTCTTTTTTTCTACCTTTTACTTTCTGGGAAAGAAGAAGAGACAACCTACTCTTAAGTACTTTGGCTTAGTGGATAATTGTACGTGTTGGGAAACATGTGGCAATAACTATAATGTCTATAAAATAATTGAAATAAAGGCTAAAGTATTACAGATTTTATTTGCTAAGCATTATCCCATGTCATAGCATGTAAACATTTATTTGACTTTTGAATATTTTTTCCATAATTAATTACATTTAGTCTTAAGGATACATTACTAATATTTGTTCACTTATTTATACCTTAAATTTTGCCTAAAAATATTTTATAGTCTATTATATGCAATACCAATTAATTAACTGGATCACTTAAACCCAGTTTAGTTATCATGGAGTGAAGGCAAAAAGAGATCCTCTTCTAAAGATTTAGAGGATTTTGAAATATAAAATGTAGACATAGGGAACAGTGCCAACAAATAGAGGAATACAATAGAATGGAAACCATTAGAGATCTCTTCAAGAAAATGAGATACCAAGGATACACTTCATGCAAATGTGCACAGTAAAGGACACAAATTGTATGGACCTAACAGAAGCAAAAGATATTAAGAGATGGCAACAATACACAGAAAAACTATATAAAAAAAATATCTTCATGATGCAGATAACTATGATGGTGTGATCACTCGCCTAGAGCCAGACAACCTGGAGTGTGAAGTCAAGTGGGCCTTAGGAAGCCTCACCACAAAGCTAGTGGAAGCTGATGGAATTCCAGTTGAGCTCTTTCAAATCCTAAAAGATGATGCTGTTAAAGTGTTGCACTCAATATGCCAACAAATTTGGAAAACTCAGCAGTGGCCGCAGGACTGTAAAATGTCAGTTTTCATTTCAATTCAAAAAGAAGGCAATGCCAAAGAATGCTCAAACTACTGCACAATTGCACTCATCTCATACGGTAGCAAAGTAATACTTGAACAACTCCAAGCCAGGCTTCAACAGTTCGTGGACCATGAACTTCCACACGTTCAAGCTGGTTTTAGAAAAGTCAGGGGAATCAGAGATCAAATTGCCGACATCTGCTGGATCATCGCAAAAGCAAGAAAGTTCCAGAAAAACATCTGCTTCTGCTTCATTGACTATGTTAAAGCCTTTGACTGTGCAGATCACAACAAATTGTGGACAACTCTGAAAGAGATGGGAATAGTGGACATGGGAATAGCGGAACGTTGTTCCAGACATGGAACAACGGACTATTTCTAAATCAGGAAAGGAGTATGGCAAGGCTGTATACTGTCACCCTGCCTATTTAACTTATACGCAGAGTACATTATGAGAAATGCCAGATTGGATGAAGAACAAGCTGGAGTCAAGATTGCAAGGAGAAATATCAATAACCTCAGATATCCAGATGATACCACCCTTGTGGCAGAAACTGAAGAGGAATTAAAAAGTCTCTTGATGGAAGTGAAAGAGGAGAGTGAAAAAAATGGCTTAAAATTCAATATTCAAAAAACAAAGATCATGGCCTCTGGTCCCATCACTTCATGGCAAATAGATGGGAAACAATGGAAACAGTGACAGACTTTATTTTCTTGGGCTCCAGAGTCACTGCAGAGGGTGATAGCAGCCATGAAATCAAAAGATGCTTGCTCCTTGGAAAAAAAGCTATGACCAACCTAGACAGCATATTAAAAAGCAGAAAACTTATTTTGTGTCTAGTACATCTAGTCAAAGCTAGGGCTTTTATAGTAGTCATGTATTGATGTGAGAGTTGGACTATAAAGAAATCTGAGTGCTAAAAATTGATGCTTTTGAACTGTGGTGTTGGAGGAGACTCGAGAGTTCCTTGGATTGCAAGGAGACCCAACCAGTACATTCTAAAGGAAATCTGTCCTGAATACTCATTGGAAGGACTGATGCTGAAGCTGAAACTCCAATACTTTGGCCAACTGATGGGAATAACTGACTCATTAGAAAAGTTCCTGATGCTTGGAAAGATTGAGGGCAGGAAGAGAAGGGGGATGACACAGGATGACATGGCTGGATGGCGTCACCAACTCGATGGGCGTGAGTTTGAGCATGCTCCAGGAGTTAGTGATGATCAGGGAAGCCTGGTGTGCCGCAGTCCATGAGGTCACAAAGAGTCAGACACGATTGAGCGACTGAACTAATCTGAACTGATACACAGATTAGTGAATAATGTTTTTGGAGATCTTTCCAGAATCTGATGTGATTGAAACACAGGGCAATAGCCTGAAGACAAGGATGGGGATACAATAGAGAACATAGAAGAAAGGGCTAAAGGCCAAACCAAAATGGACACATTTGTTTTTGGAGGATTTGTCATCTCTATCTTGACCTTGAATGGAACTAAATAGCAGATAACAGTCACTGATACATTCATTTAATATTTACAGAATCTGTATGAGTATGGAGCTGATTGATTAAAGAGTAAGTGTAAAGCAGGGCATATGCATCTCAGGAAAAATGTATTTAAAACACTTAATTCTATAATAAATATGAAAGTCAACTCTTTTTTTCTTTACAAAATGTTGAGAGACATTAAGTTGGTGATTTCAGATATTATTGGTTTGGAAAGGCTGATGCTAAACTGTAAAAGTGTATATAATGTTTTGCTGACATGGTTAAGTTGCTGCAGTCAGTGTCTCAAATCCTTCTTATTCTTCATCTGTCCTCTCATCTCTGAAGTCAGCTAGCTGAATCTGTGATTAAAATCAGAGAAACTTCAGGTAAGGCAGGTGTTTGATTTAACCCTGCCCTGGATGATTCAATCTAATATGAGTTTGTTAGATGACAGTCACTGAACTATGAAATTTCATGTAACTCTGTAGTTATTGTTTTATAANTCTGTCCTCTCATCTCTGAAGTCAGCTAGCTGAATCTGTGATTAAAATCAGAGAAACTTCAGGTAAGGCAGGTGTTTGATTTAACCCTGCCCTGGATGATTCAATCTAATATGAGTTTGTTAGATGACAGTCACTGAACTATGAAATTTCATGTAACTCTGTAGTTATTGTTTTATAAATAAGATCATTGAGAAAAAATTCATTATAGCAAGAGTCATTATGGGAGTTATATCAAAAACACCTAAGTTGGTACACAGGCAGATTTTATATTTAAAAACTCTAATTTATATTTATTCTAATTGTGTTGAAATTTCAGTTATCATGTTGTCATTTGATTTTATAGAAACAAAAATTAGAACCAAATAGTCCTTTTTATCATAGGCATAAATTTAAAGATATGTGGAATATTTATCTTACTAGCAATTTTGTCACAGAGCTAGGCTGATAAGCTCACCTTTACTACAGGGCCCTTTGTTTCTAAATGTTTTGACAACAGAAATGAAACAATAATAATTCACAATTATGGCCACTGGGAAAAAACTGAGGTAGCATTTTGGATGGCTGTGGCTTAAAAGGAAACTCAAGTTGGAGAGACAAATCTGTCTGTCATGATGTGCTGGTTAAGAAATTAAATGGAATATTGATTTTGGAGAACATGACCATGCTTTTTAATGATAGATGAAAGAAAGCCCAAGAGAAAGAGAAAGAAATAAAGAGAAAAATAAAGGAAGAAAGGATGGAGAAAAGAAAGAGAAGAAAGAAAATGGTAAAATAAGTGGTTACCTATAGAAGAGTAAGATGTGGACATCTTTTCTTTCTTTTTTTTTTAATGCATAGTAATTGGAAGAAACAATAAAGCGAAATGTTTCAGAGTTTGTTGGCATTATGTACAGAAATACCAGAAGAATGTATAATGAGGCTGAGAATAT
Organism: Raphicerus campestris; assembly: GCA_006410735.1. Taxonomy (NCBI): domain Eukaryota; kingdom Metazoa; phylum Chordata; class Mammalia; order Artiodactyla; family Bovidae; genus Raphicerus; species Raphicerus campestris. Next base: position 149,398 of record SJYW01021175.1, on the reverse strand, counting down.
GGAACTAATGAAGTATTACAAGGAAAAAGGAGGATTTGTGTGGGAAACTGGACATGAAGTAAAGAGTAGCCAGTGAGGAGATCAGAAGATTTCTCTAACCCTCCAGGAACTAAACACACAAAGGAGCCCAATTAGAAATAAACTAGCTAGAAGAAATATTTCATAATAAATTGGGGATTATCAGTTTGCCTAAAGGGAATGGCATCAGAGATTTGAGTCTCCTTGTTTCAAAACCACATACTTTCTTTCAATTTTGATACAAATGCTTTTGCTTTTCACATCTTGCTAAAAAACAGTCATGTATGAAACAAATTAGGAACTAACCAAACTTTCTTATCTTTGAAAGAAGAATCATTTTCAACTGAATTATGGATACAAGGAAATTTCAAAAGTATTTTTCCAGGTCTTTTTTTGTCAACACCAGGTTGCTGTGATGTATTCTCTGGTATTCACAAATTTCTCAGAAACTTTTCAACTGTTAATCCAACCTGAAATTTAGACAGATTATTACTTGTATTCTCCAGCTACAAGAAACATGTATCATACAGCACAGAGAAACCTGATACTCTGCTTTAAATAGAATATAGATGAACAATTCAGGGTCATTTCTGGCTGCTTAAATAAATTAATTGGAAACAACAAAACCTGTTTTGCAATACTTAGGGCAATTCTGTTCCAGGGTCTTTTATCATATCAGTTCTTGCTGCTGTTAAGTACTAAGTAAACCTAAGGGAAAACAAAGAATACCATCAGTGTGCAGTTACTTAGAAATTTTTATTATTCCTGAGAAATGTGTGACTCCATGAGTAAGAGAAGTATGCTTTCTCATTCTCCTCTTAAAGATTTAGTTAGGGTGTTTCTTTGTAACAATCTATTGCAATAGATGAAGTTTCTGATGACTCTGTTCTAAAGTCAATTCTTCTCAGTATCCACAGCACACAAAATGTTTCATCCTTTCCTGGCTACTTCAAGTCTTCTGGAGGTTAAGACTGGCATCTTACTTTTAAAGATTCCAGGTTGTCTACTTTTCACACACAAGAGGGCGACCTAGACAGGATTTGAAGAATTAGCTGCCCTGTTTTACAACCATAAGCTGGGCATGTTTATTCATTCATTCCACAAATATTTATTGAGCATCTGATATTTGGCTGGGTGCTTAGGGACAAAACCTCTAATGTAATACATTCTCCAGCCTCAAGGAAATCACAAGTAAGCAAATAATTACAAAAGAATGTGATAAAGCTAAGATGAATGAAGCATGAGGAAGACTAGTAGGTAGTTTGGAGAGAAAGAAGAAATCAGAGTAGGATGCCTAGAAAAGTAGGCTTTTGAACTGAGTCTTAGAAAGCAAATGGAAGTTGAAATTAACTACTTGAAAGTGAGTTTTGGGGGGAGATAGGGTAAGAATTGGGTTTCCCAGGTGGCTTGATGGTAAAGAATTATCTCCTGCTAATACAGGAGATGCAGGTTCCATCCTTGGGTCAGGAAGATCGCCTGGTGAAGGAAATGTCAACCCACTTCAGTATTCTTGCCTGGGAAATCCCATGGACAGAGGAGCCTGGCAGGCTACAGTCCAGGGGGTTGCAAACAGTCAGAAATGACTAAACTATTGAGCATACACACAGAGAGTATTCTACATTAAAAAGAAAAAGGAAATATAATTTTGAGGGAAATTTGAGAGAAGAACAACATGAGAACGGGAGGAGCAAAGCTGTTGTGACTGTAGCNATCGCCTGGTGAAGGAAATGTCAACCCACTTCAGTATTCTTGCCTGGGAAATCCCATGGACAGAGGAGCCTGGCAGGCTACCGTCCAGGGGGTTGCAAACAGTCGGAAATGACTAAACTATTGAGCATACACACAGAGAGTATTCTACATTAAAAAGAAAAAAGAAATATAATTTTGAGGGAAATTTGAGAGAAGAACAACATGAGAACGGGAGGAGCAAAGCTGTTGTGACTGTCTGTAGCGGAGTGAGGACAGGGAGTAAGTGAAAAATGAATTTGAGAAGTAGGTGGGGAGTGGGTATGAAGAATCACTTGGACAGTACCAATAATAGAATCCTGTTTTATGTTAGACAGGAAAAGTAAATAACTAGTAGAGTACGGACTCTAAAGGCAGACCTCAGAGGAGATCTAATATAACGCTTGCTTTTTTCTAAATGAGCAAAGGGATGTTCCTGGTCACCTTACTAGAAATAGGGAAACACNGACAGGAAAGGTAAATAACTAGTAGAGTATGGACTCTAAAGGCAGACCTCAGAGGAGATCTAATATAACGCTTGCTTTTTTCTAAATGAGCAAAGGGGTGTTCCTGGTCACCTTACTAGAAATAGGGAAACACAGGTCTTCTACCCAAATACGAATCCCAAATCTGCTTATTTCCCAGTTTACATTTAACAGAGTCCTGTTCATCTTAGAAGCTTACTATGAGAAAGTACAACAAATCAAAGAGAAATAAATATATCAGTTAGTCAGTTCAGTCACTTAGTTGTGTCTGATTTTTGTGACCCCAGGGACTACAGTACAGCAGGCTTCCCTGTCCATCACCAACTCCCAGAGCTTGCTCAAGCTCATGTCCATCGAGTCAGTAAGGCCATCCATCTATCTCATCCTGTTATCCCCTTCTCTTTCTGCCTTCAGTTTTTCCCAGCATCAGGATATTTTCTAATGAGTCAGTTCTTCACATCAGGTGGCCAAAGTATTGGAGTTTCAGCTTCAACATCAGTCCTTCCAATGAGTATTCAGGACTGATTTCCTTTAGGATGGACTGTTTTGATCTATTTACAGTCCAAGGAACTCTCAAGAGTTTTCAACACCACAGTTCAAAAGCATCATTCTTCGGTACTCAGCTTTGTTTATAGTCCACCTCTCACATCAATACATGACTACTGGAAAAACTGCAGCTTTGACTAGATGGACCTTTGTTTCTGCTTTTTAATATGCTGTCTAGGTTGGTCATAGCTTTTCTTCCAAGGAGCAAGCATCTTTTGATTTCATGGCTGCTGTCACCCTCTGCAGTGACTCTGGAGGCCAAGAAAATAAAGTCTGTCACTGTTTCCATTGTTTCCCATCTATTTGCCATGAAGTGATGGGACCAGAGGCCATGATCTTTGTTTTTTGAATGTTGAATTTTAAGCCATTTTTTTCACTCTCCTCTTTCACTTCCATCAAGAGACTTTTTAATTCCTCTTCAGTTTCTGCCATAAAGGTGGTATCATCTGGATATCTGAGGTTGTTGACATTTCTCCTTGATCTTGATTCCAGCTTGTTCTTTATCCACCCTGGCAATTTACATGAGGTACTCTGCATAAAAGTTAAATAAGCAGGGTGACAATATACGGCCTCGACATACTCCTTTCCCAATTTGGAACCAGTCTGTTGTTCCATGTCTGATTCTAACTGTTGCTTCTTGACCTGCATACAGATTTCTCAGAAAGACAGGTAAAGCGGTCTAGTATTCCCATCACTTTCAGAATTGTCCACAGTTTGTTGTGATTCACACAATCAGGCTTTGATGTAGTTAATAAAGCAGAAATAGATGTTTTTCTGGAACACTCTTGCTTTGTCATTGATCCAGTGGATGTTGGCAGGTTGATCTCTGGTTCCTCTGCCTTTTCTAAAAAGACGTAGTAATACCAAGAGTACAACTTCCCAAGGCTACAGTCAATAGGGTTTCAGAGTCATACATGACTTAATGACTTAGCAGGCACGCCCACAATACCAAGAGTGACTCCTAAGAATGAACAAACGCCAATTGTTTTTTTGTTTTTGTTCTTATTTTTCACTACTGCTTCTCCAACTTCAATACAGAACAACTCTGTCTACTGTCTCCAGGAAGGGGTGAGCAAGCTGAGAGGCAGGTGCTATCTGTCCTATGGAATTCCATGTGGGTATAGTTAAGGCAGGTCTGGAAGCCAGGCTAATTTTCTCATGGGCATCTGAATACAAGAATTTCTGCTCTGTGGGCTCCCCATCTCAAATACTGTCATGTATGTGAATTCTAACATCTGCCAGTAGATGGATACTTGATATCACCATTAACTCAATCATCAGCTAAAGTACTCTATCCAAATAATGATATTGGTGGATTGAATCTTTGTGCAACTTTATTTTCCAGAACTAAGCAAGTGCATGGTGAATTTATTTGATATGTTTGCTGCTTACTGCATGAGATGAGACATATTCTAGTAATGCCAAAGGGAGGGATTGAATCATTTATTAAGTACAGTCTTGGACAGGTGTCTCAAATGTCATTTCTAGGATTTAATCTAAACTAATCTTCAGAAAAGTTAGATTTAATGGAAATAAAAACCCAGAGGAATTCAAAGTACAGGGAGCTGGATGCTTAAATCGCAGACACCTCTGTTTATAGCGATCTTTTAAATAAACCCTTTTATTTTGCTGTTATCCTTCTGTGTTCTGAGGTAGAAAGGGTTTGGAAAACTAGATGGCTCTTGGGTAGGTAGGATTTATACAAATCAAGTTGTTTACTCTTTATTTCTAACCCCAGCATACAGTCAGTTATTTGCAAATAAAGCCACAAAGTTAAATCCGAGTTCAGCCCACAGAGATTTTGACTTCTATAAGTGTCCCCGCAGAGTTATTACATAGAGAGTGTACTTAAAATCTGCTATCCTAGGTCATATTTCCTGATCACAAAATATGATGACAGAAGGCGGCTTGAAATTGATAAGGAAAACCTGACTAAATGGCCACCACATATCATATCTAAATATTGACAGGTCAAAGGAATGTGGGTTATCCATCACAGAATGCAATTTGTAAAATATATTGGCAAGGCTAAATCTGAAAACTAAGTCCTTGCATCTGTCCCCACTTCAAGGCACTGTATCTTTGTGTGTGAGCTAAGTCACTTCAGTTGTGTCTGACTGCTTGCAGTCCTACGTATTGTAGCCCTCCAGGCTCCTGTGTCCATGGGATCCTCCAGGCAAGAATCCTGGGATGAGTTTCTGTGCCTTCTTCTAGGGGGTCTTCCTCACCCAGCGACTGAACCTGTGTCTCTATGTCTCCTGCATTGGCAGGCAGGTTCTTTACCACTAGCACCATCCTACCAAATAACAAAAATTATATTTTTAATTGCAATTATACACACACACACACACACACACACACACACACACACACACACACATATATATGCATGCGAAAAAAAAAGTGTTAGTCGCTCAGTTGTTTCTGACTCTATGTAACCTCACAGACTCCTCTGTCCATGGGATTTCCCAGGCAAGTCTGAGCCACTGGGGAAGTCCCATAAAATTGAAAATCTTGGCTTTCAACAGCACAGAATTAAATTGAAAATTGTACAAACAGATGCTAGAAAAGCAGAAATAATTCATGATATATTTTGTGAATATATTAATCTAAATTAATTTCCCAGTGATGGTGGTATTTGGGAGCTCTTGCTGGCAGTTTTATAACACAGGAAATATCTTATGGAATATTTGCTTTTTAATATTAAAGAGAAAAGGGCTGGCACAAAAACAATTGCTAATGACCTGTTCAGTGATATAAAATCTAAAGACCACTTAATGCAGTTAATAACTGCCAAGAAATTTAAGTAGAAGAGAGCATTGCTGAAGTTGTAAAGTAAATAAAGAACACAGTTCAAATAAGGGAAATGAGTTAAGGAGAAAGACATGAAGTAAATTAGTGAAGTCTATGAAGTTACCAGGGAATTTCCTAGGCTCTACAGACATTGACAAAGACTTTTCTTTCTTTCCTTGCTCTCTTCTTTTTTCCTCTTCCTCCCTCTCTCCTTCTTCTTCCTTCCTTCCTACTTTTCTTTCTTTCTTTCCTTTTATTTCACTCTTTTTTTCTCATATAGACACTCTGATAAACTATTGTATCTTGTGGAATTGAAGTTAATGAACTTTTTCTACAAATAACTAGATAGTAAATATATTCAACTTTGCAAAGATGATAATCTTGGCTGCAACTCTCATCTCTGCTATTGTATTCTGAAAGCAGCCATATATGATTGATAGTGAACAAATGGGTTTGGCTGTGTTTCAATAAAACTTTATTTGCAAAACCAGCAGCAGGTTAGATTTGACCAGAGAGGTGTTCTTTGCCAATCCTTGTTCTAAAAAGTGATCTTTTATAGACATTCTCCAATACTGCATCTTCCATGAAAAACAGAAGAATGGGTAATATTTTCTGGTATAATACTCAAAGAATGGACCTATTCATTATTGCTTATCATGAGTGTTTAAATATGAAATGGAATTAATTATTAATGAATATTTAGTATCTTCTAAATATTTGCAGTTTTCTTGTATGTGATATCATCTAATACTGAGGAGTGTAAAATAATCCCCATTTTTGAGAAATGCAGCAATGTTAAGAAATTTGGATGACTCTGTGTCAGTTTTAAGTGTCACTTTTGGAATTTAAGCTCCTCTGATAGCTCAATTGGTAAAGAATCCACCTGCAACGCAATTCCTGAATCAGGAAGATACCCTGGAGAAGGGATAGGGTTTCACACCAGTATTCTTGAACTTCCCTTGTTGTTCAGTGGGCAAAGAATCTGCCTGCAATGTGGAACACCTGGGTTTGATTTCTGGGTTGGGAAGAGTGCTTAGAGAAGGGAAAGGCTACCCACTCCAGTACTCTGGCTTGAAGAATTCCTGGGTCATAGACAGTAGAACAAGACTGAGTGACTCTCACTTTGGAATTTAAAGACTTTTCCAAAACTTATATTAATACATGCTTATGTGTAAAGAGTGTGCACATTTTTTGTGATGAAAAAATGAGTATATCTCAAAGATCTCATAACAATAAGAATATAAATAACTCGCCATAAAATATACTGTGAGAATTGTTCAATCTTGATCTCAAGCATTCTCTGATACTCCACTTCAAGAAGGATTTGTTAGTTTTTAAGTAGGCCCTTTTTCCTTCAAAACACCCCAGAATTCAATTATGAAAATATCTAGCTCCAGGAATACTTGGCAAAATGTTTGTGTTGGGATTTTAGAAATGATCAGAGAAGTAATGACACTGGCACATGGTGGGTGACAGTCAAGGATGCTGAATTTCCTGCATTATGAATGACGGTCCCATGCCATGAAGAAATGTCATACCCACAGTGCCAGCAGTTTCCCACACCACATGCTCATTACAACACAAAAAACAAAAGCAGAAGTATCGGCTTGTGGCTGATCTTATTGACTACCTAACCGATAGCCACTCCTGCTTCTTCCTTGCTAATATAACCTTTATTTTATTCAGGTAGCATTTGGAAGCCAGTGAGCCTCTGGGAATGCTGACCCCTCCCCAGCTATAGAGGGTGAACCATGTTTTAAATCCAGTCACAGTACCATTCATTCCATTCTGCCATGATGGATTTAGTCAGGGGTATCCGACTCCATCCTTGCCTAATAGATGTTAAGAGAAAGCCTACTGAACAGCTCCTTGGAAAGTTCTCCCTCCATGATAAAAAGAGAAAGTTGAACAGAGACACATCTTCCATCACCCGTTTCCTTTAGATTCTGATGTTATCATGTGAGAATTTCATGCTTGAAACTGTTACATATATTTCTCAACTCTGACCAAAAAACCAAGAGAATCCAAGAGAAATCAAACCAGTGCCTGACATTACTGAGGTCCTCAATTAATCTGAAGGCTGCTGATCTTAGAGATTCTGTTGTATGAGACTATCCTTACAATGTAGCTCATTTTTAGTTAAACATTCTTTTAGTTTCATCCAAAAGCATCCCAATTGCTACATGGAAAATATGATTTTCCTTTGCCCAGGAGGTCTATATACAGAGCAGAGCCCAGATATAGATTTTTCACAGTTGGCTAAAATAAATTTGAGTAGGACTTGAAAGACTCTCTAATCCCCCATAGCCAAGTTCAAGTACAAAGCAAAATGTATATCTGTCACTGTAAATTTTGGAAATAAATTATTTATTTTCTTGATGAAGTGATTGAATATCTTTATGACTAGGAAAACATAATGTACAAAATACATGACATGACTTGTTTTAGGAAGCAAAGTCTCATTTTAGAAAGTAATGTTTTAATGTAAAGAACGCTGCATCCTTTCCAGGCAAGTTNTAAATTTTGGAAATAAATTATTTATTTTCTTGATGAAGTGATTGAATATCTTTATGACTAGGAAAACATAATGTACAAAATACATGACATGACTTGTTTTAGGAAGCAAAGTCTCATTTTAGAAAGTAATGTTTTAATGTAAAGAACGCTGCATCCTTTCCAGGCAAGTTAGTAAAACATTAGTAAAATGAAAAGCAATTCTAAAGGAATAGATTATAAAATGATAAATTTTCTTTCTAAAATTTTGTAAACTTTTACTAAAATAATTAAAATTAAGTAAAATATAATTTTATAGTTAACAATTATCTGGAAATAAAATAATAGGTAATTGGAAAGCTTCTAAATTTAAGTGCATGGAACCATGTGGGGGAAAGCAGATAAGATAGAGAAGGGCAATACCATTTTCCATAAAAGAGACTGAAGAGGAAATTTGACTAGAACTGCAAATTACTCTGTTCCAGGCATTTCCATCAAGATGAACAGTCTCTTTACATAGGATGACATATTAATTTTTTACCTTTTTAACCTAGTGATCTCCTCTATAGATTATATTTATAGAAGAAACTTAAAAACACCTATATTAAGTCTATCAACCCAATAAAAGGAAGTTTCAGAAGAGTTTGAGGGGAAACATGAATACAATTAGGTTGATTTTGGAGATTATCAAGGCCTCATCTTATCACGAAACCAAGTTTGTATCTCAGTTGGAATAGTCTTCCTTTGTCCTTTTTGAGAGTCAGTCCTTTCCATGGTTATATGGCATCACATGTTTTCTTTTTGCTATTAGAGCTTTTTTAGACATGTGGATGTGGGAGGGACAATGAGCATTGGCAGCAGAATCTACATCTTGGTGACTTTTCCAGGGCCATCTGGATTCCTGCATTTTCTCTACACATCTATTCAGAAGGAGAATTAGATAAAAAACAGATAAAGGGATGTAAACATGCCAGGGAAAAGTAAGCACTCTCTGTTCAACTCCCCCAGTTGAGCTGCTTCCTGATTAAAATACTAATACACAGCAACTGGCCTGTGAAGTCCATGCTGAGGCCTGAGGGAGTTTGGCACGGTCCAATAAGTGTATCATTTCTGCCTCTTTCTGTCAGCAGTAACTGAGCAATCCAGCCTGGTGATTGGAAGAGCACATTTTCTTTGTCCTGCACATGCTGTATTTATCCTTCACAAATATCCACAAAACTCAGCAGGGATTTGGCTGAGAGTGTAGGATCACTCCTTGCAGAAAACCTGGTAATAAATCTGGGAGGCTTTGTACAAGATCTGAGAGCTGCCTTCAGAATTTGCTGGAGGAGGTGTGTGTAGCCAGGAGTAAGGAGATTATGTAAACTACAGAGGAGTGCTGGGGAGCTTGGTGAGGCAAGGCCCAAGTCAGAATGCCCTCTGAATACTCTCTCAGCAAGAGGGAGTTAGAGGTTCGGACTATGGTCTGGGAATATAAACTTTTCCCTCCACTCCTGGGAATTCAATAGGACACTTGCATGCTCTGTTTTCCTTGAAATACGTAGATATTTTAAAGATAGTTTCCATCTCGATCTTGAACTGCATACTTTAAAGATCCATTTCAGTTTTGTACTCTCACCTTAAGGATTGTTCCATGGTACTCATTTCCAGTGCTCTCTAAGTTAGTCTTTTTTCCCCCCAACAATTTGGAAAATGTACTTTGGAAATGGGTTCTGGAAATGAGATTTCAGTGTGCTCAGAGGAATGCTTTCCTTTGCATTCACCTGGAAGCTTATTTTAAAATGTTAGAATCTGGCCACCACCCGCTCCCTGCCATGAACAGAGAATTTGAATCCTCTGGTGTGGGGCCCTGAAATCTGCTCTTTTAACAGATTTGCCAATGACTCTGATACACACTAATGTTAGGACACCACTGTTTTAGAAAGCTATAAGAGGATAGTTTGAGAAAAAGAAAACAAGGTGACAAGCTGTGAAAATATACAAACCAGGTGAATTTTTTTTTCCACCATTGTTTTGGCATAGCGTGAATATCACTATATACATACCATGTTTGCTTTAGAAGGCCACTTTACCCATAATATATATTCATGAGGATTTTTCTTAACAAACATCAATTTCATAACTAGGAATAAAAACTTTCTAAATCTAATTTGACAGAGTCTGGAAAATAGAACATGAAATCTCATAGGGAACATCTTTCTGTATAACCTTACAAAGAGAATCATTGTTTTCTATTTACTTTTCTTTTTATGGAACGCCTCTTCTAATATTGCATTCTTGTAAAGCATAGATCAAGAAACTGCACCGTGCCCTTAGGGAGAGAAGGAAGCTAGGCCTAGATGTTCTCAAATAAAATATATTAATATAATGATTATAAAGGTGCTTTGATGAGGAGAAATACATCGGGGAATATTTGGCTGGTAGGCCTCAATAACTTCTATTAAGTTATTTGAAGGAATATTTACCAGTAACTATAATGTTTACTTTTAAACAAGTATTTCTCTACATGGATTTTCCACAAAGCGTATCAATTTCATCAGACTTTTTAATCTCTTCTCATGAAACCTACATTTTCAGCTATAATAACCATAGAAGTGAATACAAGAGTCCCAACAAGATTGAGATTTGGGCAAATTTGAAAACATTTCTCCACTTCAATGCTAGCATAAAAATAAATAGATTCCCACTATGGGTATGAACCTCAGTCTATCAGAAATGAGGCTTCTGCTAAAATTCCATTATTCGTTGGCTGATTGAATTGAAAACCAAGATCTCTCTTTTGGAGAGTCTCAATTGTAGCAATGATTGAGTATGAAATGATATGGGAAATGTATTATTAGATTAATTAGATAATTAGAAAAATTCACAGCTGCACCCTTTGACAGTACATTTAGTGTTTCTGTGTTAATGAGGCATACCATAAACTCTCCAAAAATGAAATCTACAGAAACATTTGTTTATCTGATACTTATTGTGAAAGCTGATTTTAAAAAGGCCTTGTATTCTAAGGAACTAGACTCTTGTGGATGGTAATCAAGGGCCTGTTTTTATAGTCTTGATTCTGTATTTTTTATTCATAATTATACACAAAAATGTATTGTATATTTGTACTTTTATATGCATATGTTTAGTTCCGTTGTAAGATATTTATTACTGGTTTTCATAATTGAACCACTAATGAGGTGGTAGAATTGTAGCTTTGTGTCTCCATCAGGCAAAATACAAATCAAAAATCTTGTTACTCTCAAAGGCAGTTGTTATTTCTTCATTTTTTTTCTTCTTTTTTCATTATTAGGGCATACAAGATTATTTTCTAAGAGATTAGATATTATTTTCAGCCATTTAAATATTCTTTCAAATATCTTCCTAATAAGGAAGGGAATATTTTCTCCTGTTGTCAAAAAGCACAGCTGTGAGTTTTTCTAATTGCTCAATTAATCTAATGATACACTTTTCCTATCATTATCAAACTAATATGTTTCAGCACCCAAGCTGTATTCTTTACTGGAGCTGTCTTGTTTGTTTTTGATAGTATTGACTTCTGAAATTATGTACATGCTTATTACAATTTAGTAATATAAGCTCCATATTTTATATTATAATGGATTGGTTTTTGAATCTGGAAAAATATTACTTTATGCAAAATATCTCAGCTAACAATAACTTTAGCATTTTCACCTTTGAATTTCAGCTACAACTTTCTTGGAATTACCTATTATCTAAATTAAATATATATATACATAAAAGAAATGTTACCACCATAATAGTGAGCAATAAGCAAAAGAATAAATGGGCATAGGAAACCTTCCTTCTAATTTAAAGAATTATTATAAAGTATACTTATTTTCTAATGTAAAATAATTTGCATCACAAAACAAATTGCTATATGTTGTTATAATTGATTTTCACACATTTTCTTTTTATGATATTTTAGAAAATATAGCACATGAGCTTCCCTATCAGGTTAATAAAACTTCAGAAATGGAACTGTTTCAGGAATACCTTTTAATATTACTATGTATTTTTTCTGTTTCAAGTGCTAGATTTGGTAAGATGATGGCTTCCTTACTCTTGCTCAGAGATTGTTTGTCCACATTATCCTTACAGTCTCTGTTCTTTTCACTGATTTCCGTTTTCACGTTAAACACCTTAACTAAGCTCCTGCTGTAGTTCAGGGACACGGTAGGGCCTTTTGCAGGCATTGTCTCCTTGAATTCTCTGGTTGACCTTTTAGCATTGTTGTCTTTCACAGGGAAGAGAACTAAGACTTGGATAAGGAACCTGAAAGGAGAAAGAATTAGTAAATCATGAGACCAAGATGCCAACCTAATCTTGTTTCAGAGCCCATGTAGCTTATCTCTATGTTATATTTTGCCAAGCACCATATTAAATTTATTACCTACAGTGTTGAATTTCTGACTGATTCAACCTGCTCTAAAATGAACCACACATCTCTGGCTTAGTCTTAGAGAACTCTAAGCCTTATTAAAATGACATTTTTGATCAATTTGTTGATTTCTCTTTGAAATTTGTTCAGAGTTCCTCTCTTGTTCCCATCATGTCATTACAAGCTGGTAAGTTTGATCTTTGTTCTAGTTATAAAGATGGATCTGTGAACAGTTCTTCTCATAAGAGCCCATGTATTTCCTCTGTCCCCTACATTAATAAGTAGTAAATAAGCTTCTATATACCATGCTTGACTTCTGCAATTGGAGGTTTGGGCATACCAAGAAAAATACTTAGACTTGGCATGCCATTTTAGTGGCACATTGGTCAATATTAAATATACAAAAAACTAATTTAAAAATAAATATGCTACACATTTTCTCCATTATTAAAAAAAATTGAAGAGAAAAAAAACTTTTAAAGTGGCTTTCTGAAAAATAATATATAAAATGCCTTTCTGCTAGTTTCCTTTACTATTAGAATTAGTAATTAACCAGTCGAGCTTTTGCCATTATTTTCTGCTTTTCTTTAACATTGAAAGTAATATCTATAGGATGAAAAGTTTACTGGAAATATGCATTCTTTAAACCACTTTAAAATTTATACATTCATATGCCTCTCATTATTTTTATTATTTCTATTTTGATCCCCATAATATACTTAGAAGTGTGAGCAACAGTGTTCACATTAAAACAAAAACTCATAGCTTGAACTCCTGCTTCATGTCAATGTTTGTGCAAGTATCAGGAACAAAAAGAGTATCCTGTTGAACGATGTATCAGCTGTAGTTTTAGAAGTCATAATCAGACTGCAGTGCATTTCATGGCCATTTTTAATATTGCTCTTGATAGGATAATACAGCTTCAGTCTCTGATCCCAAATGTCAAATAAAAAATCTATTTCTCTGTATTAGAATCATTGTTTGAAAAGAGAAATCAAAGCTAACTCAACCAAGAAAATTTAAAACTAAGTGCTTTTGCATGACACATAGGAGCATTTTTTTAAAAGTATATTTTATTCCTTCAACCACTTTGGGTGACATGATAGTTAAAAGCCCATCAACCTGAACTTGAAGTTATGTCTTGACCACTGTCAGTAGTTGGAAGAGGATATTATTCACATGCCATTCAAGACCTAAGCATGTTTTTATTACCACTGCCCACAAAGTCATAAATAACAAATGTCATGTGTCAAGTTCCTGGTTTATATCAGAAGAATACCAATAGGCCAAAAAAAAAAAAAAAACAACCCACAAAGAATAAAAATGCAATCTAACTTAGTTGATTTCAAAGTCTTAGACTTCTCCTGACTGTTAGTAGCCCATCAACCTGGAAAAACCTGGAGTAGCTAATCTCTCTGGAGAAACAAAATTTTGCTTTGTCTCAATTTCCCAACTGAAAAATGAAGGCTTTTGGCCAAATAATATTTCAAGATTCTCAAGCTTTAAAATCCTATCATTTCCTACTTGAGGCTTTAACCATTGTATGTGAAAATTACTTTAAAAGTTACCTATCTCCTCCAAAATTATAATTATTTTTTTCTAAACACATACAGTAGACATGGCCCATGAAAAGTTTTCTTTCTTCACATTGTTTTACTATAAGAAATATTGTCTTGAAAAGTACCCCTCTGCATTCTGCATATTTGCTTTGTAGCTGATGTTCTTGCTCTTATTCAGCTAAGTAAACAAACATTCCAATGGGGTTAAGGATTAATGGCAAGGAATTGCATGACTGTACAGCATGCAACCTTGAGGGAAGAGATCAAGGGAAATGTCAGTCAAACACCTGCCCTTAGTGCAGTTGCTAATTAATTCGTGAACATTGACTCGGGTTGCAGATTTGCTAGTGTACAAGGGAATCAAGTCCCATCCTATAAATACTGCCTTGATTTAATGAGGCTTTAATAGGATTAAATGGTTTTAACTTTATGACTCCATGTTTTTGATTATATGGTTGTGTAGTGCTTTTTGATATGGAGAGATGTGGATTTCACTGAGTTTCAACAGTAGACTCTAAATAAAAGGTGAGGGGAGAATGTGTTATTAACTCAATAACTCAATTTTCTGGAATCTTAAAATAATATGAAAGATTAAATTGGTCTCAGGCTATCTAGAAATAAACATGATACATTACTCAGATTCCTCATCCAAAGTAATTTTCATTTAGTTAAATAGACTGCTTTTTATTACTCTGAATTAGAGCTATTTTTCCATATTGAAGTCTCAAATGTATTCAGAGCTTGACCCTAAATCATTTCTTTAAATTATATTTCACTATCTTTCATATTTGAAGATGATATACTGATGATAACTGTTGTTATTCTATAAATCTTTCTGTATAAAATAAGAATATCTTTGTGGATTTATAATTGGTTGCTATGGGTTTCTATTATTAAAATTTCATTTTGATTCTTAGAAAAACTGAAAAATGATTTTGTCATGCTGCCATTTTGGGTGTTAGAATGATATTGTCAACTAATCAAACCAGTGAATTTTCAAGACTCAGCTCAGCCTATTATAATAATTAATATTATTTCATTATCATCACTATTATTTGTTATATTATTCCCCAGTGCAAATCAATTTAAACCTGTTGTGTTTAAGGTAAAGACTAAAAGTATTCATTGTGACCTCTGTTATCCATCCAGCCCTCTTTACAGACCACACCATTTTAGACACTATCGTCACGTGCGTTGAGTCACTCAGTCATGTCTGACTCTTTGTGACTCCATGGACTGTAGCCTGCTGGCCTCCTCTGTTTGTTGAATTCTCCAGGCAAGAATGCTGGAGTAGGTAGCCATTGCATTCTCCAGGGGATCTTCCTGACCTAGGGATAGAACCTGGGCCTCCTGCATTNATATTTGCTTTGTAGCTGATGTTCTTGCTCTTATTCAGCTAAGTAAACAAACATTCCAATGGGGTTAAGGATTAATGGCAAGGAATTGCATGACTGTACAGCATGCAACCTTGAGGGAAGAGATCAAGGGAAATGTCAGTCAAACACCTGCCCTTAGTGCAGTTGCTAATTAATTCGTGAACATTGACTCGGGTTGCAGATTTGCTAGTGTACAAGGGAATCAAGTCCCATCCTATAAATACTGCCTTGATTTAATGAGGCTTTAATAGGATTAAATGGTTTTAACTTTATGACTCCATGTTTTTGATTATATGGTTGTGTAGTGCTTTTTGATATGGAGAGATGTGGATTTCACTGAGTTTCAACAGTAGACTCTAAATAAAAGGTGAGGGGAGAATGTGTTATTAACTCAATAACTCAATTTTCTGGAATCTTAAAATAATATGAAAGATTAAATTGGTCTCAGGCTACCTAGAAATAAACATGATACATTACTCAGATTCCTCATCCAAAGTAATTTTCATTTAGTTAAATAGACTGCTTTTTATTACTCTGAATTAGAGCTATTTTTCCATATTGAAGTCTCAAATGTATTCAGAGCTTGACCCTAAATCATTTCTTTAAATTATATTTCACTATCTTTCATATTTGAAGATGATATACTGATGGTAACTGTTGTTATTCTATAAATCTTTCTGTATAAAATAAGAATATCTTTGTGGATTTATAATTGGTTGCTATGGGTTTCTATTATTAAAATTTCATTTTGATTCTTAGAAAAACTGAAAAATGATTTTGTCATGCTGCCATTTTGGGTGTTAGAATGATATTGTCAACTAATCAAACCAGTGAATTTTCAAGACTCAGCTCAGCCTATTATAATAATTAATATTATTTCATTATCATCACTATTATTTGTTATATTATTCCCCAGTGCAAATCAATTTAAACCTGTTGTGTTTAAGGTAAAGACTAAAAGTATTCATTGTGACCTCTGTTATCCATCCAGCCCTCTTTACAGACCACACCATTTTAGACACTATCGTCACGTGCGTTGAGTCACTCAGTCATGTCTGACTCTTTGTGACTCCATGGACTGTAGCCTGCTGGCCTCCTCTGTTTGTTGAATTCTCCAGGCAAGAATGCTGGAGTAGGTAGCCATTGCATTCTCCAGGGGATCTTCCTGACCTAGGGATAGAACCTGGGCCTCCTGCATTGCTGGAGGCAGATTCTTTACCATCTGAGCCACCAGGGAAGCCCTTTAGATGCTGCAATTACCTCAGTGAAGAAAGGGGTCCACATCCTTGATCTTAATGATAAAGCTTATAGTGTAATAAGGAGGACAGACAATAAATTAGTGAACCAAGGTAGATATAGACAGGCATAGGTATCATGAAGGAACACAGCTATTTCAGAAAGAGTGAGGAAAGCACAGGGCGATCCGTGTAGAGCTGGTGGCCAGAAAATGCCACTTTGACCAGAGAAGTGACAGCAGTAAGAACACACAGCCTTGTAGGTTCTGGAAGCAGAATATCCCGGACACGGAGAACAGCTAATACAGTGGGCTCCAAGGAAGGAACAGGCTGGACGAATGTTAGGGATGGATTGGAACAGAGTCAGGCAGGAGGAGAGAAGCACCATAAGAAACCATGGGTAGATTCTGTTAGGTTTCCAGTGAATTGAGATGGAATTGCCTCCAACTATCCAGTTTCCTGGCCCTGTTTTCAGTTCCTGAAGTAGATCTTGTAACCCTCAGGCAAAAGCATAAAGCTTGTTTTTTTTTAACTATGATCATTGTATCCCCAGCCTCTAGCAGAATGGCCACAGTAAGTGCTTAATAAATACTTTTTACACAAACAAAAGAAATGTTGAACTAATTTGTATTGTTTAATGAGAATAGAGGTGTGTTCTCAATCATATTTCTACCCTCTAACTCCTTGGGATAGAAGGTTTTAATTTGTTCCCAAATATTACGCCCAATCTCTTGCCCGTTTTTCACTAAAGGGCTTGAAGAAGCAATATATTTACCTTGCCAGCTTTTCCTGCAGTTGAGACGATGATCACGGGAGCCAGTTCTGAACAACAAAGACCAGAAACCAAGAAAGCGATATATTCCTTCTCTATGAAAGAGGAGATAAATATTTTACTGTCCTACCTACCCTTCCTTTCTGTCTTGGGACATGACTGTGAGGATAGTGCATCTGCATTTTCAAACCACTGATCACTGAGATTTTTTTTTTTTTTCAAACTTACTGCCCAATAATGTTTCATCACCTCATCCTTCTGTACATATGCCTTCAAGGACATTTCCTGTTCTCAGAGAGCAATCAGTTCTGACATCAGCCTGGAACAATAAAAGAGGTTCCTCTTATAAACATTGTCATTTGGTTCAGTATCAAACACTGTATCTACAGATGGCGAGCTTATTACACAGTATCTTTCCTGATGCTGGCCATGTATGCTTTCAATTATTTCACTTCTTGACTTCTTTTCCCAACTTTCTTACTCCTTATAGCTTTTTCATGAACAACAAAGGGGTATAACTTCTGTTGCACATCTTTTCTTGCTGCATATTAGTTAATTAGGTAACTAATTTATTGTGTATTCTGTTCAAAACAACTTCCTCTTGAATAAGGAAAGGCCTTCATATTTTTAGCTTCTCCCAAATAAGAGAAGATTATGTAATTTTTATAATTTTCTCTAGTACTTTTACTGTATAGCTTTTTAAACTGAATTTGGCTATTTGTATTTGAATATATACTTTAATAGCCTAGAATGTCAGTGTGATGTGAAAAAAAAAATTGACATGAGTAGCCTGTTTACAGAGTTTTAAAAAATTTTTCCATGCCCATCAGAATCACTGATTTTTTTGTTTATCTGAAACATAACTCAGAAGATTAATATTTTTTCTACTTGACTGTGTCTTCTCCAATTCCCTACCAGTTCAAAGCTTTGTCCCATTGTCATTAATTACCATTTATAATGGTTATGTTTATCAATAGTATAGAATATATAAAGAATCACTTTATATTATTTGTTGAAGTATAGTTGACTTATATTAGCTTTAAGTGTGTAACATAGTAATTCAATGTTTATATAGAATATACTCCATACAAAGTTATCATAAGTTTTGACTATATTCCCTGTTATGTACAGTATATCCTTGTAACTTATTTATTTTATACCTAGAAATTTTTCCCTCTTAATTCCCTCTACCTATCTTGTTTCTCTGTTCACCCCTGTCCCCACTTGTAACAACTAGATTATTTCCTGTCTGTAAATCTGTTTCTGTTTGTTATATCTGCTCATTTATTTTTTAGAGTGTATGTGTAAGTGGAATCATATACTGCCTTATTTCTCTAAGCATAATACCTTCCATGTTCATTCATGTTGTTTCAAATAACAAAATTCCATTCTTTTCTATGACTGACTAATATTCCACTGTATGATGGTGTTAGTCATTTCTATGCTTCTTCTGTGAACCACGGAAATTGTGTGTGTGTGTGTTCTTACTGATATGCTTACTACACTGTGTTGTTCTTAATTATGTCCATTTGTCTCCTTCACAAGAGCATGAACTCCTTGAGGGTAAGGAATTCATTCCATTCATCACAGTGTCTTTAATTCATAGAATCTAGTGCTGAGCAAGAAAATAACAAATATTTTATAAGTCCTTGATTTTATAAAGGAGTGGATGAATGAATTAATATTTAAGTATTACTTCCTACATCTCATACATAGAATGACTGTATTTCTGCATAGCTGGAGGTTCACTTGTCAAGTCTCTGAAAAATCACTGACAAGCTATACCCACTGGCATATTTTATGACAATTTTTAATGTGATTTAGCAGCTTTGTAACTCAGTTTCCACATGAAAAATAACAGATATCCTTTCTTATTAAAATAAAATTGAATTTCTGTGACACATTCTTATGCAAACCAGAATGTAAACGAGGAGTTCTAGCCTTATGTGGCCACAAATGGTGTTGATGGATATGGGACAAATTCCAGGGGATTTTTTTTTTTAAGAAGAATCTCTTTCATATCAGATTTTCTCTGGCAAATTCACAAAATAAAGATTTTGACTAAACTTTAGAAATCATAATTACAGTACATTTTTTCCTCCTCTATCCATTTCTCTCTTCTCAGTTATGCTGGGTAGAAAATACAGATGATTAAAGCGTAAAGAAACTATCTCCTGTCAAACCATTTCTTGGTAAGTGTTTCAAAAGTAAAACCTAATAGGAAAGTTACCAAGTAGAGAAATGGAAAACAGAAGAGATCAGGGAGAGTTCTCAGGCACTATCAGATCCTCCACTTTAGGGCACATCCTTTTCCCTCCCTTTGAATTCCACAAAGAAGATATAGACTAAAGCCTATCTTTTACTCTTTTTCAATTACATATTATCAGATAGAGTAGCCTGTATTCATAGAGGGACATGAATTCACAGGCTAAAATAACCAGATACCTAAGAAGTACAAAGAATATTTAAAAAAAAAAGATATCAGAGTGAACAATATCAGAGTAATCATTAAAACAGATGACTGAGAATTTAAAATCAAATAATGAAAACAAAGATTATAAGGTTAGATAATAGCGATATGAATTGAGAACAATAAGTCATGAAAGAATCAGTAATAAATGAACACAATTGAAGAGCTATATAGTGAGAAGGATAAAGCTGAAAAATGAATTATTATGTTGAAAGATCAAACTGAGGAACATTTCTGGAAGGCAACAGTTAAGAATAAAGAGATTATTTTGAAATCAGCAGAAATATGGCCCATATAAATAAGATAACTCTTCAATTTGCGACCCCTTGAACTGTAGCTTGGCAGGCTCTTCTGTCCATGGGATTTTTCAGGCAAGATTACTGGAGTGAGTTGCCATGCTCTGCTGCAGGGGATCTTCCTGATCCAGGGATCAAACCCACATCTCCTGTGTTTTCTGCATTGCAGATGGGTTCTATCCTGCTGAGCAACAGGCAAGCCCTGAGTGTTAGAGAGGATGAAATTATAAAACAAGAATAGATCTAACAACATATTATCTACAAGCCATATTTAAAACAAAAAGGCAAAGAAAGAGAAACATATACTTACTATATGCATGTGGAAAACAGTAATAAACAATTAACTTGATGAAATATAATTTGAGAAAAATATCTCAAAATAGCAGAGAAAGATATAATATTGTTAAAAAGACTAAAAGTATAAAATGCTATAATCATTGTAAACTTGTATGCACCCAGCAAAATCACCTCAAAATATATAAAGCTTTAACTGTCAGAACTGAAGAGAGGGATAGATAAACTTACAATTCTAGTTCAAGATTTTAACACATCATTCACAGAAAGTAACAGCTCAAACAGATAGAAATAAGTAAATATTGAAGGCCTTAACAGTAGAATTCAAATAGTTATTTTAAAGATTTTAAATGAACCATGAGTGTGTGCATGTATACATTTGTGTATGAGACAGACAGACATCCACATCAAAATGCAAATAAAATTATTTTTGAACAAACATAAAATATTTTTGAACAAACATGCAACATTTACAAAGTAGACCATATGTTTGACCGAAAATATTACCTAATAAAGAGGATTTAATGCAATGTTAGAGCCATTTTGGAGTCTACATCGTTTTAAGTCTGCATGGCATATTCTTTTTTTATATAGCAGTTATCTTTACTATACAGTGATAAGGGAGATTAAGCTGCCTACAAAGGAAGTGAAGTTAATGAAAAAGTGTCTATCATCCTACAATCCTACATACAAATGTGTAGCCACTTTGTAGAGAACTCTTCAATCTTGTTTGATAATGGTATTGCTTTACTAATACTTTTAATTTATGAATCATTGGTTACATGGCAGAGAAGGAAATGACAACCCACTCCAGTATTGTTGCCTAGAGAATCCCATGGACAGGGGAGCCTGCTGGGCTGCTGTCTATGGGGTCGCCCAGAATCAGACATGACTGAAGTGACTTAGCATGCATGCATTGGAGAAGGAAATGGCAACTCACTCCAGTGTTCTTGCCTGGAGAATCCCAGGGACAGGGGAGCCTGGTGGGCTGCCGTCTATGGGGTCACACAGAGTCGGACACGACTGAGGTGACTTAGCAGCAGCAGCAGTGTACAAATTTAATGAATGAAGAAACTGGGGCCTAAATGAATTAAGCAACTTTCAGCAACTGAACAGTGAGAATGTGTACTAGAACAATTTGGTTTCAGATGCTGAGACTTCCCCAGAGAAAAGTATTACTTGATAACAGCGCTATGTCCATAAGAATCATCCAGTAAATGCATATTAGATTGAATTAAATTCTCTTCACTGTAATGAAATTCTGACCACAAAAATAGGGGTGGATATTAATACCTCTTTGGGTACATAGCTGATACAAAATAATTTAAAATAGAGCAAAATAAATCTCATGCCAGACAGCATGCGACTGTGTGCAGAACCACAGTCACAGCAATGAGCCCCATGTATCCTTGCAATGCACCATTTCATGAGTCCATGTGATAATTACAACCATAAGATCTGAGTAAATCAATTTCTTAATGTAGTAATGGCATTGCAAGTACAGTAATGGTAACATTAATAATGATAATCATAATCCCATGAAAGTTTGGAAACATGAAGTCTCCTGAAGACTATGCAGCTATTTGCTAAATAACTTTTTTAAAGGGGAAATAATTTACTTTTACTGGACTTGACCCAACAAAATATTAATATCTTTACATCATTTTTATCTTGCTAATAAACGAGTTCAGAATTTTTAGCATATTCTTGCTAGGCATTGCTCCAAATCTTGCCCTCTAGTTGGTATTACAGTATCAGTAATTGGTGTCTCATGTTAACATTTATTTAAATCTGCTGATTTAACATTTAAAAATTCTGAGGTTAATGGATCTGTGAATACAGATCCATTAACCTCAATAAAAACAAATGGAACCTCTTGTGAACTAAAATCAGTTCAGATCATGGATTTGCTTTCTCTAATACTCACAACATTTAGATGGTCCTGATAAAAATGTCAGGTCATAAAGAGGTCTACTAATGTAGTAATATTCAAGGTGATTTTCAGTCTTTTTCCATTGTTATTGTCCTATGCAACAGAAGCACATCTTTCCCATAAAATATAGTTTGTATATACAGTACTTTCCACATAAACATTTGTTGAAGCTTACGGATTCTCTTCAGTTCCCTTCTCTCAAATTTCGGTGACTTGTGTTTCCTCAGTACTTGTCATAGATCCATAAGTCTTAGGGACTTCAAAAGCTGGTTCTCTCTTTTGAGAAAACATAATAAAGTAATAGGACAAAAATTTGCATGTTATGGAAACTACTAGACTCCAAACAAACATTAAGGGTGGGAGGAAAGACAGTAAAACAATTTTTCCTGTTGTTCAGTCAAAGTCGTGTCTGAATCTTTGTGACTTTATGGACTGCAACATGCCAGGTTTCCCTGTCCTGCACTATCTCGCAAAGTTTGCTCAAATTCATGTTCACTGAGTCAGTGATGCCGTTTAGCCATCTCATCCTCTCTGCCCACTCCTGCTTTTGCCTTCAGTCTTTTCTTTCCTANTGCAACATGCCAGGTTTCCCTGTCCTGCACTATCTCGCAAAGTTTGCTCAAATTCATGTTCACTGAGTCAGTGATGCCGTTTAGCCATCTCATCCTCTCTGCCCACTCCTGCTTTTGCCTTCAGTCTTTTCTTTCCTAGCAATGTGAGTATGGACAAGTCACTGGAACTCAGGAAGTTTAAATTGTTTGATAGTAATATTCAAGCATAGGAAAGCTTTTATGTGTTTCCTTTCTTTCTTTTTTGTCTTTTGAGCATTTAAAATAGTTTTTCTTTCTAAATCAGGTGTAATATACTGAATAATTCACACACAATAAATGTACAATTCAAATGAAAATTGGAACATATTCAACATCCTAAAAGTGACCTAATTATTTTTCCCAGTGAGTATTCCACACTATAATGAAAACTATTATTTTGACTTCTAAAATGACTGAATGCAATCATTCAGAATGCAATGTTTTGTATACAGCTTCCTTTAATCATTGCCAGGTCTGTGAGATTTATGTTACTAAGTGTGTCAACATTTGGTTATTTTTATTGCTATGCAATAGTATGTTGTATAAATACACCAAATTTTCAGTTCAGTTCAGTTCAGTTCAGTTCAGTGGCTCAGAAGTGTCCAACTCTTTGCGACCTCATGAACTGCAGCATGCCAGGCCTCCGTGTCCATCACCAACTCCCAGNCATTCTCTCCATAAAAAAAAATATAGGCGTATATGAAAACTCTCCCCATCTTGTCAGCAAGAGGCATACTGTAGGAATGCAACATAGTAGAAGCTACCCCTAAGCAGAAGTGAGAGTGAAAAAAATGCAATGCTTAAATTGATAAGGAGGAAACACTTTTGGTTTCAGGAAATTTAGTTCTTGAGATGTTTAGAGCCCAAGCAGATTAGATAATTAAAGATTGAACAATGAGTTGTTGAAGTCATAGTCTTTGAAAAGAAAGAAAAAAAAGCCAGTAAAATTTTGACTTAAGAATAAAAAGTACCCCTTTTATAGATTTCAGGGCATAAAGGGACAAATTTGGGGCAGAGGAACATTAATATATATATGCTTGTTGTTGTTCTGTTGTGACCGCTGGGATTGCAGCACGCCCAGCATTGCTGTCCTTCCCTATCTCCTGGAGTTTTTTCAAATTCATGTCCATTGAGTCAGGGATGCCATTGTCTCTTGCTATAAGTGTAATTAAGTTTGTTAGCCAAGTAAATACAATGTCAGTGGTATTCCAGAATGACAATTAGGTATTACCAACTAATACTTTTGTGACATTTTTAATATGCCCGATTTGAGCAATTTATTCTGATATTGTTACTGAGAACCATTTGTACCTGATGAACCTCAACTAAACACTTGAAGTGAATAGCCATTGGTTCAAAATTGGAATTTAGTGGGCATCCTTAATGTAAAACTGAAAAATGAGAAATTAGCTAATCACATTTTTTCTCAATATGGCATTCAATAATGTTGGATTTTTCCCACAAAATCAACATTCATTTTGGAAACTGGTAGCTGAATACTAAGTGTGGAAATATTAACAACTCTTCATTCATATCAAGACACTTATATATGGATGATAATTGTTAGTGCTCACTCAGCATTGGATATTTTTCATGAATACTATTGTTGTTTTTGTTTAGTCACTAAGTTATATCTTACTCTGCGACCCCTTACTCTTTGCAGACTCTTTGGACTGCAGCTCACCAAGCCTCCCTATATTACTACATACACTTATCCTGTTTTATTTTCTCAACACTTGTATAAACCAGTATTTTTTCTTTCAAGTATTCATTCAATTGATATTGAGTGTCACTTATACACCAGCTGCTCATTTAGGTGAGGGAGAAAATAAAAGAAACCTAAATCCTTGCCCTCATGGATATATTTGGGTTACCTTTCAGTGGGAACTATGACTCATGATCACATATATTGCAAGTGTCCTAAAGAAATGCTTCAGATCTGTATGACATCAAAACTTGTGATTTTAACCATAACATTATATCCAGGACTCTGAAAGGCAATACAACTCTGATTTATCCTATCTCCCTACTCATAGAATATAAATTTCTATTGCTAATCAAAATTAGAGCTATGTACCCATTTCTTCCCTCTCTCACAAATATATATATACATATTTGACCTGGGGCTAACTGAATAGAGCTGAGCATAATATAATAGCACTGAGAAGCAGAAACAACATAAACACCAATTCATAAATAGATGAGAAGTAGCTTTAAAGACTATATGCTAGGATGCCCTAAGATTTAAAAAATAAAAGGAAAGTAATACACTAGACAAATCAAAATATATGCTTTGTAGCAATACAATAAGATATTAGTTCTTTTGAAAAATTTTGACATTATATAAATAACTTATAGTATCTAGTTATTTTTAGACATTCATGAATGAATTAACATTAAGGAAAGAGCTTACGAAGCTACATAAAACGTATCTTCTCTTATTAAGACACAACTGTTATCTTAAATGCCTTTTAGGATGAGGAATCAGCAAAATATGATATTGTGCTTATTCTTATGTCTAATTCCAAAGCAAACATTACATAGAACAAGCATTCTGGTGATAAATTTTTAGTTGAAAGTACATTCTTTTGGCATTGGGCAAGTTGTTTATAATCTTCAATTCAATGAACATGCTGGGTTGCACTATTTCATGTAAAGAGAATAATAGATTATAAGCCTTACTATTACCATTTCATATTTTATGGTCTCCCCAGCATACTCGGAGGCTCATTTTTCAGCATGACCTCCAGTGAGCACACATAAGTAAACAGAATCTTACATTTGCTTAGAAAAAAAGAGTAAAAATGTTTTGAATTAAATCCTATTCAGCCAAATTGGTTGGAAATGGAAACGTGATAAGCTCTCAAAGTGAACATGAAGAAACACCATGGAATTACCCTTAACCCATGTCAATGAGCTCATACTATATAATTGTGTTTGGATATATTTAGTTGCTTACAGGTGACAGTAACTCACCATTGATCAGAGATTGAGAAGGAGAAAAAAAAATACACTTACTCTTATTTAACTCAGCTTATAAAAGGAATAGTACTAATTCAGAATAGTAGTAAGGAGACTAGTATGTTTTCTTTGTTTTTAGTAGAAGTTTATAGATATTCTAAATATCAAATGTGCATTGTCAAGGCCAACAGTGTCATACACTCAAGTGAAAAGTCGCAAATAAAAATCTGATTAGCTATACAATTGTTATGTAGACAAAGTAGAAAAATACTAGATTGGAGTTTGTCACTATCTTGCAGAAAGTTTGGTACAGTGTATACTATGACATTTGGAGAATCAAAGGATGGCTACTTTTATTTAAAAGCAACTATAGATATTAACTTCCACTTCTAGCTTTGGCAAAATAATTTATGCAAAAATCAGCCTTATTGCCTTTAAAGAAATAAAAGTATGAAACTGGCCAAAATTATTTTTTTAGTCAATAAACTTTTAACAGCACATGAATCTGATACTTGAGAGAAGATTTTCCTGACCCAGGGATCGAATCGGGTCTCCTGCATTGCAGGCAGATTATTTACCTTCTGAGCCACCAGGGAAGCCCAAAAAATAGAGGTGAATCCCATAACTGCCTGGGCCTTCTGCCAGACATCACTTTTTCAGACTATGAAAGAACAGGAGAGGGCAATTAAAATTTAGTCCAGTGGTCTCCCTAAGCTGAAGATATAGGATCACCTAGAATTTGTAGAACAAGATGTCAGAGAGAAGCGATCTATCCAGGGAAGAACCTTCTGAATTCTACATAAGGATCCCTGTAAGTCTTTGGCTGAATACAAAGATGTGCGTGTTTAACAGGTCACTCTGTGTGGCTGATTAAAGAGCATCAGTGAAAGGATTATTATGCAGGAAGGGAACAATCACCAGAAATCTGGGAGCTTGAACAAGGCTGGGATACATTTATCTTCTAAATAGCTAAATGGAGGAAGCTCACTGAACATCATAGATATTCAGTAGAGATTCCCAAGAAATATGCCTTGGGAGTAGCTCTAATTTAACATTAGAGTAAAAAGATACTCTAGACCCTTTCTAATGAATCTGAAAATGAGTCTTGAAAGTATTAAGCTTATACTTAAGTAAATGAATAGCCTAGTAGAAAAAGAATTCCTCCATTATGGAATACAATAAAAGTCTGGCAATCAACAAGATAACTTTTAGGCAAAAATCACAAGAAAAATGAAGCTTATAACCAGGATAAAAATCAATCAATAGAACCAGGCCAGAAATAATAGAAATGATAGAATTAGCAGATAAGACATTTAAAGCAGCTACTACCTTGAATATGTTCAATGATTTAAGAGAAATTAAAATGTAATGGGGATACAGTAAGGTATCTCAATAGAGAAATGGAAACCAAACTGAGGAAATAGAACTGTTAGTTAATAAATCTCACTAGGAACATTTCAGGTTGAGATGACCTTCCTGATTAATTTCATTGAAACTTTAAAGGAAAAATATAATAATAACAATACTATACAAACTCTGTCATAAACTAGAATAATATGGAATATACCTCAATTAATTTTACAAAACTAGTATATCTGAGTAAACCAGCAAAGAAATAACTGAATAGAGATCAGTATTGCTTATGAACAGAGATGCAAAAGCCCCTAACGAAATACTAGCAAATGGACTCCAGAAATATGGGGACATGCATATAATAAAAATATATCATGAAATGGGAATTATTCAAAGAATGTAGGTTAACATACAAAGAACACAGAAACAGAATAAAATTTAAAAAATACTATAGTCATCTCTGCTGCTGCTGCTGCTGCTGCTGCTAAGTCGCTTCAGTCGTGTCCAACTCTGTGCAACCCCATAGACGGCAGCCCACGAGGCTCTGCCATCCCTGTGATTCTCTAGGCAAGAACACTGGAGTGGGTTGTTTCCTTCTCCAATGCAGGAAAGTGAAAAGTGAAAGTGGAGTCACTGACTCCTGTCCAACTCTCAGCGACCCCATGGACTGCAGCCCACCAGGCCCCTTTATCCATGGGAGTTTCTAGGCAAGAGTACTGGAGGGGTGCCATTGCCTTCTCGGATAGTCATCTCAAGTAGATGCAGAAAATAACAACATATTTTAATGCCACTTCATTATAAATGTTTTGATTATTTAGAAGGAGACTTCTTCAAGCTGAAAAAAATGTATCTATAAAAAAGTTAGAGCTAACATGGTTTAATATTAGTTCATTAGCATAAGATCTTTCACATAATATAATGAACAAGTCAAATATATAATATCATTTTTATGTGCAATTTGCTAGTGTCCTCAGCCAGTGCAATAATGAAAGAAAAATAAATTAAAAGTATAAATAGTGGGAAAGCAAGGTTACAGGACCCAAGATCAATAGAGACAAATTGACTACATTTCTATACAAAAGCAATGAAAAACTGGAACATGAAAAAAATGCCATTTACTAAAGTATGAAGAATAAAATACGTACAAATGAATCTAAGAAAAGTTGTAGAAAATCACCATATGAAAACAATAAATATCACTGAAAAAAGTAATGAGTACCTTAATGAGGGTATTCAATACATTTATGGCTAGCAATGTTAAATACTGGATAAATGTTATTTTCCCCAAATGATCTATAAATTCAGTAAAATCTCAATCACAGTTCCAGAGGAGCATGTTTTGAGTACAAATATACAAACTAATCTTAAAATTGTATAGAAATTAAAAGAGTAAAGCATGAGAAAGCAAATTTTAAAAAGAAGGACAAGTTGAACTTATACTTTGTTATTTCAAGATACACGGTCAAACTGGTAATCAAGACTATGGTAATGGTGTATATTAGAATTAAGAGCCCAGAAATAGATCCACCCTTCTATTATCAACTGATAAACCAAAGTAATCCAATGAGGAAAGACAGGATTTTTCAACAAATGGAGCTCAAAAAACTGGTTATATATTTAGGGGCAAAGAGGTAAGTAAACTTTGACCCTTGCTTCATTCCATATATTATAATTAATTCAAGAAACCCCATAATCCTAAGTGTAAAAATTAAATGTTTTCATATAGCTTTTTCCAAAATAATGTATAAGAGAATATCTTCATCACCTTGGAATAGACAAATTGATTCCTTACACAAAACCCAGTAACAATCATAAAGTTTTGTTAAAATATAAATCATAAACACATAAAAATTTTCTCATCAAAAAAATCCTTAATAAAATGGATAGGCAAGTTACATTATGAGAGAAAAAATATATATGTATGTATACATATTATATATAAAATGAGCAAAACATTTATAAACAAACAACTTTATGGAGATGCAGATATAGAGGATGGACTTATCTACACAGTGGGTAAAGGAAAGTGTGGGATGATTAGAGAATGTAGCATCAAGATATATACACTACCATGTGTAAAATATATACCTAGAAGATGTGGCTTCATAAAAGAGGGAGCCCAGCGTAGACTGTGATGACTTAGAGTGATGGGATAGGGGAGAGGAGGGAGGATTAAGAAGGAGGTGGTATGTGTGTGCATGTGTGTGTAAGTGTGTATGAAATACTATTTTATATACATATATATAAACATTATATGAACCCATGCAAAGATTGGCTCAATAAAGGACAGAAATGATATAGACTTAACAGAAGCAGAAGATATTAAGAAGAGGTGGAAAGAATACACAGAAGAACTGTACAAAAAATATCTTCATGACCCAGATAATCGTGATGGTGTGATCACTCACCTAGAGCCAGACATCTTGGAATGTGAAGTCAAGTGGGCTTTAGGAAGCATCACTACAAACAAGGCTGTCGGAGGTTATGGAATTCCAGTTGAGCTATTTCAAATCCTAAAAGATTATGCTGTGAAAGTGCTGCATTCAATATGCAAGCAAATTTGGGAAACTCAGCAGCGGACACAAGACTGGAAAAGGTCAGTTATCATTCTAATCCCAAAGAAAGGCAATGCCAAAGAATGTTCAAACTACTGCACAATTACACTCATCTCACACACTAGTAATGCTCAAAATTTTCCAAGCCAGGCTTCAACAATACGTGAACCGTAAACTTCCAGATGTCAAGCTGGATTTAGAAAAGGCAGGGGAACCAGAGTTCAAACTGCCATCTGTTGGATCATAGAAAAAACAAGAGAGTTCTAGAAAGGCATCAATTTCTGCTTTATTGACTATGCCAAAGCCTTTGACTATGTGGATCACAACAAACTGTGGAAAATTCTGAATGTGATAGGAATACCAGACCACCTGACCNAGGCTGTTGGAGGTTATGGAATTCCAGTTGAGCTATTTCAAATCCTAAAAGATTATGCTGTGAAAGTGCTGCATTCAATATGCAAGCAAATTTGGGAAACTCAGCAGCGGACACAAGACTGGAAAAGGTCAGTTATCATTCTAATCCCAAAGAAAGGCAATGCCAAAG
The DNA here is from genome assembly GCA_006410735.1 of Raphicerus campestris. Lineage (NCBI taxonomy): Eukaryota > Metazoa > Chordata > Mammalia > Artiodactyla > Bovidae > Raphicerus > Raphicerus campestris. The sequence goes on along the minus strand of SJYW01021175.1, from coordinate 119,013 downwards.
AATGTTCAAACTACTGCACAATTACACTCATCTCACACACTAGTAATGCTCAAAATTTTCCAAGCCAGGCTTCAACAATACGTGAACCGTAAACTTCCAGATGTCAAGCTGGATTTAGAAAAGGCAGGGGAACCAGAGTTCAAACTGCCATCTGTTGGATCATAGAAAAAACAAGAGAGTTCTAGAAAGGCATCAATTTCTGCTTTATTGACTATGCCAAAGCCTTTGACTATGTGGATCACAACAAACTGTGGAAAATTCTGAATGTGATAGGAATACCAGACCACCTGACCTGCCTCTTAAGAAATCTGTATGCAGGTCAAGAAGCAACAATTAGCACTAGACATGGAACAGACTGGTTCCAAATAGAAAAGGGAGTACATCAGGGCTGTATATTGTCACCCTGCTTATTTAACTTCTATGCAGAGTACATCGTGAGAAACAGTCGGCTGGAGAAAGCACAAGCTGGAATCAAGACTGTGGGAAGAAATATAAATAACCTCAGATATGCAGATGACACCACCCTTATGGCAGAAAGTGAAGAGGAACTAAAGAGCCTCTTGATGAAAGTGAAAGAGGAGAGTGAAAAAGTTGGCTTAAAACTGAACATTCAGAAAACTAAGATCATGGCATCTGGTCTCATCACTTCATGGCAAATAGATGGAAAACAGTGGAAATAATGTCAAACTATCTTTGGAGGCTCCAAAATCACTGCAGATGGTGATTGCAGCCATGAAATTAAGACGCTTACTCCTTGGAGGAAAAGTTATAACCAACCTAGACAGCATATTAAAAAGCAGAGACATCATTTTGCCAACAAAGGTCCATCTAGTCAAGGCTATGGTTTTTCCAGTAGTCATGACTTCCCTGGTGACTTAGATGGTAAAGCATTTGCCTACAATGCAGGAAACCCAGTTTTGATCCCTGGGTTGGGAAGATCCTCTGGAGAAGGAAGTAGCAACTCACTCCAGTACTGTTGCCTGGACAATCCCATGGACAGAGGAGCATGGTAGGCTACAGTCTATGAGGTCACAAAGAGTTGCACACGACTGAGTGACCTCACTTTCACTTTTTACTTTCATGTATGGATGTGAGAGTTGTTGGACTATAAAGAAAGCTGAGTGCCGAAGAATTGATGCTTTTGAACTATGGTGTTGGAGAAGACTTTTGAGAGTCCCTTGGACTGCAAGGAGATCCAACCGGTCCATTTTGAAGGAGATCCACCCTGGGATTTCTTTGGAAGGACTGATGTTGAAGCTGAAACTCCAATACCTTGGCCGCCTGATGCAAAGAACTGACTCATTTGAATAGACCCTGATGCTGAGAAAGATTGAAGGCGGAAGGAGAAGGGGACAACAGAGGATGGGATGGTTGGATGGCATCACCGACTCAATGGACATGAGTTTGGGTAAACTCTGGGAATTGGTGATGGACAAGGAGGCCTGGCATGTTGTAGCCCATGGAGTTGGAAAGAGTCAGACACAACTGAGAGACTGAACTGAAACATTTTATATATATATAAAATATATATATTGGCAAAATAATATATATATATTATTATATTATAATATTATTATATATTATATAATATATTATTATAATATAATATAATACAATATATAATGTATTATATAATAAATATATTATATATATATATATATAAAATTATG
>SJYW01021175.1:91893-117035 GCA_006410735.1 Raphicerus campestris | reverse complement strand
GACACAACTGAGAGACTGAACTGAAACATTTTATATATATATAAAATATATATATTGGCAAAATAATATATATATATTATTATATTATAATATTATTATATATTATATAATATATTATTATAATATAATATAATACAATATATAATGTATTATATAATAAATATATATTATATATATATATATATAAAATTATGGCCAATTTGTGCTGTATAGCAGAAACCAACATAGCATTATAAAGAATTTTCCTCCTGTTAAAAAACATAAATTAAAAAAAAATCAAAGCAAGAAAATGAACAAAAACTTTGAACAGATAGTCTTGAAGTCCAGTTTGGAATTTGCCAATAAACACATGAAGATTTGCCAATAAGCGTATGTAAACAACTGCATGGCATCTTTAGACATCAGGGAAATGCAAATTAAAACCACATTATGATACCACTATATGCACATTGCAATGGTTAAAATTAATAGACTAACCATATTAAATGCTTCAGTTGAAAATCTGAAGCAGCTGAAAATTTCATACCTTGCTGGGTATTTGTAAAATGATACAATCTCCTTGGAAAATGGTCTAGATCTTTTTAAAATAAAGTTACTGCACTGGATCTCTTTTGGTAGTATAAATTATCTTGAAACTGTGGCTCAAAGCAACACAAATTTGTTTTCTTTATAGTTCTCTACGTCAGAGATCCAATGAGGTTCTTGCCAGGCTCAAAACAACGTGTCAGCAAGGTGTGTACTTTTCTGGATGCTAGATCATGTTCCTTTCTCTAAAAGCAGCCTATGTTTCCGTTCTCTAACTCCACTTCTGTTGTCACATTTCTCTCTCTGACCCCAGCTAGGAATGACTGTCTACATTTTAGGAACTGTGTGATTAGATAGGACTCATCCAAATAATCCAAGGTAATTTTCATTTCCCCTTGCACACATGCATCTTTATACTCAATCAGATTCAAAGTAACTTCTCTTCAGCTTTCAGGAGCTCCTTGCCTGAAAAGCTCTCTTTTCTTTTAGACTCTGTCACATCTGCAAAATCCCTTTCACCATGTAAAGTAACATATTCACAGGTTCCTAGGGCCTGGGCATCTGTGAAGATCCATTTTTCTGGTTTTCTTCATGTTTACTTCTAAATATTTATTAGCTAGAGGACAGATATAAAAGTATATGTATAAAATACATATAAAATTTATAAAATAAAATAAGAAACCTTATTCAAAATGGGCAAATACTAGAAGCAACCCAAATGTCACTCTAACAAATTGTGGTTTTTTTCTATACAGTGTAATGCACTCAGCATTAAAAAGGAACAAACTACTAATGTGTGCAATATTGAGGAATCTCAAAAACATGCTGAGTACAAAAAATAGAAAGCAAAATGATACATATTGTACCATTCCGTTTATACTAACTTCAAATGCAGGTGATAAAAATCACAGCAGTGGTTTTATGAATACATATGTGTATATACATATAATGAGGCTGGTAAATAAATGAAGTAGTTAAATAATGTATAATAAAATATTATATAAAATAATGAGTGAATGCCATTGGATGGTGATTTTTACTGTTTATAATTGTAAAGGCATGATGTCAAATGCATTGGTATTATAGGCAGTGGCATTATAAAGCAGTTTCTTAAACTGGGTCTGCTGATACATTCTGGGGGTGATGGAAAAGTCAGCATTCTGTAATTTTTTAATGTTAATGAAGGAAAGGTTTTCAGTAGAAGCCCATAGGTGTAAAACAGTTTCACTGCATTTTAGCTTCCAAAATCAGTGGACTCTGTTATGGATCTGAGATTTATTTTCTTTAAAAATTGTGTGTTTGTATGTGTGTGTGACTCAAATTTGAAAAAAATATTATTTGTATCTATCTATAAATTATAAAGGCAGTATTTTCCAGTATTTTCAAAACTGAGGTTCTTATAGTATTTTATACCCCTTTAAAAAAACATTGATTATCCTTATTGTAAAGTATCACCTGGTCAGCGTTCATGTTTCCCCATTGAAATGTAAGCTCCTTGGGGCCAGTATCATTTCTTACTTAGCTATGGCTATATACCCTTACATAGAATGTTGCCTGATACATAATCAGAATTTAAAGTACTTGATGAATTAAGGAGTGCCCTGCTGCTGCTGCTGCTGCTGCTAAGTCACTTCAGTCGTGTCCGACTCTGTGTGACCCCATAGACCGTAGCCCACCAGGCTCCCCCATCGTCCCTGGGATTCTCCAGGCAAAAACACTGGAGTCGGTTGCCATTTCCTTCTCCAATGCATGAAAGTGAAAAGTGAAAGTCAAGTCGCTCAGTCGTATCTGACTCTTAGCAACACCCATGGACTGCAGCCCATCAGGCTCCTCTGCCCATGGGATTTTCCAGGCAAGAGTACTGGAGTAGGGTGCCATCGCCTTCTCCAGGAGTGCTCAATAATAAGATATTATTTCCACCTCAACTTAAGCAAAAGAAACATTCCCCTATTAAAGATGGAAGCACTTTTTATTGTTTTCCTTTGCCTCCTCAAGCATCTCAGAGCATCCTCAAGCCGTTTTGTTTTTTTTTTTTTGCTGGGAATTTTTAATAGGTTCATTGTTCTGAGCAATGTGCCAGGTAAAGTCAAAATTAATTTCACATTTGAATTTAATGGGTCTACATGTTTTTCTGATGTGACAAGGGTTAATCTAGCACCTTGGCAAGTTTTTGTAATTTAGTCATTTAGAAATCTATTCAAAGTGTATGTCTTTAGAATAGAGACACTGGATTTCAGAGATATGAGATTTAATAATTCATCAGAAGATAGAAAGTGATTTGGTCAAGAATTCTGGTCTCTTGTTATTCATTACTTTTTCTGTCACTGGAAAACTGTTGCAATGGCAGCTCTCCTCTAACTTTATCCATTATGACTAAAGACTTAACTTATGTTTTTACTTTTGCTTCAGTGAGAGGAAGTTTTGCATTTTTCTAAATCAATATTATTAATAATTTGGTCTCCCTTTTATAAAAAATAACCTCTAGTTAGTTTATAAAGACCTGCTAGTGTAACTATATATGAAATCAGGTATGTGAGTTACTCTAAATAACCAGTTGAATAAAAACTTTTGTATTATATAATGCAAAACTTGTCAGCTGAAATATTTAAATAAATGACTGGCCAGTTATTACTGCAAACTTGAGCAATCTTTTTATTTTTGGAAAAATGGATAATATTTCTATTTCTAAAATAAATAATTTTACTTTAACTTTGTGTTACATGTGCACACCCAGAATCCACTATGGTACACAAGCATGCATGTTTACGTATAGGTACTGACAAATTTTGCTATTTAAGTACAAAGAGTATCAGAAGAAGCTCAGTTAAAATAAATCTGCTTAAAATTAAAATTTCATAGTATAGAATGAAAGCAGGATTGATTGGAACATTAAGAACTTTAAAAGTATTTTTTCATATTAAAAATTAGANTAAAAGTTTCACTGCATTTTAGCTTCCAAAATCAGTGGACTCTGTTATGGATCTGAGATTTATTTTCTTTAAAAATTGTGTGTTTGTATGTGTGTGTGACTCAAATTTGAAAAAAATATTATTTGTATCTATCTATAAATTATAAAGGCAGTATTTTCCAGTATTTTCAAAACTGAGGTTCTTATAGTATTTTATACCCCTTTAAAAAAACATTGATTATCCTTATTGTAAAGTATCACCTGGTCAGCGTTCATGTTTCCCCATTGAAATGTAAGCTCCTTGGGGCCAGTATCATTTCTTACTTAGCTATGGCTATATACCCTTACATAGAATGTTGCCTGATACATAATCAGAATTTAAAGTACTTGATGAATTAAGGAGTGCCCTGCTGCTGCTGCTGCTGCTGCTAAGTCACTTCAGTCGTGTCCGACTCTGTGTGACCCCATAGACCGTAGCCCACCAGGCTCCCCCATCGTCCCTGGGATTCTCCAGGCAAAAACACTGGAGTCGGTTGCCATTTCCTTCTCCAATGCATAAAAGTGAAAAGTGAAAGTCAAGTCGCTCAGTCGTATCTGACTCTTAGCAACATCCATGGACTGCAGCCCATCAGGCTCCTCTGCCCATGGGATTTTCCAGGCAAGAGTACTGGAGTGGGGTGCCATCGCCTTCTCCAGGAGTGCTCAATAATAAGATATTATTTCCACCTCAACTTAAGCAAAAGAAACATTCCCCTATTAAAGATGGAAGCACTTTTTATGGTTTTCCTTTGCCTCCTCAAGCGTCTCAGAGCATCCTCAAGCCGTTTTGGTTTTGTTTTTTGCTGGGAATTTTTAATAGGTTCATTGTTCTGAGCAATGTGCCAGGTCAAGTCAAAATTAATTTCACATTTGAATTTAATGGGTCTACATGTTTTTCTGATGTGACGAGGGTTACTCTAGCACCTTGGCAAGTTTTTGTAATTTAGTCATTTAGAAATCTATTCAAAGTGTATGTCTTTAGAATAGAGACACTGGATTTCAGAGATATGAGATTTAATAATTCATCAGAAGATAGAAAGTGATTTGGTCAAGAATTCTGGTCTCTTGTTATTCATTACTTTTTCTGTCACTGGAAAACTGTTGCAATGGCAGCTCTCCTCTAACTTTATCCATTATGACTAAAGACTTAACATATGTTTTTACTTTTGCTTCAGTGAGAGGAAGTTTTGCATTTTTCTAAATCAATATTATTAATAATTTGGTCTCCCTTTTATAAAAAATAACCTCTAGTTAGTTTATAAAGACCCGCTAGTGTAACTATATATGAAATCAGGTATGTGAGTTACTCTAAATAACCAGTTGAATAAAAACTTTTGTATTATATAATGCAAAACTTGTCAGCTGAAATATTTAAATAAATGACTGGCCAGTTATTACTGCAAACTTGAGCAATCTTTTTATTTTTGGAAAAATGGATAATATTTCTATTTCTAAAATAAATAATTTTACTTTAACTTTGTGTTACATGTGCACACCCAGAATCCACTATGGTACACAAGCATGCATGTTTACGTATAGGTACTGACAAATTTTGCTATTTAAGTACAAAGAGTATCAGAAGAAGCTCAGTTAAAATAAATCTGCTTAAAATTAAAATTTCATAGTATAGAATGAAAGCAGGATTGATTGGAACATTAAGAACTTTAAAAGTATTTTTTCATATTAAAAATTAGATTATAAATTGTACAAAATAAATAATGAAGTGCTAATTTTAGTATGCAACATATCAAATTAAATGATATAGATAGATATATATAATATATATATACATCAATTTACTTTTTATTTAACTTTTGAAGTAAGATTTTCATGAGATCAATATAACAAAATATTCAAGGGCTTTATTAATGTGTTTTTAATAAGGCTCCCATTAATATTTTGATACCTAAATCTTTTCCTGTTAAAACACACACCAATTTTTCTTCTTTAAGCACAGTTTATTTTCTTTGATCACTATTTGTACATCTGTCAACTCTGTAGTTACAGCATTTTCTTTTTCTTTTAATCACATCTAACATTTATTGAATTCCAACTATGTGTCAGACTCTGTTCTAAATGCATTACTTGCTTTATCTCATCTCATCCTCACAACATCACTATGTAATAGAAAACATTGTTGTCTCATTTCAGAGGCCCAAAACTAGAGAACAGAGAGATTTCAACCTGCCCAAAGCCTTGGAATTAGTACATAGCGAGCAAAAATCTGAACCCAATCTGTGTCCAAAATTCACACACTTTGCCAAAGGAACCCACTTCTAGAATAAGCTTTTCTTACAAACATTAAATTTGTATGTAGAGCATGCAATGTCAATACCTGTCTCTTATACACATCTAGATGTGTATAAGAGACAGCTGTACATCCTNCCAAAATTCACACACTTTGATCAAAGGAACCCACTTCTAGAATAAGCTTTTCTTACAAACATTAAATTTGTATGTAGAGCATGCAATGTCAATACTTTGTGGAGTCATTTAGGATTCTTTCACTTGCTTTTGTATCTTGTAGTAGCATTTTAATTGACTAACGTGAGAAAGTCTGCTTGAGTGGATATAGATAGTTTACTAGTGAATATTTTTAAGAAAAAGTTTGCTTTTCTTCCAAACATATAAATAAAGAAACTCTGATAATCCATATTTAGTAACAAGGTCTGGCTTTGCCCACATAGGGATATGTGTTATCAGTAAAGGATGATCCTATTTTGACCCACAGGGGCATACAAAGATGGCACAGTTGAGACTAGTATCTAAATATTCTCTCCTTCAGCACTGTTTGTGAGTTGCTTACAATTTTCAGAAAGAGAAGGAAACTTATCTTCTCTGCCCTTGCTCTACTCTTCACATTCTTTAAGTTTCCATTGAAGATTTTTGAACAAAAGACTAGGGTTAGATTTGATTTGCCGGTGATTTTCAATTTCCACAGAACTTTTTTTTTCAGACAAAGTCTCTGTAGGCTGTAACTTTTTATGTCTCTAATTTAAAGCAACTTCAATAAAATTTGACCCCGTAAAGTTTATGCCATATGTTTGCTGACAGGTAGAACTAGTGGTAAAGAATCCACCTGCTATTACAGGAGACACAAAAGGTATGGGTTCGATCTCCAGGTCGGGAAGATCCCCTGGAGTAGGAAGTGGCAACCGATTCCAGTGTTATTGCCTGGAAAATCCCACAAACAGAGGAACCTGGTGGGCTACAGTCCCTGCGGTTGCAGAGTCGGACAGACACGGCTGAGGGACTAACAGTGCTATAGTACTAAGAATCTTAACACTGACTTCTAGTATCCTTTCTCATTCAGTTATTAAACAGCTGGATCTTCTGGGTTTTGCTAAAAGTCTACAGAGACTACTTTTCCTAAGTTACTGACAAATATTTTTTGTAAAATGGGAGATATATGTTTTAACCATCAGTGTTCAGATTTCTTCAATTTAAATTCAGGACACTCAGAATATGTTGAACGTCAGGAAATAATCATGCTTCATAACTTCGTTTTTCGCCTCTAATTGTCGGTTATTGTAGAAACATCTCTGCATCGTTGTACAAACATCATGATCAAAAGGAACTCTAATCCTGGAGAGTATAGTAGCTTTGTATTTTCTGTCTTGGGCCAGGTGCATCCATGCTTTGATCCTTGCTGATTTATAAAACTGCTCTAATCCTACCTGTGATTCATTGTCTCTTTCTTTTCCAAAGGCAAGAAGGCTTTATGTTGCTTTCTTTAAAGTCAAACTGCTGACTTTCAGTTATATAGAACAAATCTAATTTCAAGAAAATATATTAAGAAATACTAAGTAATGAACTTTTTCAAATTGTAAGATTGCCTCCACAAGAGTATCTACCTACAGTGTCCTTAATTTTTTTCTACTAAAACTGAATAAGAATCTTAAAATTATAATTTTCCTTCTTACTGTGCAAATAACAGTGAATTCTCAGCACATTCAGTCACATGGTTCTTTGCTACGTGTAAACAGGCACTGGTAAAATACTCCACTAACTTTACAATTTGGAAATTGTAAGTAGATGGTTACAATCCAATGCAACAATGCATCTTAAACCTCTCATAAGCAGGGCCATGAGCTCAAAGAGGGTGATCTCTATCATATATGCACTTCTATTTCATCAAATGATTTCTTACACTTCTTTTCCTTTATTTTTTTCTAATGCCCCATTTCCTAAAACATCATGGATTATTTTAAGGGAGGAATTACATCACCCCATTCTCCTAATCTTCCCATTTTTCTTCTCTGGCTGGGATTATAATACATGAGGTTTACACTTGAAATTTATCAATATTTATAAGTTAAAATTTCACATCTAAGTCAAACTGTTTTAAAAAGAAACTTCTTACATAAAACAGAATGAGTGTATTTCATAAATCTGATAAAGTCACCTTTAGCAAAAATTTCAAAAATAGTTTTAATGTGATGGTTCAAATTCTTCACATGCTTCTCATTTCTGTGTGCTTAAAGTACTTCTTTCTCCTGTGACAATAATGTTTACATTTATTTTGAGCCTCTTTATAATAATAAATAGTGCTAAAATGGTGTTTATTATATAAGACCAGTAACTGAACTTAGAGGGTTTTAGTAAAGTAGATTTAAGTATTTTATGAGAGCTTTTAGAAGTAAGAATAAAGACTATCATTTTTACATGCATCAGTTTATGATCTGGAAGTGCAGGGAAACTGGGCTCTAGGATCAAGACCATACCATAGACTCTTAAGGACATACTCGTCCCTACATGCCTCTGAATTTTTAGGAAGAAATATGTTTACTACTGGTTCTTTGATCTTTCTCTGAATTGAAGTTTTCTTATCACACACAGGCAGCATTCAAATCCATGAATATCTGAGTACCATCTATAGTCAATGATGTTTTGAAAAACTCCCCATGGAATATTTCTCTTTCAAACACTCTCTGCATCATGCTTACTAAATTTCATCACACCCAACAAGATTTCTTTGTGAACTTCCTCAGAAAACCCACTGAGATTCTAAATAGAGTGAACCACTGGTTAACTGAAAAGCTCAATTAATCAGCATTGTTTTCTTTTTCTTCCTGAGCTCTAGTTGAAGGATAAAGAATTTGTTATTAATAAAAATACCAACAACAAAAAATTATATTGTAAGTGAATAAAATTTCTTCTACAATGTGACTAGGATCAGTCAAGATTAATTCTGATCTCTGGTGAACCAATTTTTAGCTCTGTGGCCACTCATGAATCATAAGAATATAAATTAGGTCTTCTACAATGTAGTATCCAAGGTATACATAGACAAAGACATCTAAGATATATTTCACCTTCTGGAAGGAGAAGACAAAAAAATAAATATTTCATGACACACTAAATAGGAAACATTATGAGGTCTGTACTATGATTGTTTCACACTTTTGCTTAACCAAATCATTATGTCCATTATCTTCAGAATCTTCTGGGAAATATGACCAGCTCTTAGTGTTTCCTGACTCTGATAACATATGTTTACCAGCAAGAGTAGGCTCTATATGCCTGAAGCCTTTGGCATAAGTGGGTAAATCAGGAGGAGACTCAGTCCAAGCTGGACAGTCAGCCCCTGTCTCAGGCTGGCTGGTAGTACATTGCCAGAACCAAGGACACGTTCTCAGTAGGTGTGAGGATACTGTGGTGGGGGCAGACGGAAGCACACCATTCAAGAATGCCCACGTGACCCCTGTGAGTGAGAGTAAGAGGTCGGCAGGCTTGGTGTCCCAGGGCTCTGTCGTTTCCTGATTCTGGGCTTTCCTAGCTCTACCTTCTGCTCTTGAATTGTATCCTGTGCACCTTGATACTTGAACATGGTAAACCAGGACTGGTAAACTTCAGCTATTTGAAGCCAGAATAATCTTAACTCTTACACACCAAGTAGCAGTTAAGTCTCTATTAGCTGCACTGGAAACATTTTTTTTTAATAGGATAGTGTTATTTACAAATATCATTATGATGTACTTCATATATGAAGCAAACTGCTTGCATTATCAAATTCTCATGACTTTAAAGTATGTCCTATTTTTAACTCCCTCTTTGACAAGAGATGAAACTGAGGCACAAACATGTTAAGACTATTACAGGAGTGGTTGTGATGAAATGGGAGATGGAATGCAAGCAATTTTGTAGAGGGCTCATATCTTAAACTCCAATTCAGTTTGGAAAATAATAATGATAGAGTTTATGCCCTGTCCATGGTGCTGGTGGTGGTTTATTTGCAAAGTGTGTCTGACTCTTGTAACCCTGTGGACTGTAGCCCACCAGGCTCCTCTGTCCATGGGATTTCCTAGGCAAGAATACTAGAGTGAGTTTCTTTTTCCTTCTCTAGGGGATCTTGCCAACACAGGGATGAAACCCATGCCTCAGCTTAGCCACCAGGGAAGCCCCTATCCAGTACACGGTATCAGGGATTAAAATAATATGTAAATGTGACAATAAAAGGATTTGTGTTTATGTGTGTCCTCGTTCATTTGTATATGTATTTATATTTTTATGTATGTGGAGACTCATTCATCCAAACTGTATGAGGCTGTTGGCTGCAAATGAAAAATTTTATGTGAAATTATTATGAAAAAATTCACATAACTTTTGTTTCTTGCTATGTTTTCCTGGAATACCTTTATTTGTTACAGCTCTAAGTAAAAAATGTGACATTGTACAATGGGCATAATTGGGCTGTCAGTGCCTACTGTTGATTTTCAGGCTCATGCAGACCTCTCTGAACCAAATCCCCAATTTGGACTGCTGCCCTCTGTAAGCAGTCATCACTTTTGCATAATCTCTCCACTCAGAGCTCTATCCAGGCAAACCAGGTGAGACAGGGTGAATTTAAAAGGCCACCATAAACTGAGCCATGAATTACCAGCAGATCTGGTGGCTCAAGAATAATTTCCTCTTCAGCTCGAAATGTAAGTATGGCTCACTGAGAAGCTGTATTACCTCCTGATTCCAAGGAAGTCTTGTCAAAGCAGGGCTCACGGTGTGTAAAGTTTGTAAAGTGCATTTGTTATAGCTTGCTGGTCTGACTATTAAAGTGAAACACTACACACCGTTAAACCTTCAAACTAGCACTGCAAAAATACTTATCAAAAATACAGCCTCTGGGAGATTTGTTTACTCTAGAAATATGCTGTCTTTGCAGTTAGTTTTTCCTTAATGAGAAGGCAACGCAGGATTTGTCCTTCTCAATGGAGGGCAAAAAGCCAAAGACAGGGAATTGTCCTTAAAGTGATATGGCCGTATCCAATTCCGAGGCAGGGTTCAGAAATCCTTCTGAAGACACACTTTAGTTCTGAAATGAAGTTCCACATTTGAAAGTGATTCTTTTGCCTCCAATGTTTTTATTCAGCAAGTCACTGATACATAATAGGACCCTTGAAAATATGAGCCTGAAAATAAGCCCCTCCACAAGTGATACTGGTTTTTGAAAGCACAAAGCTATGTATTCCTTTGCATTTGAGATAATCTAAAATTACCAAGAACTTAAGGAATGTTGATGGGTTGAGTCAGTACTGTTTAAAAACACAGTAGACATTAAAAAAAAATTTTTTTTTAAACAGAGCTGTCACCAATTACTAGAAGATTCTGTCTTCTTTGGCAAAGCCCTTTTGGTTTGCACCTTGAGTATGGCATTTACTTGGAGAATATGTGACCTGCCTTTTCAAACAATACAGGGTAGAATAAAGATGGAGGAAAAAAAGTGAATAAACCTTCAGGGGCATTGTCCTGCCTTTTTCCATTTAATTTTTCATTAGAATTATAAATGGCATCTCAGAGNTTTCTTATCTCTTCTCTCTTTCTCCTTACATTCCTCCTGATCTCTCTTATAGAACACAGGCATGGCAGTCTTTAGGAGGCTCTCTAAGATCTTGTTTGGAAATTTTTGGAACTTCATCTTAATGAATGGGGCTGATTGAGTAATAAATTTATCCTTGAGAATAATTTGGCCCTACATAGAGTTAAGGTCCATTGGAGTATATTCCTACAATGTCTCCCTGAGCTTTTTCCAGAAAAGTTGATGAAGGACTTTCCTTTTCTTCCTGATTTACTTTGGGAAACTAAGTAGTTTAAAGGCTTAGTTTGTGCCTTCTTCAAAATTTCCATTGTTGTTCAGTAGCTCAGTCATGTCTGACTCTTTGCAAACCCATGGACTGTGGCACACCAGGCCTTCTTGTCCTTCACTATCTCCCAGAATTTGCTCAAACTCATGTCCACTGAGTCCTTGATGCCATCCAACCATCTTGTCCTCTGTCGTCCCCTTCTTTTCCTGCCTTCCATCTTTCCCAGCATCAGGGCCTTTTCCAATGAGTCAGTTCTTTGCTTCAGGTGGCCAAAGTATTAGAGTTCCAGCTTTAGCATCAGTCCTTCCAATGAATATTCAGGACTTATTTCCTTTAGGATTGACTGGTTTGATCTCCTTGCATTCCAAGAGACTCTCAAGAGTCTTCTCCAATACCACAGTTTAAAAGCATCAGTTATTTGGCACTCAGCCTTCTTTATGGTCCAACTCTCCCATCCAAACATGACTAGTGAAGAAACCACAGTTTTGACTATACAGACCATTGTCAGCAAAGTAATGTTTCTACTTTTCAACATGCTGTTTAGGTTTGTCCTAGGTTTTCTTCCAAGGAGCTAGTGCAAACACAATGTTTAACTTGACATTTGTATGTTTTCTTTTGATCTTCATATTCTCAGTTTTCTTAGGCATTAAGTCACCATTCCCTGATCATTTCTCATGACCCTGGGCCATTTTACAATGGACCAGATATATAGGCTAAAAATTAATGATCACCGGTTGCGTTTCTCTCAGGCATATGGAGCAAAAGTTAATTACTACCCTTTCCTGGCTCTGAATGCTGATAATTTATCACACAAAGGACACATTCCTCTGAGAGCCAGGAAATCAGGACAAAGGGTATAATTTCAGGTTAGTGGAGTAGGATGTTTATTGAAACAGAACAAAGTCTCAGAATTCCTATACTAACTGCCTAACAATCTCTAACTCACTACTCCATAATTGCACTCATTTCATATACTGCCAAGGTAATGGTCAAAATCCTTAAAGCTAGGCTTCAACAGTGTGTGAACAGAGAACTTCCAGATGAACAAGCTAGATTTAGAAAACATAGAGGAACCAGAGACCAAGTTGCCAACATCTGCTGGATCATAGAAAAAGCAAGAGAGTTCCAGAAAACATCTACTTCTGCTTCATTAACTATGCTAAAGACTTTGACTGTGTGGATCACAGCAAACTGTGGAAAATTCTTCAAGAAATGGGAATACCAGACCACATTACCTGCCTCCTGAGAAATCTGCATGAAGGTCAANATTTTCCATATAAATATCACTGCACTTACTAGTAGATTCATCCAAATCAGATAAAGCCAGCAGGATTTTGTGTTATAATAAAAATCACTTAATTAAATACAATTTATATGCATTTATATATATTTTTTCATATATTCTAAATGGTAGAGGTTACTTGGGCCAGAGGTGATATAAACACATGTTCCTATAAATGTATGTTTATGGTTCATTCAGTAAACCCAAAATATGGTTCTAGCATAAGGGAGCAAAAATAAGTACAGACTTATAACCTCTACTTCTAGAGTTTACAGTCTAGTAGAAGAGACAGAATAATATACAAAGCAAGAACATGTTAGGAAATAGTAGTATAAAACAAAGGAATCTAAACTAAAATGGATTTTGGAGAAGAAGTCTTGAAGACTTCTCTAGAAGAGATGAAGAGAGTTGAAATCTAGAAGATGACTCAAAAGCTGAGGTTGAAGCCCTCTTTCACAAGAGGGCGTGGCTTTTTCTAGGAACTCACCCAGTGTGTCCTGAGGGCAGAAAATGTAACAGAAAGATCAGGAAGAGACTGTGTGCAACCCAAGGCTCCTTGGATNGAGATGAAGAGAGTTGAAATCTAGAAGATGACTCAAAAGCTGAGGTTGAAGCCCTCTTTCACAAGAGGGCGTGGCTTTTTCTAGGAACTCACCCAGTGTGTCCTGAGGGCAGAAAATGTAACAGAAAGATCAGGAAGAGACTGTGTGCAACCCAAGGCTCCTTGGATACATGGCATGGCAATGACCATCTATCAAAGCAAACCAAACATTTCTGCGATTCAGGCCTAACCACAATAATTTAAGTACAAAGGAGTGGAATGTAATACAAATAACAGGGAAAACAGTTTTCAAATTTCTTTCAGTCACTTTGTCCTGAGGTTCTTTATTTAAGTCAGCACATGTTGGCCTTAGGTGTCCAGGTCACAGTTGGCTTCTTTTGACTCTGACTTCTCACAGGTTTCCTTTGCTACTTCCTATTTCCTCTTATGCTCAAATGGAAACTGAGATTAAGGAGGTAGAAAAATCATCTTTGGTTTCATTTACGCTGAATTCTAAAAATCGTTGCTTGGGACTCGCTCCGAGCAATATGTTTTGCTAGGGTCATTGCAAATGTTGTGCAAATTGTGCAGGGGCCATCTTATGTAACAGATCTTTTAAACAATCTTTGGTCACCAATTTCCATGCCCTAAACTTACCTGCTCTTACTATCTTAACTGGATGTAGGCATTTGAATTTCATCAGGGTCCTCAGTGCTAGTCATATATAAATATACTTATGTGAAACCATTAATCTTAATACAGCCCCATTTCCACCATCTCCTGTGATGTGTGTTCACAGCTCAGCTTTCCATTCTAAAACACATGTTGTAATATAAGTCCCAAATATGTTAAAATGAGCCAAGATTTTACTGAGCACATACTAAGTATGGATACTACCTTATCCATTTATTTATTCATTTTATATCTCTTAAGTGTCTTCTATAAGGTAATAGAGGTCCCAGGGATACAATGGTGTAAAAACAAACTTGGGTCCCATATTTATTGAAATTATATTCAGTAGCATAACATTGGAGAAGGCAATGACACCCCACTCCAGTACTCTTGCCTAGAAAATCCCATGGATGGAGGAGCCTGGCAGGCTACAGTCCATGGGGTCGCATAGAGTAGGACACAACTGAGCGACTTCACTTTCACATTTCACTTTCATGTATTGGAGAAGGAAATGGCAACCCACTCCAGTGTTCTTACCTGGAGAATCCCAGGGACGGGGGAGCCTGGTGGGCTGCCGTCTATAGGGTCTCACAGAGTCGGACACGACTGAAGCGACTTAGCAGCAGCAGCAGCATAACACTGTTCTGAGAATCAGTTGAGGCAGCACATGTGAAAGAACTTTGAAAATGACACACACACACGCGTTCGTCATTTTATTCTTCACTCTCGTGGTGAAGCAGTTCATAAGAGTTCCAGGGCAACAATGATAACATCAATAAAACACAAAAAATAAATTTACCAGAAAAGATAGAGGAGCCAGGTGGTGTATTTCATACTCTAGTCCACAAATGTAGTAAGATTGCAAAGCAGACATTTCAAGAGCTATGGAACAGAGAGCTTCCTTGGAGGAGATAAAACCTGAGCTGACAGACTGAGGGACTGACAGAGAAATTTCTCTGCCCCTCTGACCTTTGAAATGTTTCATGAATAAGAATATCCATGGTCACTTGGTGCATTGTTTTGATATATTTAAACATAGAGATCCCATAGTATCACTGCCATTATAACTGAAAGGAATAGATCTAATTACTTTTCCTCTAAAAGCATGGCTCTGAAGCAGATTTAGAGATTTCACTGCTCCTTAAAATGAAATGGAAAAGAAACCGATGGTTTTACAAGAGAGAAAGAATGGCGATTTATTTCTTCTACTGAAAATGCAGCAGATACCCAGTTGTCGCCTCTGCCTCTGTTGAATTATAGTGTGGTCAGCTGGAATTGATATTCAGGTCAAAGTCATTCTTTGAAACTGGTAATTCTTTGTGGATATAATCTGTTCCTTATATGTTACTTTAAGACATTTTAAAAGGAACTACACAGGTTCCCAGGAAACTTTTGCCCATTTCAACTCTCATGAAAAAGCAGCATTAAAAAAACAAAACGATTAGTGAAATGGGTGACAAAATGCTTCATATTTGTTGAAACAAAAAGCAGTGGTGCGCTCCATTAAAAAATGCATAAGAAACAGAAAAACACCTCCAACTGGGATTCTGACTCAATATTTTCTTCTTATCTCCATGTGGGCTCTTTAATACAAGAAACTAATCTTAGAGTAAATATGGATGTCTCTTGGAAACGACAGCCTTTGAAGAAAAATGTGAAAATATATGTTAAGGGTATGTATGTTAGAACAGTTTTGATTTATAATCTTTTTTGTATAACCATAATAGTTACAAAATTCTAACTGCCTATTAGGTTTATTTTGTTTCCATATTTAACCCCAATTACCCTGTGCAGGGGAATTCTTTAAAAATGTAATTCCCTCTTTCACTTTTTTTTCCTGCTTCTGCAAGCCTTTTCTCCTCATGTAAATTGCAGCAGGTGCACAAAATTGAAGACATCACAATTAAATGTAATCAAATATTTTAGGCACTAATGAACAGCTCCAGGAAAACAAGTAAAAAAAAAAAAAAAAAAAAAAGCCTTTAAGTGAGTGGATTTTCAAACACCCAAGGCACCATAGGACCAATTAAGAGAGTCAGATACCAGGACACATACTGACATTAATTATCTTTGAGTTCAGGGAAATAAAAAATAAAAGCAACAATTATCATAATAAATCTCCACACAGTGCTTGTAAGTTGTGCTAATCTACAACACACCTGGGTTTCAGATATTTAAGGCGAATACTCAATCAGTTGGTAACGACCTCACAGAGGGGCTCATGGGACATTTTTTGCTTCCTGTGATCTGCCAATCAGACGGAGGGGCTAAAATGATGTCCAACAGCTATGTCTGCTTTATTTTGCATCACTCACATGAGTTGCAGACAGAAGCAGTGCATAATTTATTCAATAAAGTAAGTCACAAAGCCAGTATTCTCTTTAGGGGATGTTTATTTTAAAAGAAGGAAAAGTCAAGAATAGATACTCAAGGTAAAAATTTGAATCGTTGGAGTCTCAGAGTCCCAGGACATCTCTGTAAATTTATTCTCCCTGAAGCCAGAAAGAATCTTACTAAAGAGAACAAATATTTCAGTCTGGGAATAAGGGCTTTCATTTTTAAAATGCACAGGAGGGGGCAGGAAAAGAAAGTTAAATGCTGTAAGCTATCAGGAATAGAAAGAAAGAAAGAAAAAAAAAAGCCTTGTTATTAAAATTGATTTAAATTTGACTGATAATTTGAAACAATATAATATTTTAACAAAAAGAGTGTATTAAATAGAATGTTGCTAGTTTTCTATAATCAAGGGTGAGATTAACATAAATATGAAATATTAGAAAGAACTATACAAATGTTTTTTTAGATTAAATGCCCTTAATATTGTCCTAGTATAAATTTAAAATTACTGACTCACCTTTCTAAATTTTAGCATAATAATTTAATGCATTAATATATGCCAGCATACTACTAGATGATAAAAGAGAAGGCTTTTTTAGTCTTTGGTCTTCTTGTCCTCTTTATTTCTGTACCATGGAGATTACTCCCTTCTTAAAGAAAGACATGTTTAATATAAGTATGATTAATATTTTTCTGCTTCTGGCTCAATATATGGGACCGTGCTGCTTATGCTGTAAATATAATTTTGATTTATTTTGTCTACTTAATCAGTTGAGGACTGTAATGATCTATATGGCAATTTCTTAAGTATAAAAAATATGATATTAGGTGGTATGTGATATTCGTATGTATATGTTTTTTTGTATGTAATTTTTGAATAAGTTTCTAATGTAGTAGAAAAAAGAGAACACACATGTAAGTGTACTGAGGATTTTAAAAATCATTTTGCTTGTTAGATCCATTATTTCAGTAGAACTAGTCTGAAATTGGAGAGAACAAAGTGTGCAGTTCTTTTCACAATATTGCTTATTAATTCACTAGTCCTGATACACAGTGGAAATTCATTTTTAAATTATATACTTGTCAAGTTTTTATTTCTTGACAAATATATACCTTCAGATTAAAGAGAAAGCATTTAGTGGCAAAATATGAGTTATTTTTATTGCCCATCTATTTAAATATGTAAAATATCACATGTTCAAATGTTTAGCCCACCATTTTTTAAATGAATTTGTAGCCTTTGGTTCTGAAAGTGTTTTAGTGTTTTATCAATATTAAAAAGCATATAAAACTGACAGATTATATGACATCAAAATTTAAAATATATTTATAATGAAATATATGATAGAAAACATATAACAGACAACAAGCTGGAGAAAAATATTTACCACACATAGAGGGAAGATTAATAACCTTAGTAAGTAAATTACTTACAAACCATAAAGAATATTTTTAAATGTCCAATTATAAAACTTATAAGTAATTTAAATTTCCTATAAAGGAGAATATTTAAATTAGAATAAGTGTATAAAATGGTGGGAAAATTTACTAGCAGTTTAGGAAATGCAAACTTAAAAAATGACATTTTTCAAAAATCAACCTATAAAAATTAAATCAACTGTAGTACTTAATAGTCACCACCATAAATAATAAATGAGTAAATATAAATTATGTTTATTAAATGTTTCCATTTATAATATTTTTATTAATAGGAAATTAGAATCAGTGCCTAGATCCATCATTTGTAGGTTGAATAAATGTGATGAATTTATAATCTACTTATATTTGTCATTAAAAATTAGAATTTTAAGCTTACTAACATAAAGGAATTCTATGCATATATTTTAATAAAAGTTACAGGTATTTAAATATTTCATAGTATTATTAGCCAATATATTTAAAGCATAGTGAACACATGTGTGTATATAAATATATATATACATACAAATTTATGTGTATATATATATGAATACATTCATTATGTGTAATAAACTGTTATGGCAGAGTGGCTGTATCTAGGAGCGAGGCTTAAAGGCACTGTATTTCCTGTATATATGTCTGTATTTTTCAAATGATTTTAAAAAATTGGAAAACTGTCCAAATACTGACATTTCTATATTGTCTATATATTCTCAGGTTGTTTTTTTTTAACAATGTTCATATCATTAGATATTTAAATCTTTCTGTTTTTCTTTCTTAAATTTTTCCTGTTATAACTAGTACTGTGATTATTTTTATGCAAAATTAATTTTTAAATTTGGTAGAGAGAGATTCTGAACTGGAATAACTGAGCCAAAGGAAAGAAAATATTTGGGCATTATTTATGTTATTTAAGAAATTACTTTTCCAAACTCTACTGGTAGTATATATTTACATTACAGTATTATAAAGAGAGTAGCCAAGCTGTTATTTGCTATTACTCATCAATATTCCAAGAGAGAAAAACCAACATTTGTATATCTTTAATGCATTTTATATACCAAAGAACACAGGACAAGAAAGCAGAATACTTTTATTCAGCTCTGCAACTGAGCTGCAATATGATCTGTGTACAACTTTTGTGTTTTCAAAACAATGTTTATAGACTGGAGTAAAAAATATCACAGGTCATTTCCGAATGAAAATTCTGTGGTTGAAAATAAACTGTATTCTTTTTTTCTCCCATCATTCTCTCAAACCAGCAGTTAAGATATGTTTTGCTGGCAAAAACGTTGCTTTTATAAAGGAGCAAACACTGAGATGGCAATCAGAAGTTTTCCCTTAAATCCAAACTTAGAACTTCTAGAGAACCCTGTATATTTGGCCCCATTGGCCCCACATTTCAGGAGAGGAGCATCAGCGGGCATGTGTAACAGACAGGGCCAGACAGATGCTCTCCAGTTAGCCACGCACTCCCTGTTGTTTTGCCTGACACTGACTAGAGGAGTTCATGCCATTTCAGTTGCATTTGAACGCTTGTTTTTGTTTGGTAGGAAAATATTACTTACGCTATTTGGCCTCACCCATTTGTGTGCTTTGCAAGTATTTGTCTGCATCCCAGATCTGCTCTTCTCAGCCTGCTTTAGTTTCAAGAACTGAGTAAAAGGATTCAGACGCATACACCGAACTTTAATTTGCCCTGGTATGCTGCTGCTGCTGCTGCTAAGACGCTTCAGTCTTGTCCGACTCTGTGCGACCCCATAGACGGTAGCCCACCAGGCTCCGTCGTCCCTGGTATTCTCCAGGCAAGAACACTGGAGTGGGTTGCCATTTCCTTCTCCAATGCATGAAAGTGAGAAGTGAAAGTGAAGTCATTCAGTCATGTCCGACTCTTGGTGACCCCATGGACTGCAGCCCACCAGGTTTTTCCGTCCATGGATTTTCCAGGCAAGAGTACTGGAGTGGGGTGCCATTGCCTTCTCCGTGCCCTGGTATAGTCTGATCTAAATTCCAAGTTTTCTTAATGTTTCACTTTTAATTTTAATGCTCTCCCTTATAAATTCATAGTCCCGGAACCTCTCAATATCTGTATGGCCCTGACATTTTGGACCTGTGATTTTTCCTATGAGTGTATATTTTTCCTTGTTAGACAGTGTGACAGTGTTCACTTCTGTGATGCTAGAGTTTTTAAATTGCTTACTGTATAATATACGTGACCCCTGATGGTACCACTTTGATTATCCAGTTTAAGAAATTCATCTAAGTTGCAATTTTATTAGTAAAGTTTTTCTCCTTATTAAGGATATTTAGAGACTTATTTATAATTGAATAAAGTTGAAAATCTGAATAAGTGAAAAAGTATATGGTAAACTTAAAAAATAATTATTCAATATATTTAATAGAATGCTGCTACATTTTTCTTAATAAATGTAAAAAAATGTTGGGACATCTCACATCATTAAAGTCATGTGTGCCTATCAAACCTTTGCATTTAATTGAGGTTTCAAACCATGGAACAATTGTAAATTTTAAGAATCTGGAAAGGAGTTTTCTTTCTTTCTTTCTTTCTTTTTTTAAACAATTAACCATGCATTTTCTTTCAAGCAAAAAACCATTAATTTTTTTTTTTTAACGACTTTTTACTTTGCTTTTTTGTTTTAATTTTACCCTCCAGTGGGCCAAGTCCTACAATCAGTACTAGGAGGGGAAGAGGAATGAGGATTAAAAAGAAAGGATTAGAGGGAGGTATGTGGAGAAAGAGAGGATGAATGGTGTGCTTCCCTTGAATATTTTATTTTCTTAATTGAAAAAAAAAAATGCTTAGGGCCTGGAAATACCAGCCACTAATTGTTTTGCTTTGTTTTTCTTTTTTTTGTATGTACAAAACAGATCAATGAATCTGTTTGTTTATTCCTAAACTATCCTGTTATGTGAAGGGATAACCAAAGGAGAATATACAAAAATATTTATTTCTTCACTTTCCATTCCTTTATACAAATGTCAGTATGAAGGAAAATATATGAAANAGAATGAAATTCTGTTCCACTTACAAAAGATGTGAGAAAGCTCAGGGTGCCCCCTTGAACTGTCTGACACTTTGCACAAAAGGTAAATCTGCTAAAAATATTTTTTTAAATACTTGAAATTCTCTCCCAACATTTTCTAAAGTGCAGAAGAATGAGAAATCAACTTCTAGAAAAAGGAAGAAAGAACAGAAAGGCTAACAAGCCTCACAAGAAAGCAATTTTCTGAATAGAAAAAAAAACCTCATAGTTTCCTAAAATTGAAGAACATTATTCCTTCAAAGAAAATGTCTCAAAGTGTCCTTAAAAAATATCAGTCCCTGTTAAAATCAAATTGTGTCATTTTTATCGAAGTACCCATAGATTTGTCAATTTTGTAATTGGGTTGGTTGGGTCATCCAATTTGACACCTGTGGGGATTTCACCACCAGGCATTCTTATCAATTTTTTAATAAATTCCACAGATTGAGAACAGTAAATAATAAATGATACAGAGCTTGCAANGTCATTTTTATCGAAGTACCCATAGATTTGTCAATTTTGTAATTGGGTTGGTTGGGTCATCCAATTTGACACCTGTGGGGATTTCACCACCAGGCATTCTTATCAATTTTTTAATAAATTCCACAGATTGAGAACAGTAAATAATAAATGATACAGAGCTTGCAAAGTCAATATTTAATTTAACATAGACTCAGGGAAACGACACTATACATACACATAATTCGATGGCTTAAGTTTAAAGAAATAAGTGTCTTTATTATAAAAACTGAAAAGAAGGAAGAAATCAAGGTATTAAAAGGCATGAGACTGTAGCAAATCATGTACCTCAAAAGGCTAATACATGCGTGCAGTTAATCAGCTTACTCACCTAAGTAGAGAAATACTTGGAAACCAAAAACAAGGCTCCTTAATTTCTTGTTAGAGCTGGAACATACCAAGGAACTATATTAATGCTTAACCAACATTGCTTTTCCAAAATGGATATTTAAGTATCAAAGGACTTTTAAAAATTAAGGGAAAACCCACTCACACAGAAGACAGAACAGTGCAGAGAAAACATTCTGATAGGATCACAGTAACTACATTTTTAAAATGCTAACTTCAGCCTATTTTTGGTATAAAATTTGGTTTTACTTGTGTTTAGAAGTCCAACATATTCACAGTTTGGTGCCTTTTTGAATCTTTGAACAGGAATTTTTCATGGAAAATGTGGTTTTTACTACCTGGTTTTACTGGAGAAACAGAATTGTCCTGGACTTAAATACTACATATTTGAATATTATGATTAATAACCTCAACCAACCAGCAAACTATGCCCAAAACTTTAAAGATATCTAAGTGGCTCAGATGGTAAAAGAATCTGCCTACAATTCTGGACACCTGGGTTCAATCCCTGGGTCAGGAAGATGTCCTGGAGAAGGGAATGGCTGTCCACTCCACTGCTCTTGCCTGGAGAACTCCATGGAGAGAGGAGCACACAGGCCATGGAGTTGCACAGAGGTGAACATGACTATCACTTTCACCATTTTTAACAGCAAGCAAGCAGCTAATGTTTACAAAGCCAGAGAGAGCCAAATGAAATGAAGAAATGAAGACACTGAGTCTAAAAAAATAATGTCATTACTAACTCCTGGAAAGAAAGGGCCCTGTCTTACTGTTCCTCACTTTCTTCATTATAGTACTTTGCACAAAGTGTATTTGTTTGAATTGGCTTTTTGTCCCCTCAAGTTTCAGTTTTGAAGAGTGTTTTCCTAATGTTATATGCCTCTCTTATTATTTCAAGACAGTTTTTTAAAATTCAGTTTTTTTGAAAAATCAGCTTTTTGGTTTTTTTTAAAGAAATTTAGAAAATAAGATTAGCACTAGTAGAAATATGTAGAATTCATCTAAAATAGGATGGGGTAAATATAATTGTCTAATTGTTTGGGAAAATAATTATAAATGTAAAGTTTGAACATCCACTTACAGGTTCAAATTATGTGTCGATCAAGGCAGGATACAAAACCAGATATCCCATAGGTAAACCCTTTTTATAGGATGGGGACCGTGGGCTAGAAGTCCTGTTCTGTTCAGTTTCTTCTGTTCTCTGTCTCATTCTTTCAGGTTGCTATCTTCTGATAATTTTTTTTTATTTAATTTAATTTTTTTAATTTTTATTTTACTTTACAATACTGTATTGTTTTTGCCATACATTATATTTTTCTATCTTCTCAGTAAAATATTCACTGTTTACTCAGATATTGAGCCTTTGCAACCCAATGAGATCAATCTAATATTAACAACATTAGGCATCACAATAGATTAGTAACAGATAAGGTGTATATCATGTAAAAGTTGTCTAGTTCCCCTCTCCAACACACATCATAAAAATGAAAGTACCTAGTGCCCTCCACCTCCACGCACAACTTAAAAATGTAGGTAGCTGCCTATAGCTAATGTATACAGCTGGTCCTACTCAGGATTTACTGAAAAACTAAAGAAGAATGATCACCAAAAATTTGGATGAATGAAATATAGTGAGAGAAAAAATTATAAAGTATAGCTAGAAGAGTTCAGCTACCAAGCCATTAGAAGGCAAAAATCTGCTAGTGACAGATATACTTAAAGCTTCCAGCAAGTATCTCCTGTGTTTGTCAGTGAAAAACAGGGTACAATGTAAGGTCAAAAGCATAAGCCAATGCAAAAACAAAAAAAAAGTCAAACAACGGGGCACTGAATTTCAGTCATCATTTAGAAACAGAGGAGCTTATTGGCAGTTAAACTAAATCAGTGTGCGTCTTGGTTTTAAATCCTGCAAAAGTTTTCCACTGGACTTAGAATAAAAGTCAAATTCCAAGCCCTGGCCAGTGGAACCCCTGCCTGTTTCTCTGACATTATTTTGCTTCTCCCATCCTTCTCTATGCTCCTTGTTCAGGCATCTGTTCTGTCCAGAAATAGGACAAGGATTCCAGTCCCTGAGTTCTTGTTTCTCATCTTGTTTCTCATGGCTTCTCATCTCCAACCCCTTGGTCCCACAAGAGCCTTCCCAAACCAGAATTTGTCCTCTATCACAATCACTTAACACACATTTCTTTACAGCACTTAGCTCCATTAAACAATATCTTGCATATCTGTTTTCATGCCTATTTCTGTAATTTGACTCTATAATGTAAGCTCAATATTCCAAAGATGTAAGCTATTCTGCCTGGTCCATCATATTTCAAATGAACTGGAATAGCATTGGTGCCTAACTGATTCTTAAAGACAATGTAATTTTTAAAGTCATATATTTATTTATTAAACACGGATATAGTATTACTATAACCTAGTCATTATTCTAACCCCTTTATGAACACTAACTAATCTAACCACATTATGACATAGGCATTAGAGTTATTCCCATTTTACAGATGAAGAAACTGAAGTATAGGGAGGTTCAGTTACTTGCCAAAAGTCAAAAAGCTAGTAAGAGGCAGAGTGTGGTCTAGAGCCCAGAAAGCCAAGCTCCGGGATTCATGCTACTAGCACAATCGATTGCTGACTTTATGGTAAGCAATCAAGACAGAGTTAACAATGAAGAACTACAATATTTGAGACAGAACCACAATTTAGTCTGTTTGTAGGAAGAGTGGCTGGTTTTCAGAAAGTTCCAGAATGTTTCAGGGCTTTAGTTTTGTGGCCTCGCTTAGAACAGTTTCCCTTTACAGTCAATCTTCAGCTAAACTAATGCCGTCACATCTTCTGATGCCTTTCTTTCCTGACCGAATTTCTGAGTAGTAGCGTTTTACTCAGAGAAGAAGAAAATCTTGTTCCCTTTATTATTTATTTATTTATTGGTCTCTCCACCCAACATAGGGAATCCTAGTTTCCCAACCAGGGATCAAACCCACACTCCCCGACCCACTGCATTGGAAGCTTGGAGACTTAACCAGTGGACCACCAGAGAAGGCCCTTAAGTCATAACTTTTAAATTACACTTACCCAGTGTTCTTGCCTGGAGAATGCCAGGGACAGGGGAGCCTGGTGGGCTGCCGTCTATGGGGCTGCCGTCTATGGAGCTGCACAGAGTCGGACACGACTGAAGCGACTTAGCAGCAGCAGTGTTCCGTGACATTTGGGTAGTTGTTCCTTTAAAAAAAAGAAAAATCCATATATATGTGTCAGTATACTGTATTGGTGTTTTTCTTTCTGGCTTACTTCACTCTGTATAATCGGCTCCAGTTTCATCCATCTCATTAGAACTTAGAAAGATAGTAATGATGACCCTGTATGTGAGACAACAAAAGAGACACAGATGTATAGAACGGACTTTTGGCCTCTGAGGGAGAGGGAGAGG
>SJYW01021175.1:33297-61945 GCA_006410735.1 Raphicerus campestris | reverse complement strand
GAGATCCAACCAGTCCATTCTGAAGGAGATCGACCCTGGGATTTCTTTGGAAGGAATGATGCTAAAGCTGAAACTCCAGTAATTTGGCCACCTCATTGGAAGAGTTGACTCATTGGATAATGATGCTGGGAAGGATTGGGGGCAGGAGGAGAAGGGGACGACAGAGGATGAGATGGCTGGATGGCATCACCAACACGATGGACTTGAGTTTCAATGAGCTATGGGAGTTGGTGATAGACAGGGAGGCCTGGTGTGCTGAAATTCATGGGGTCGCAAAGAGTTGGACAAGACTGAGCAACTGAACTGAACTGAACACTTCCTTCAGCTCTCCGGTTGAAAGTTTGTTTTTGTTTTCCTTTACGCTCTTTTCTCCTCCCCAATTTAGGAAATAAGTACACTCCAGCATAACCTACGACCATCACATTTTCCCCATTGCATTAAAATGGTGTATATTCTTATCTTTTATACAGCTGCACTGGAAACTCTGGAAAGACAGTCTAAGTCTTGTTCATCATTGTAGCTGTGCATAGTGGGCAATCCATAAATGGGTACTGAATGATGACCTTGCTTAACGTGTCTTTCTCCATCTTCTCTCATGCCTTCAACTTTCTTCCTCAAATAAAATGTAGCAGCATGCTTTGTAAAAGCAATTCCTGAAGCCAAACTAGTCTTGTATATACAGTGTCTTTTTTCCCCCATGTTTTACACTACTTGGATGTGTTCTAGCCTCTTCATTCTGACCATGTATTCAGCAAGTTGACTGCTGTAACAAGATGTTTCTGTTTTATATTCCTGAGTGCACCACATCTGAAGCAAGTACAAGGTGACTTTGCTGTAACTCAGCAGTCTTTTCAAAATGTCTTTTTCTCCCCTTTTAGGTCCCTGGAACACTGTCATTAAGGGCTGAGAGGTGAAGATACATTAGATAAGAAAATAGCAGAGAGGGACCCCGAAGCACTTTAAGAAGCCCCAGTCTGCAGGAAATCCTCATCTTGGCTCCAATCATCAGAAAACCTGTTCTTTACCAAAGGTAGGTCCTTCAACCTACATTTCTTAAGATTTTCTACAAATGTCCTTCATAGGAAAGAAAGTTTTGTTTCTCTGTTGTATCTAAAATGTAAAAACACATAAATTAACTTTCAAAATTGTAACAGTCCTACTAGAGTTCTTCTAAATTGAATAATTTTGATAGGAAATACAGTATGTTCTCTATTTTCTCTTCTTTGGGAATTCTGCAGATGACTTATATATTCCAAAGAAGTTTGCTTTAAATGACATCGTTTGGCAACAGCCTTTCTGATACCTCTGCATTTAGCTGCTGAATCTCTATGAGCATAAGGATTCTGTTTCTCAGGAACAGGGCGCCCTCAGGTCGTGAAAATCGAAGCAGAGCAAAATGGATATAACTTTAGTTACTACTGTCTCACCGTCTTCATGAGGGAGATAGATTCAGCATAACAGAGGGTGTTAAAGCAAAAAAAAAAAAACTTAGGCAGTGACACTTGTTAAAGATGGCAAGGCAGGCTTTATGAAGGATCACATCCATAGATTCAGAACCACTACTGAGGGATTTCACTGTGGGGCACAGAGATTGTACTCAACTGCTAATACAGCATGGGCAAGTGAAAAGTTGCTGCCAAGGAACAGGGTCAGGGCGTCAGTGGATAGAAAACTACCCAGAGGGAACATCAGAAGTAAGGGAGAGAAAATGACCTAGTGACCAGCAGTGTGTGCTGAATAGCCATCATCTGGGAAATGGTCGCGGATGAAGGACCTGATGAAGGGTTGGGGGTTATGATTAAACTGACTTAGCAGGGTTCTTATTAAAACTAGTACAAGGAAATGTATAGATGTACCTAGAATATCAAACTTCAGTTTTGTTCTGAGACTATTTCACTGTTCAATTTTCTTGAAGGTATGAGAAAGCTTTGGTTGTGTTTATCACAGAATCTCTCACGTTATCAAACCACGGTGCTTGAAATTGCAGAACTATTTATCAACATTATCATATTGCTTGAATATTCAATCCCTTGGCATAATTCATAAGTATTTATAACGGAAAATTTTCTTAACTGCTATGTGCATAATATGTTTTCTGTATAATATTTGCCTGGTATCTTTTGAGACGCCAAAGCACTCTTTTGTCTCTGAAACCACAGAGGAGTAAATCTGTAACTATATCTCTCTTCTGCAGCCTTCATGCTTTCTCACTCATGTGTCCAGAAATGTAGATGTCTATATATTAAACAAATATGTTTGCCACTGATTTCAGATATGTCAATGTGAGCTAACCATCTTTCGTTTTGTAATTTCTTTTCTAATTCTCCTGTTCTCGAGGTCTCCCAGGCTTTCTACCATTCATATCATTATTTTTTAATTCCTCTGTGGCTTTGTTGTTGTTGTTCTGATTACATAAGTAGGCATTTACACTGTTGTTTTTATTTTCAAATAAAATCTATTTCCCAGAATTCCACTGCAGCCTTCCCCTTGCTCAAGCTTTCATGGCCTCTTTCCTGAATTAACACATTTTATCCCTAAGTGGTCACCACCTCTATATACACAAGCTGGAATTCAGCCCACCCAGGTAAAATAATCAGATTTCTTAAATAGCACTTCCATTTTTCCTACCAGTTTATAAAAATTTAGATGCATTTCATTATGTTAATTTTAAACCTGAGGGGAATAGCATGTACACTGAAACCTCACACAATCAGTACATCATTTTCTATTTAGAAAATGCATAGTTAAATGTATCAGGAATGAAATGATTGTATTTTTAATGGATATAAGTATATTTTACATACTCAACTCATTAGTTAATTTTGGAATTTAAAACAAATTATAAAGCCTTAAAATTTTTGAGAGTTTGGAAGAGAAGTGGAAAGACAGAGGTGGGGGTAGGAGGCACTTTTGAGTAAATTCCTAGTTAGAAAACCAGCTCCCAACTGAAACTTTTCTTCCTGAAGATAAAATACACATCTGATGTGTGATAGTTTGATGGAGGGGGCATGACAAGACGAGTTTCCAGACACTATTGCATTGATAAAAATGAGTAACAATGGTCTTTAAATATATATATATATATATATATAAGCTTTCCTAATGCATCTCTTTCATAAAGGGAAGGGAAAAAAAAGCTGCCAACCTACACAGTTTTATCAGGGGCCTGGGGCATTATGGTTTATTTCAGCCAATTAAAACAATAATTGCTGCAAGAAATGCTAATAGGAGTACCCTTAAGCTGGTGCATTCCCACCACTCATTGTATAATTAAAACCCTTCAACTTCAAATTTTTCTACTGTAATGACTACTTGTACTTCCAAAGAATTTGTAGAGTAATTTGAAAGAGTATATTGTTTATTCCCTTCATTTTCAAATTTTGTTCTTATTGTTTTATCAGCTCTTTCTAAGGCATTACAGTCTGAACTCTACCTTTCTTTCCCTACACTTGTAAACTGTTTGTAGGTACCATATTATTATTGTTGTTATATAAAAGCCAACACCATGCTTGCTATGACTATGATGCGATGTTTCCATAATGAATTTCCAGTGTAAGCTGCTTTATTGCTGACAGCAAAATGATCACTCCAAGCATCCTAACTTGACATATGAAAAATCTCAATGATAATACTGATTAACATATCTTTTGCATTTAAATTACTGTGTTTTTTTTAAGAAGGGAAAATTATACATTTGGTGGGTTGTTTGCATAGTCAAATAAACATATATCAGGATGTACAATCTAGTAATTAGGTGCATTTATCTACTTGTGACACCACTGGAAAATATTCTGAATGAAGACTCTAGGGGCAAAAATACTTTGACTTCGATTATCATTTCCAAACACATGACCTTGCATAGCAAAATGAGTGCTTATGCCTAAACAAAGGAAGTATTTGCCTAAGTGCTTGATTACTTAAGATATAGCAATGTATTTGAAATAAATCTTTATTTCTTTAATAATTCATTCTTTATTTATGGATGTGCTTATCTTATGTGTTATCATTATAACAGACTCTAATTTATTTGGTAAAAAAATACAAGTCTAGAGCATCTCTGTTTTCTTGAGAATGTAGGTATTTAGAGACTGTTTTAGCATTTAAAAGTACCTTGTTGACCAATGTCCAAACAAAGGAGTGCTGGCAAATGCAACGTTTCAATATGACATGTATTCTACAAACATAAATGAAATTAAGGTGTTGAAGCTTTCAGGGCATACTTCACTCAGGATTAAGAATCATCTTTCTGCAGGTTTTAAAAAATGGAAATTCATACACGATCATAATATCTGAGGCTTCTTCCAAAATGTCCAAATGTTACTCTAAATATTTACCAATTCAATGAATAGATTCATTGTATTGGATTCATTGTCTGTCAGCTGCACTGAGTTGTGTGATGTAAAGGCCTGACCTAAACAGCAAGTCTCCCGAGAGACACCACCACCCACTTTAACCCCAGCAGACTGAGTGGGGTTTCAGGTAATGTAAAGGAACCATGCTCCTTCTGAAACTCAGATTTTCTGATCCACGTTTATGTAACAACTTTCTCTCTTTGATACCGCCTCTCTTTAAACATAATAACATAATTGACTTCACTGTGTTCATGTCAGGCATGTTTTAGTGAACTCTGTTTTAGTGAATTGACAAGAAAGAAAAATTAATTTGTTCTTCTAAAGAGAGGGTGGATCCAGATCCAAAGAAGTGCAGTTTTTGTTCTTGTAGGAATGGGAATGAGCGGAATATCAATCTGAGAACTCAGTTACTACACATCAGAAAGAAATGTCAGGGTATTTGGTGTAGGGATTAGATGCTTAGGATAAAGGAATGGCTTGATTAAGAGAGCGAGAAACTTTGAAAAAGTACAATCAAAATAAAGAATGTCAGGTATAACACTCTTCCATTTATGTCTTCACAAAACCATTAGTTGGAAAAATTCTCATCAGAAATTTCTCAACAATGCTTTTGGAGAATGTGATTTTGTGATATAATAAAATGTATATATATATATTTTTTCATCCTTGGTTCCTGGCACATGACTCCCAAATCCGTGTAGTGTCTTGAATGATAGAGTGGGAAGAGCATCTTTTATTACTCATTAGCCCCTTTCAAGTATATATGAACGTTAGTCACTCAGTTGTATCCAACTCTTTGTCACCCCCCAGACTAGACTAGCCTGCTAGGCTCCTCTGTCCATTGGCTTTTCCAGGCAAGACACTGAATGGGTTGCCATTCTCTCCTCCAGGGGATCTTCCCAACCCAGAGACCGAACCCGGGTCTCCTGCATTGCAGGCAGATTCTTTACCATCTGAGCCACCAGGGAAGCTCATGCCTGAACTTATGATAGAGAGGTGACTCTTAGATGATGGGGGCAAGTTGCTAGAGGCACCAATCATGTGATTAGAGGGTTAGGACTTTGAGTGCCACTTTCCAACCTTGACTTAATGATTTAATCAAATCAACCATGAATAAGTAATATAACCTCCATTAAAAAAAGTATTTGGACATCTTCCAGGTTGGTGAACAGGTGGAGGTGCTGAGAGGGAATCACATCCAAAGAAGTCATGACGCTCTGTGCACACATTTCCTGTCTTGCCTTATTTACCTCTTCATCTGACTGTTCATCAGTATTCTTTATTAGATCCTTTATGATAAAGTGCTAAATGTCTGTGTTTCCCTGAGTTATGTGAGCTCTTAAAGCAAATTATTGAACCAGAAGAGAGGGTCATACAAACTCCCACTTTACAGCTGACTGAAGTATGGGAGGCCTGGACTGGCGATTGGTATCTGAAGGAAGGGACAGTCTTTGTGGGACTAAGTCCTTTTCCTATGTGTTCCAAGGTTACTCCAGGTAGCTAGTGTCAGAATTTCTCGATGTGCAAGAAAATTCCTCACAGTTGATGTCAGAATGTTATGAGTAGAAGAAGCAGGAGTTTTTCTTTTAGAGAATTTGGAAATTGTTTTACTAGTTTTCTTTATAAACGCATGCAGATCTGATGGCAGGAACTGGTTAAGAGTAGGGTAAAATTTTATTAATCTGCACTGTACAGATGATTTCTTCTCTTGGCTGTAGCTATGGTTCTTAATTTAGTTGAGCTTCCCACATGGTTCTCAATTTAATTGAGGGGCCAAAGTCTGACGTACCTAGACAACTTTCAAAATTAGTATTAGAGGATAACTTCAATAAGATTGCATTCCAGTAGGATGGATAGGCCCGTGAATTTTCAAACTATCCCCCTGATAATCATGATGAACAGAAGGATGAAATATACTGTTAATTATTATATTTGTTGCAGCTGAACAGTTTTCTTTTTGACATTCAGAAGCAATCAATATTTTAAATATGTTAAATGTGTTTAATACAATATTTTATGGCATCTTTGATAGTTTTTTAAGAAATGTATGTAATATTTTGTAATAAATATTTTATGTCACTACCTTTGATTAGAGCTACCATAACATTAAATGTAATTCATTGAACGTGGCTAGGGGTGGGGAGTGGAGGTAGGATATAAAACCAGTGTTACTGAAAGATTATTACACACTTAAGTGGATAGATAACATGTTTGTTATACAGCCTGAAAATTGCCAGCTAAAAAGTTATGTGGGTTACTTGTTTAAATTGCAGATTCTTAGTCCTGATAGAATTGTCATCATTGTTTAGTCACTAAGTCATGTCCATCTCTTTTGCAACCCCATGGACTATACCCCACCAGACTCCTTTGTCCAGAGAAGAATACTGGAGTGTGTTGCCATTTCCTTCTCCAGAGGATCTTCCCAACTCAGGGATCAAATCTACATCTCCTGCATTGGCAGGTGGATTCTTTACCACTGAGCCACTAGGGAAGCCCCATTATATTAATAGACTCAGTCCTATGAAATCAGAATCTGCAAGTATGGAATATGGGAATTTGAATTTTTACAAGATCTAAGTTAAAATTATGCACTATAAACTTTGACATCTAACATTTAGAACTTCCAGAATTTCAAACTGGTATTGCAAAGCACACAATTCAAAATATTAACTTTTATGATGTGCAGGAAATGTCAGTATTCAGTACCTTTGACTGAACAAGAGTAAACCTCTTATTTTGACTTGTCTTAATTCAAAGCCATTCTATCTTAGCACAATACTCTGCATTAAAGCAGAATAGTAATAATAGAAACAATGATAGCAAAAGCAAAACAAAATATAGCCATTACCTGGATNTCACTGAACAAGAGTAAACCTCTTACTTTGACTTGTCTTAATTCAAAGCCATTCTATCTTAGCACAATACTCTGCATTAAAGCAGAATAGTAATAATAGAAACAATGATAGCAAAAGCAAAACAAAATATAGCCATTACCTGGATACACATTCATTCATTCAACAGTTGTCTATTAAGTGACTAAAATGCACATAATGGATTCTTAATATTACAGCTGCATTTTTGAAGGTGAAATGGCTGGTATTCTACAGCACTTTCTTAATAGTAAAGCTTTACAGTAATCCATTTAATAAGCTCATGAAGAGTCCTTAATTTTCTTGATAGTTTAGGCTAAAATATTGTGTTCATTGATTCTTCTGCAAAATTGCCTCAATAATCTTTTTTTGTAAGATGAGAGACTCAAGACACTATTTGGGTATAATGAATAAAAATATAATTTTAAAATTATTTTGTAACTTTAATTCTAGTTGCCTATAAAAATATGTAAAGCAGTTTGTTGGGTTCTTCACTTTCTATTAAGTGAGAATTAAATTAGGACTTAGCAGAAGCTGATTTTAAAGCTCTACATTTCCTAAGTAATTGAAATTTTGTAGACCTAGTGTCTTTCTATACAACTGTATCTGTCTCTTATACACATCTACGAAGAAAGTGAGAAGAAGAAGTTGAGAAGAAGAATAAGAAGATGAGNAGTGAGAATTAAATTAGGACTTAGCAGAAGCTGATTTTAAAGCTCTACATTTCCTAAGTAATTGAAATTTTGTAGACCTAGTGTCTTTCTATACAACTGTATGCTTTTATATTATACTTATATTTAGTATTAGAATAATAGTTGGCATTTTCAAATTATCATAAGACAAATGATTTTATGACAATTATCTAGAAAAATGATCATAGAATATGGTATAAATTTATGATGGTATTATTTTTAAAATCTAACTATATCATATGTAATGATGCAAGTACAGTGCAGCACTTTTAAATTTATTAAAATTAGATTTTAATTATGATATAAGAAAGAAACTTTTGGGTACTTATTACAAACACTATTATGAGTTAACCAAATTCAAGCTATATAAATTGTAAGTGTCTTCCCACTAAGGCTTATATTTATCTCAAAGTATTGAATATTTTATTTGAAGCTAAATATGTCATTGTTGGAGTTTCTCTGGTGGCTCAGCAGTAAAGAATCCACCTGCAATGTAGGAGACATGGGTTTGATTCCTGGGTTGGGAAGAAACCCTGGACGAGGGCATAGCAGTCCACTCCAGTGTTCTTGGTTGGAGAATCACATGGACAGAGGAGCCTGGCAGGCTACAACCCATGAGGTCAGAAAGAGCCACACATGACTGGATTGACTGAGCATGCATGTAAATTATTGTACATAACTAAATTTACAAAGGTGTTATAAAGTAGAATGAACCTTTTAAAAGTAAAATAACTTTGAAATCAAGTGAATACATAAGAACCTTTGGAAAAAAATCATTTGGAATTAATAAATCATGGTTGTGTAAACTCACACTTGTAAAACCTAAGTGTAGATATTGCACAGAATACCTTTACATGGTGTTTTATCTATTTATACCTTTACCATTGTACTTTTATTCTTTACATCTTAAAAATGTTAGTAAAAAAATAATTATATATATATATATATATCTTTCATTTAATCGAAGGTAATATATTGAGCTAAAATTTAAATGAAATACTCAAGAATAAATTTGGTGAAAAAATTTAAAAAGAATTACAAATTACCTGGTAATAGTACAGTACAGTTGTAAGGGAAGCGATCATAATTTAGCTGTATTAGTAAGATATCTTAACTAATCATTTCAAACATTAAGATAAATTATTCAAAGTCAGAGTAGTCAATCTATTGAAAGACAGTTTCTCTACTTTTCAACCACTTTTATTGCAGATTTTTAGCAGTTTTTTTTTTCTTTGAAGAATTTGTCTACTCGTGTCTGTATAATATGCAGGTTATGCTTGCATAAATCATTGCCTTAAATTGTTAACTACCAGAGGACTGTTCAACATGCAGACTTTCTAGAGGCTTTAACTTATCATGGGAGCAAAACCAGGTATTAGCAAAGAGTTATTGATCTAAAAGTTACAATACAGGGTCCAAAATTCTTCACAATTTAACCTAGTAAACATTAGTTGAGTTTGCCTACATATCTTCCATATACACATCTTACCTTCCAGGTAAAAACATTTCATATTTTCTTTATACAATGACTATCAGTTGACCTACTTGTGATCAGATAGCTTGACCACACATTAGGCTTCTTCAGTGAGAAGATATTCCCTTGTCTAAATAGTAATTAATTTATAGATGAGTAGTTGGGGCTTCCCCCATAGCTCAGTTGGTAAAGAATCTGCCTGCAATGCAGGAGACCTGGGTTCAATCCCTAGGTCGGGAAGATCCCCTGAAGAAGGAAATGGCAACCCACTCAAATATTCTTGCCTGGAGAATCCCACAGACAAAGTAGCCTGGCAGGCTACCGTCCATGAAGGTCACAAGAGTCAGACATGACTTAGTGACTAGATCACCACCACCAGATAATCTAAACCTGACTAATTAGAGCCTGTGAGCTTAAATTGTTGATTAGCAGAACTGCTTTAAGTAAAGTTTGAGACACCTAAGATCATAGGAAGAAAGTCTAAGGACTCTGCCCACCATCTTGTTATCAAGGAGACACATACTTAATAAATGGATGAAATAAAGCAAAGCAAAAGACAACACTGAGTTCCAGAATTATGGCCTAAATCCACCTGTTCCAGAATTTAGAACTATCACTGGCCCATTCAGCTACGTAAGCCAATAATTTCATACATAAAAATGAATTTATCACAATTGAATTGGAAATTTTTTTTAGGAGTTTAAAAATTTTGGCTGTTACACGTTCGTTATTCAGCATCAATAATTCACATTGCTTAAGATAGGTTGAATACTTTCTGGTAGTGCTTTTGAGCCAAAAAACTTGACTAATTTACCAAGCATCTGATTTATACCTGTAACTTTTTCACATCTGACCCATAATCAAATTGAAATGGACATAGTATTTCCAGAAAATAATTTGGGCTTTCCTGTATCTGGTGTGCCTATATCTCTATTGTTTCCTCCACTTGGAGTGTGCTATGCTATCAGAACTTTCTGTAACTTTCTGCAGTATTCTTCTTTACTAGGTACACATAATTACTAAATACTGTTTAACTGTTACTTGTCTCAATTGGGAGGTTCCATATATGGACATAAATGAACACTGCCTTTCAAAGATTCAGTATGAAACATTTAAGTGCAATAACTCATTAACATTTTTATATTGATTGACCATTGAAATGTTACTATTTTGATCTTATTCAACTGGGAAACATTTATGATTAAATTTCAAGCACATCTTTTTGCTTATGATGCTGTGAAAGTGCTACACTCAATATGCCAACAATTTGGAAAACTCAGCAGTGGCCACAGGACTGGAAAATATCAGTTTTCATTCCAGTCCCAAAGAAAGGCAATGCCAAAGTTGGCAATGTGTGCCAACTACCACACAATTGCACTCAACTCACATGCTGGTAAAAGTGAAGTCACTCAGTCGTGCCCTACTCTTTGTGACCCCATGGACAGTAGCACCAAGCTCCTCCATCCACGGGATTTTCTAGGCAAGAGTACTGGAGTGGCTTGCCATTTGTTTCTGCAGGGAATCTTCCCTACCCAGGAATCAAACCCAGGTCTCCTGCATTGTAGACAAATGCTTTACCGTCTGATCTACCAGGGAAGTCCACACGCTGGTAAAGTGATGCTTAAAATTCTCTAAGCCAGGCTTCAGCAATACGTGAACCGTGAACTTCCAAATGTTCAATCTGGTTTTAGAAAAGGCAGAGGAACCAGAGATCAAATTGCCACCATCTGCTGGATCATTGAAAAAGGCAAGAGAATTCCAGAAAAACATCTATTATGCTTTATTGACTATGCTAAAGCCTTTGACTGTGTGGATCACAATAAACTGTGGAAAATTCTGAAAGAGATGGGAATACTAGACCACCTGATCTGCCTCTTGAGAAACCTGTATGCAGGTCAGGAAGCAACAGTTAGAACTGGAAATGGAAAAATAGACTGGTTCCAAATAGAAAAAGGAGTACGTCAAGGCTGCATATTGTTACCCTGCTTATTTAACTTATACGCAGAGTACATCATAAAAAACGCTGGGCTGGAAGAAACACAAGCTGGAATCAAGATTGCCAGGAAAAATATCAATAACCTCAGATATGCAGATGACACCACCCTATGGCAGAAAGTGAAGAAGAACTAAAGAGCTTCTTGTTAAAAGGAAAGAGTGAAAAAATTGGCTTAAAGCTCAACATTCAGAAAACTAAGATCATAACATCCGGTCCCATCACTTCATGGGAAATAGATGGGGAAACAGTGGAAACAGTGGCCGACTTTATTCTTCTGGGCTCCAAGATTGCTACAAATGGTGATTGCAGCCATGAAATTAAAAGACGTTTACTCCTTGGTAGGAAAGTTATGACAAGCCTAGACAGCATATTAAAAAGCAGAAACATTACTTTGCCAACAAATGTCCATCTAGTCAAAGCTATGGTTTTTCCAGTAGTCATGTATGGATGTGATAATTGAACTATAAAGAAAGCTGAGCACTGAAGAATTGATGCTTTTGAACTGTGGTGTTGGAGAAGACTCTTGAGAGACCCTTGGACTGCAAGGAGATCCAACCAGTCCATCTTAAAGGAGATCAGTCCTGAGTGTTCATTGGAAGGACTGATGTTGAAGCTGAAATTCCAGTATTTTGGCCATCTGATGTGAAGAGCTGACTCACTTGAAAAGACCCTGATGCTGGGAAAGATTGAGGGCAGGAGGAGAAGGAGACGACGGAGGATGAAATGGCTGGATGGCATCACCGACTCGATGGACATGGGTTTGGGTAGACTCTGGGAGTTGGTGATAGACAGGGAGGCCTGGCGTGCTGCAGTTCATGGTGTCACAAAGAGTCAGACACGACTGAGCAACTGAAATGAACTGAACTAGAATTTTAAATTAGATTTTTGGCTTGCATTATATTTCTCTGGACAGACTTTATCTAAAAACATGCTTTGAGTAGTTTATAGACTTTTTTCCTGTTCCCCTCTCCTATGTCCAAACTATCAAGACATCCTCACTCTTTGTGAACTGCGCTAGTAGATTTATAGCACCGCTTACATTATCTTTGAAGTACATTTGATCACCGCTTGTAGATCCTTCTTAAGAACAGACATGATCATATTGGTCAGTGTGACCCCTGCAGCAGTAACAGAGTGACCTGCAGGGTCATTTTTGTTTATTTTGTTTTCAGCTTATTTGATGGTAAAGGGATTTGGCTTTTGATAGTCAGAGGTAGGGTCATCAAATCGAAGGCTGACAGATACCATTTAAGTATAGTAAATGATGAAAATCAGAATGGATTAGACAAATGGGCACTATAGAATCTCTGGTAAACTGAACAGCAGATGCTCCATATGAAAGGAACAGTAGATATTTAGCCAACTTTGGCCATGCAGGTGTTGCAGTGTAATGATGCCAGATTTTCAAGTTTTTCAAGAGAAACTGAAAAATGCACATCCATAACTCCTTCAGTTCAGTTCAGTCGCTCAGTCTTGTCTGATTCTTTGCAACCCCATGAATCGCAGCACGCTAGGCCTCCCTGTCCATCACCAACTCCCAGAGGTCACTCAGATTCACGTCCATCGAGATGGTGATACCATCCAGCCATCTCATCCTCTATCATCCCCTTCTCCTCCTGCCCCCAATCCCTCCCAGCATCAGAGTCTTTTCCAATGAGTCAACTCTTTGCATGAATACTGGAGTTTCAGCTTCAGCATCATTCCTTCCAAAGAAATCCCAGGGCTGATCTCCTTCAGAATGGACTGGTTGGATCTCCTTGCAGTCCAAGGGACTCTCAAGAGTCTCCTCCAACACCACAGTTCAAAAGCATCAATTTTCAGCACTCAGCCTTCTTCACAGTCCAACTCTCACATCCATACATGCCTCCTTAATGCTCTTTAAAAACTGGCATTATAATCTAAACCTTTAAAAAATATTTGCGAGCAGAAATACCACTAAGGACTTGCTCGGGCCACCCAGACTTGGCCTGAGGTTTTCACGTCCAGAAGTTCCCTTCTTTGTTTTAGAATTTGTAGTTTCTTAGAGTTAAGGATAATGTAAGGCAAAGCTGCATATTAGTCCCAGACTGATTAGTAACAGACTGAAAAGAAAACCACAGGAATACAAAGTTTCTGACTATCCTTCATGTTATTGAGTCTGCCACTCTCTGTAATTAGGGGATGGCATTAATCATTAATTAGAAAAGAAACCCTAAGTGAACAGTGTGAGATATCTCCATGGGAACACCGCTGGCTTAGTCTCAATAAGAAAGATTGAGGAGTACATAACAGATGTACTGTGCATCTCTGTAGGTCTGATTTAGGCAGCTAATATTCTATCTGTGAAAGACCAAAAAATCCCATTGTTTCCCTTCTGTGTTTAGCCATATTTTCTCTTTCATGCTTTTCTTTTCGATCTTTGGTGATAGTTTCTGTTTGAATGAGGTAGTCCGACCTATAGTACTCATAGGAGTGAAATATCTTCTCTCCCTGCAACATCAAAGACTGAAACAAAAGACCAGTTGTGCTGAGTTCATTGCGATTCTCTGAAAAGTGCTGCCCGCCTGCCGAGCAGGTGAAAGTTTCCTGCCGGTTTCTCATTTAGGGAAAACCCCTAGGCTTATGCCTCAAGAACTGTACAAGCCTCCAAAGAGTGGCAGTGATAGATTTTTTTTTCTTTTTTTTTTTTTTGCCTATAGAGATAGTTAAGTTATACAATGGGATAAGGATCCGAGAATTAATGAGGAAAGAAAAAGAGAGATGTGATGGACTTAACAGTCTGGGTCTTTTTCTAACAAGCTGTCTTCATGTTTTTTTACCCATCTGCCGTGGAGTTTGAAATACCACCTTGCTAGAGAAGTACATAGAGCAGAGTATGTTACCACTTGTCTCATCCTTACGAGCCAGCTCCATTCTACCTTACATTTGAGAAGAAATGTTTTCACCTGTTCCTCTAAAATCATTTATTTGTGTCAGATCTTTACATCAAATCTTGAGAAAGCCCCATATCAGATATAAGCAATCAGTGATTGTCTGGATATATTCAGGGAATAGATAGATGATTTTGGTGGAATTTCTTAATTTAAAAAGTTGGGAAACACAAGCACATTCTAGAGACCTGAATAGATTAAGTTTCTTATCTTAAATGACAAAGAAAGTGATCATACATTCACGATTATTAAAAACAGTGCAACTTACTCTGTGTCAGACACAGGTGTAAGGGTTTACCATAAGTGATCTCATCTGCTCTTCCTAGCATGTAGAAGACACTGTTATTGTTCCTATTTTATAGGAACTTAAAATGGTTAAATAATATGTCAATGGATCTCACTATCACCCAGCTAGTAATTAGTGGTCTAGGATTTGAATTAAATTGGCTCTGACTCCATAATTAACTCCTATAGATAACAATAATAAAGTAGTTCTAAACACTTTACATATATTAACCATTTAATCACAAGAATGCTTTGAGGTAGGTATTATTATTTTCCTCATTGGATAGAGTAAAACTGAGTTGCAAAAACGTAATGCAATGTGTCCATCCTGACAGGATGTGTACATGTGCAATATGTACATCCTGTGTATCCTGACCTCCAATAACTTTCTAATGTGAGATATAGCACATGAACTAGAGCAAGCCTTTCTGAAACTAAACTCTTAAAAACATTTATAAGATAAATAATAGCTCCTCAATACCAAATAGATGGTATTTCCAAAAATATATTTGCAAGGGAAGGCGATTTTCTTTTCACTCTAGCAACACAGCTCATTTATATATTATCAATATTTCTTGCTTTGCAAACTTGGAACCTGGTAATAGTTACTTTAGTTACTATCCCTTTGCTGTAGTACAAGAGTCTCTCTTTGTCAAGGTCCAAAATAATTTAAAGACAACTTATCTTTATTATTGTTAAGTTCCTAATATTCTCTTCATCCGTTTTTTTTGACCTTCTGTTGGTGGTTTCTGTTCTGACCTTACATTCTATCTGCTACTATAACTGTAGGCCCTGAGTTTCTCTAACAAACAATAATAATAAATTATGTGTATACATGTATGTATAGTACACACACATATGTATGTTGAATAATTGCTAACACATTTCAGAAATGTTTCTGTTGTTCAAAGTAAAATCAGTATTTAGAAATTAAGCTTACATTCCTGAAGCCTGCAGGATAAGAAAGAAATGATCCAAAGAATAATAACGAAAGTGTGAACTATGGATCTCATGGTATCTGATCTAATAGTTTGAAGTATATATAGATTCCCTTTCATGAGAGTAAATAAGTCAGCTGAAGGATTGAACTGGAGTGACTAATGCAGTACAGCAATGGAACTGTGTCCTTCTTTCCCCCCCACTTAAAAATAATGATAGGTTCTTCTGGAACCTGCTTAAGTAAGTGACACTTGTAGAGATAGATTGCTATGCAGTGACATATGGTGTGCTGGTATTGCGGTTGTATTGTAGAGATTATTACTAGCAGCAAGATTTTATAGTTATTGCCTGTCAAAGCTGGTGTTTTAATCACTATCATCAACACCGCCTTCAGGTTTTACCGCGTCTTCTATCCAGCAAGCCAGACCAGTGTGTCATCCAAAGAGAAACTCATTGGTTTGGGCCCGTTATTTCATTAAGATATATATTTGAGGGGGCAAGTGAAAGATGATTTTTACAAGAAGGGAAAGATGCTCTCCTAGAGAGAAGAATTTAAGGACCGCAATTATTGATCTGAGGTGGTGTAATACCACCTAGTTTGGTGAAGAATCCATAAGCCTGCCTTGGAAATGAGAGAGGACTAAGGATGCAGGTGTTTCCTCTTGTTCCTGAGAGCAGTTAAGAGATCCAAATTATTTCCAGTTACCTAATAAGGCAACAAGCGTCACCTGATGAGGTTAATTCCCAGCACTATTAATGTAAACATTGCTCAGCTCCTTCAGTTCACTGGCATTTTGTGTATTTCACAGCCTCAGAGAGGAGAGGTGAAAGATGCAAGCCGTCAGTAACTAAAAGTCACAAGCGAAGGAGCAAATGGAAATGAGTTAGGGATCCTTTGGCATTTGGCCTTTAGTTCTCTGGGAGTGTCCCTGGTGACTCAAAAGGTGAAGAACACACCCGCCAATGCAGGAGATGCAGGAGACATGGGATCGATCCCTGGGTCGGGAAGATCTCCCGGAGAAGGAAATGCAACCCACTCCAGTATTTTTGCCTGGCAAATCCCATGGACAGAGGCACCTGGCGGGCTACAGTCCATGGACTGGCAAAGAGAAACATGACTAAGCACAGCATAGCACCAGTATTTTATTGTAGTTAAAAAAAATAAAGTCAACTCAAGTAACCCTTTATGTGAACCAAATCCCACCCTGACGTCACCCCCAAGGTTTTCAAAGCTAACTATTCCTAGTGTCAGTTATCAGTTTTACAAGGTAGAATACACTCCAATATTTTCATTTTGTTTTGTTTAGAGGGAAACCAGACTATTTCCTCAAATCCTTTTCTTTCTCCTATTGAAATATAAATCTGGTGGAGAAGCTCTGACAATGAAAGGTACAGCTGTGGGGCTCTTTTCCCCTTTGTTACAACTGACCTCTTTCCCAGCACATTAGATTCAGCCTCAGACTTAAATTGCAAGGTATAATGACTAACGTGTGAGTCACTTCAGGCTTGGCTGGTAGAGTTCTTCTTTCCCAGCTTCTCAGCACATAGCACCTCCTAAAGAGCCAAGAGAGACAAATTTCTCATTTATGGAGCACAGCAGGTCAGCCCCTTCCATATGCTCAAGATTTGTGGTTGTGTCACAGGCAGCCCATTCTCATTCTTCAAGTCCTAATAGTTCAAGAGCCTCAAATCCCTTTGAACCCAGATTAAATGGGTTCTGGAAAACATGCTACCATGTGTGGGGGTGTAATGTTCTCCACATTGTAGTGCATCCTGAGCTTTCCTAGACAACCCTTTGCCTATCTATCTAAATGGTTCAGTACCAATCTTTGGTCTATTTATCATTGAAACATGGTGTGTATGGATAACTATGTATATATGCATATTTATGTATAATTCAGCATGCATATTTGTATCATTTTACTCTCTTGGCAAGCATACTTTAAGACTCGGCTTTCTCAGCCAAAATGAGTTTCACAATTTAAATATAATGCCGCATCATTTTCTTGCCAAGTACGGGGGACACATTGAGATATTTTCTCCCCACTGAGCTTAGCCTACAAGTATTATAGGACATTCCCACTGCACTGTGATCCTAAA
This sequence comes from Raphicerus campestris, assembly GCA_006410735.1. NCBI lineage: Eukaryota > Metazoa > Chordata > Mammalia > Artiodactyla > Bovidae > Raphicerus > Raphicerus campestris. The sequence goes on along the minus strand of SJYW01021175.1, from coordinate 44,328 downwards.
GGAAGAAACACCTAATCTCTGGAGCCATTCTTGATGGAGTATCAGGAGACAAGAAGTCCTCTTAATCTCCTTTCCATTAGGATCAGCATTTCAAGAAAGTATTCCCAATATCCTAGCTTATCTTTAAGCTACTTTTTCTTTTACATGAAGAGTAAATATTTTAGGTAAACATTTTAAGCTCTTCCCAGTTTGGTGGTAACTTAAATGGACTCTTGTTTAAGGTAACATTTTAAAAATCATTGTTAAATGTGCTTATTAAAAGCATCTTCTAGCCTCAGGGGTCAGTGAACAAATCTGTTCTGGATATTATTGTTTCTATAGAACCAGCATCCCTTCTTCACTTAGAAATAAAACTACCATATGACCCAACAATCCCACTGCTGGCATATACCATGAGAAAAGCAGAATTCAAAAATATACATGTAGCCCGTTGTTCACTCTAGTACTATTTATAATAACCAGAACATGGAAGCCACCTAGATGTTCATTGACAGATGAATCAATAAAGAAGTAGTGGCACATATATACAATGGAGTATAACTCAGCCATAAAAAGGAACACATTTAAGTCAGTTCTAATGAAGTGGTGATGCACAGGGAGGCTTGGCATGCTGCAATTCACAGGGTCGCAAAAAGTCGGACACGACCGAGCGACTGAACTGAACTGAATAAAGTGGATGAACCTAGAGCTTGTTATACAGAGGGAAGTAATTCAGAAGAAGAAAAACAAATATATATTGATGCGTATAAATGGAATCTAGAAAAATCATACTGATGAACCCATTTGCAGGGCAGGAATAAAGGTGCAGGCAGAGTGAACAGGTTTGTGGACACTGTGGGGTAAGGAGAGGGTGTGATGAATTGAGAGAGTAGCACTGAAGCATGTATATATATTACCATGTATTAAACAACTAGTGGGAAGTTGCTGTATAACACAGGGAGCTCAACCTGGTGCCTTGTGACAACCTAGAGGTATGGGAAGGGGGTTAGGGAATGGGAGAGAGGTTTGAAAGGGAGTGGATTATATCTATACTTATGGCTGATTCACATTGTTATAGGCAGAAAACAACACAACATTGTAAGGCAGTTATCCTCCAATTAAATATAAATTTAAAAAGGAACCCATCTTCCCTCCATCTTCCCACCAGTTGGAGAAACTTTCCTTTGATCAATATTGCTGTTTCTGATGTCATCATAGTAAGGAAGACAATTTTTCATTATTATTGATTTTGAAAATCTTCTTGGCATTTCTTACATACTCATTCTTCCTTGTAAAGTTTAGTGTACATTTTATAATTTGTATTTCCCTATGAAGTGTTAGTCATTCAGTTGTATCCTACTCTTTTTGACCTCTTGGACTGCAGCCTGCCAGGGTCTTCTGTCCATGGAATTCTCTAGGCAAGAATACTGGAGTGGGTTGCCATTCCCCATTCCATCAAAAATGAAAATTTTGGCTGACACATATTTCTATTGTTTAAATAATTAAGGGAAAATTGAAATATTCCCATCTTGATTATTTCCATTTTTACCTTGGTGAGGATCTCTATTGGGGCTTCCCTGGTGGCTCAGATGGTAAATGCAGGAGACCTGCGTTTGATCCTTGGGTAAGAAAGATCCGCTGGAGAAGGAAATGGCAATCCATTCCAATACTCTTGCCTGGAAAATCTCATGGATGGAGGAGTCTGGTAGACTATAGTCCATGGGTTTGCAAAGAGTTGGACATGACTGAGCAACTTCATCATCCAAATCCTATTTTTTTTAAGTTTTATAGTTTCCTATTTTATAGATCATTTTATTTAGCTTATTTCTGTGACATTAAATTTTGTTGCTCTTGTGAATAAAATCTTTTCCTTACACATCCACCTAGCCTGCCTCTTGAGAAATCTGTATGCAGGTCAGGAAGCAACGGTTAGAACTGGACATGGAACAACAGACTGGTTCCAAATAGGTAAAGGAGTACATCAAGGCTGTATATTGTCACCCTGCTTATTTCACTTATATGCAGAGTACATCATGAGAAACGCTGGACTGGAAGAAACACAAGCTGGAATCAAGATTGCTCGGAGAAATATCAATCACTTCAGATATGCAGATGACACCACCCTTATGGCAGAAAGTGAAGAAGAACTAAAGAGCTTCTTGTTAAAAGGGAAGAGTGAAAAAATTGGCTTAAAGCTCAACATTCAGAAAACTAAGATCATAGCATCCGGTCCCATCACTTCATGGGAAATAGATGGGGAAACAGTGGAAACAGTGGCCGACTTTATTCTTCTGGGCTCCAAGATTGCTACAAATGGTGATTGCAGCCATGAAATTAAAAGACGTTTACTCCTTGGTAGGAAAGTTATGACAAGCCTAGACAGCATATTAAAAAGCAGAAACATTACTTTGCCAACAAATGTCCATCTAGTCAAAGCTATGGTTTTTCCAGTAGTCATGTATGGATGTGATAATTGAACTATAAAGAAAGCTGAGCACTGAAGAATTGATGCTTTTGAACTGTGGTGTTGGAGAAGACTCTTGAGAGACCCTTGGACTGCAAGGAGATCCAACCAGTCCATCTTAAAGGAGATCAGTCCTGAGTGTTCATTGGAAGGACTGATGTTGAAGCTGAAATTCCAGTATTTTGGCCATCTGATGTGAAGAGCTGACTCACTTGAAAAGACCCTGATGCTGGGAAAGATTGAGGGCAGGAGGAGAAGGAGACGACGGAGGATGAAACGGCTGGATGGCATCACCGACTCGATGGACATGGGTTTGGGTAGACTCTGGGAGTCGGTGATGGACAGGGAGGCCTGGCGTGCTGCAATTCATGGTGTCACAAAGAGTCAGACACGACTGAGCAACTGAAATGAACTGAACTAGAATTTTAAATTAGATTTTTGGCTTGCATTATATTTCTCTGGACAGACTTTATCTAAAAACATGCTTTGAGTAGTTTATAGACTTTTTTCCTGTTCCCCTCTCCTATGTCCAAACTATCAAGACATCCTCAGTCTTTGTGAACTGCGCTAGTAGGTTTATAGCACCGCTTACATTATCTTTGAAGTACATTTGATCACCGCTTGTAGATCCTTCTTAAGAACAGACATGATCATATTGGTCAGTGTGACCCCTGCAGCAGTAACAGAGTGACCTGCAGGGTCATTTTTGTTTATTTTGTTTTCAGCTTATTTGATGGTAAAGGGATTTGGCTTTTGATAGTCAGAGGTAGGGTCATCAAATCGAAGGCTGACAGATACCATTTAAGTATAGTAAATGATGAAAATCAGAATGGATTAGACAAATGGGCACTATAGAATCTCTGGTAAACTGAACAGCAGATGCTCCATATGAAAGGAACAGTAGATATTTAGCCAACTTTGGCCATGCAGGTGTTGCAGTGTAATGATGCCAGATTTTCAAGTTTTTCAAGAGAAACTGAAAAATGCACATCCATAACTCCTTCAGTTCAGTTCAGTCGCTCAGTCTTGTCCGATTCTTTGCAACCCCATGAATCGCAGCACGCTAGGCCTCCCTGTCCATCACCAACTCCCAGAGGTCACTCAGATTCACGTCCATCGAGATGGTGATACCATCCAGCCATCTCATCCTCTATCATCCCCTTCTCCTCCTGCCCCCAATCCCTCCCAGCATCAGAGTCTTTTCCAATGAGTCAACTCTTTGCATGAATACTGGAGTTTCAGCTTCAGCATCATTCCTTCCAAAGAAATCCCAGGGCTGATCTCCTTCAGAATGGACTGGTTGGATCTCCTTGCAGTCCAAGGGACTCTCAAGAGTCTCCTCCAACACCACAGTTCAAAAGCATCAATTTTTCAGCACTCAGCCTTCTTCACAGTCCAACTCTCACATCCATACATGCCTCCTTAATGCTCTTTAAAAACTGGCATTATAATCTAAACCTTTAAAAAATATTTGCGAGCAGAAATACCACTAAGGACTTGCTCGGGCCACCCAGACTTGGCCTGAGGTTTTCACGTCCAGAAGTTCCCTTCTTTGTTTTAGAATTTGTAGTTTCTTAGAGTTAAGGATAATGTAAGGCAAAGCTGCATATTAGTCCCAGACTGATTAGTAACAGACTGAAAAGAAAACCACAGGAATACAAAGTTTCTGACTATCCTTCATGTTATTGAGTCTGCCACTCTCTGTAATTAGGGGATGGCATTAATCATTAATTAGAAAAGAAACCCTAAGTGAACAGTGTGAGATATCTCCATGGGAACACCGCTGGCTTAGTCTCAATAAGAAAGATTGAGGAGTACATAACAGATGTACTGTGCATCTCTGTAGGTCTGATTTAGGCAGCTAATATTCTATCTGTGTAAAGACCAAAAAATCCCATTGTTTCTCGCCATATTTTCTCTTTCATGCTTTTCTCTTCGATCTTTGGTGATAGTTTCTGTTTGAATGAGGTAGTCCGACCTATAGTACTCATAGGAGTGAAATATCTTCTCTCCCTGCAACATCAAAGACTGAAACAAAAGACCAGTTGTGCTGAGTTCATTGCGATTCTCTGAAAAGTGCTGCCCGCCTGCCGAGCAGGTGAAAGTTTCCTGCCGGTTTCTCATTTAGGGAAAACCCCTAGGCTTATGCCTCAAGAACTGTACAAGCCTCCAAAGAGTGGCAGTGATAGATTTTTTTTTCTTTTTTTTTTTTTTGCCTATAGAGATAGTTAAGTTATACAATGGGATAAGGATCCGAGAATTAATGAGGAAAGAAAAAGAGAGATGTGATGGACTTAACAGTCTGGGTCTTTTTCTAACAAGCTGTCTTCATGTTTTTTTACCCATCTGCCGTGGAGTTTGAAATACCACCTTGCTAGAGAAGTACATAGAGCAGAGTATGTTACCACTTGTCTCATCCTTACGAGCCAGCTCCATTCTACCTTACATTTGAGAAGAAATGTTTTCACCTGTTCCTCTAAAATCATTTATTTGTGTCAGATCTTTACATCAAATCTTGAGAAAGCCCCATATCAGATATAAGCAATCAGTGATTGTCTGGATATATTCAGGGAATAGATAGATGATTTTGGTGGAATTTCTTAATTTAAAAAGTTGGGAAACACAAGCACATTCTAGAGACCTGAATAGATTAAGTTTCTTATCTTAAATGACAAAGAAAGTGATCATACATTCACGATTATTAAAAACAGTGCAACTTACTCTGTGTCAGACACAGGTGTAAGGGTTTACCATAAGTGATCTCATCTGCTCTTCCTAGCATGTAGAAGACACTGTTATTGTTCCTATTTTATAGGAACTTAAAATGGTTAAATAATATGTCAATGGATCTCACTATCACCCAGCTAGTAATTAGTGGTCTAGGATTTGAATTAAATTGGCTCTGACTCCATAATTAACTCCTATAGATAACAATAATAAAGTAGTTCTAAACACTTTACATATATTAACCATTTAATCACAAGAATGCTTTGAGGTAGGTATTATTATTTTCCTCATTGGATAGAGTAAAACTGAGTTGCAAAAACGTAATGCAATGTGTCCATCCTGACAGGATGTGTACATGTGCAATATGTACATCCTGTGTATCCTGACCTCCAATAACTTTCTAATGTGAGATATAGCACATGAACTAGAGCAAGCCTTTCTGAAACTAAACTCTTAAAAACATTTATAAGATAAATAATAGCTCCTCAATACCAAATAGATGGTATTTCCAAAAATATATTTGCAAGGGAAGGCGATTTTCTTTTCACTCTAGCAACACAGCTCATTTATATATTATCAATATTTCTTGCTTTGCAAACTTGGAACCTGGTAATAGTTACTTTAGTTACTATCCCTTTGCTGTAGTACAAGAGTCTCTCTTTGTCAAGGTCCAAAATAATTTAAAGACAACTTATCTTTATTATTGTTAAGTTCCTAATATTCTCTTCATCCGTTTTTGTTTGACCTTCTGTTGGTGGTTTCTGTTCTGACCTTACATTCTATCTGCTACTATAACTGTAGGCCCTGAGTTTCTCTAACAAACAATAATAATAAATTATGTGTATACATGTATGTATAGTACACACACATATGTATGATCAAATAATTGCTAACACATTTCAGAAATGTTTCTGTTGTTCAAAGTAAAATCAGTATTTAGAAATTAAGCTTACATTCCTGAAGCCTGCAGGATAAGAAAGAAATGATCCAAAGAATAATAACGAAAGTGTGAACTATGGATCTCATGGTATCTGATCTAATAGTTTGAAGTATATATAGATTCCCTTTCATGAGAGTAAATAAGTCAGCTGAAGGATTGAACTGGAGTGACTAATGCAGTACAGCAATGGAACTGTGTCCTTCTTTCCCCCCCACTTAAAAATAATGATAGGTTCTTCTGGAACCTGCTTAAGTAAGTGACACTTGTAGAGATAGATTGCTATGCAGTGACATATGGTGTGCTGGTATTGCGGTTGTATTGTAGAGATTATTACTAGCAGCAAGATTTTATAGTTATTGCCTGTCAAAGCTGGTGTTTTAATCACTATCATCAACACCGCCTTCAGGTTTTACCGCGTCTTCTATCCAGCAAGCCAGACCAGTGTGTCATCCAAAGAGAAACTCATTGGTTTGGGCCCGTTATTTCATTAAGATATATATTTGAGGGGGCAAGTGAAAGATGATTTTTACAAGGAGGGAAAGATGCTCTCCTAGAGAGAAGAATTTAAGGACCGCAATTATTGATCTGAGGTGGTGTAATACCACCTAGTTTGGTGAAGAATCCATAAGCCTGCCTTGGAAATGAGAGAGGACTAAGGATGCAGGTGTTTCCTCTTGTTCCTGAGAGCAGTTAAGAGATCCAAATTATTTCCAGTTACCTAATAAGGCAACAAGCGTCACCTGATGAGGTTAATTCCCAGCACTATTAATGTAAACATTGCTCAGCTCCTTCAGTTCACTGGCATTTTGTGTATTTCACAGCCTCAGAGAGGAGAGGTGAAAGATGCAAGCCGTCAGTAACTAAAAGTCACAAGCGAAGGAGCAAATGGAAATGAGTTAGGGATCCTTTGGCATTTGGCCTTTAGTTCTCTGGGAGTGTCCCTGGTGACTCAAAAGGTGAAGAACACACCCGCCAATGCAGGAGATGCAGGAGACATGGGATCGATCCCTGGGTCGGGAAGATCTCCCGGAGAAGGAAATGCAACCCACTCCAGTATTTTTGCCTGGCAAATCCCATGGACAGAGGCACCTGGCGTGCTACAGTCCATGGACTGGCAAAGAGACAAACATGACTAAGCACAGCATAGCACCAGTATTTTATTGTAGTTAAAAAATAAAGTCAACTCAAGTAACCCTTTATGTGAACCAAATCCCACCCTGACGTCACCCCCAAGGTTTTCAAAGCTAACTATTCCTAGTGTCAGTTATCAGTTTTACAAGGTAGAATACACTCCAATATTTTCATTTTGTTTTGTTTAGAGGGAAACCAGACTATTTCCTCAAATCCTTTTCTTTCTCCTATTGAAATATAAATCTGGTGGAGAAGCTCTGACAATGAAAGGTACAGCTGTGGGGCTCTTTTCCCCTTTGTTACAACTGACCTCTTTCCCAGCACATTAGATTCAGCCTCAGACTTAAATTGCAAGGTATAATGACTAACGTGTGAGTCACTTCAGGCTTGGCTGGTAGAGTTCTTCTTTCCCAGCTTCTCAGCACATAGCACCTCCTAAAGAGCCAAGAGAGACAAATTTCTCATTTATGGAGCACAGCAGGTCAGCCCCTTCCATATGCTCAAGATTTGTGGTTGTGTCACAGGCAGCCCATTCTCATTCTTCAAGTCCTAATAGTTCAAGAGCCTCAAATCCCTTTGAACCCAGATTAAATGGGTTCTGGAAAACATGCTACCATGTGTGGGGGTGTAATGTTCTCCACATTGTAGTGCATCCTGAGCTTTCCTAGACAACCCTTTGCCTATCTATCTAAATGGTTCAGTACCAATCTTTGGTCTATTTATCATTGAAACATGGTGTGTATGGATAACTATGTATATATGCATATTTATGTATAATTCAGCATGCATATTTGTATCATTTTACTCTCTTGGCAAGCATACTTTAAGACTCGGCTTTCTCAGCCAAAATGAGTTTCACAATTTAAATATAATGCCGCATCATTTTCTTGCCAAGTACGGGGGACACATTGAGATATTTTCTCCCCACTGAGCTTAGCCTACAAGTATTATAGGACATTCCCACTGCACTGTGATCCTAAAGGAAGAAACACCTAATCTCTGGAGCCATTCTTAATGGAGTATCAGGAGACAAGAAGTCCTCTTAATTTCCTTTCCATTAGGATCAGCATTTCAAGAAAGTATCCCCAATATCCTAGCTTATCTTTATGCTACTTTTTCTTTTACATGAAGAGTAAATATTTTAGGTAAACATTTTAAGCTCTTCCCAGTTTGGTGGTAACTTAAATGGACTCTTGTTTAAGGTAACATTTTAAAAATCATTGTTAAATGTGCTTATTAAAAGCATCTTCTAGCCTCAGGGGTCAGTGAACAAATCTGTTCTGGATATTATTGTTTCTATAGAACCAGCATCCCTTCTTCACTTAGAAATAAAACTACCATACGACCCAACAATCCCACTGCTGGCATATACCATGAGAAAAGCAGAATTCAAAAATATACATGTAGCCCGTTGTTCACTCTAGTACTATTTATAATAACCAGAACATGGAAGCCACCTAGATGTTCATTGACAGATGAATCAATAAAGAAGTAGTGGCACATATATACAATGGAGTATAACTCAGCCATAAAAAGGAACACATTTAAGTCAGTTCTAATGAAGTGGTGATGCACAGGGAGGCTTGGCATGCTGCAATTCACAGGGTCGCAAAAAGTCGGACACGACCGAGCGACTGAACTGAACTGAATAAAGTGGATGAACCTAGAGCTTGTTATACAGAGGGAAGTAATTCAGAAGAAGAAAAACAAATATATATTGATGCGTATAAATGGAATCTAGAAAAATCATACTGATGAACCCATTTGCAGGGCAGGAATAAAGGTGCAGGCAGAGTGAACAGGTTTGTGGACACTGTGGGGTAAGGAGAGGGTGTGATGAATTGAGAGAGTAGCACTGAAGCATGTATATATATTACCATGTATTAAACAACTAGTGGGAAGTTGCTGTATAACACAGGGAGCTCAACCTGGTGCCTTGTGACAACCTAGAGGTATGGGAAGGGGGTTAGAGAGTGGGAGAGAGGTTTGAAAGGGAGTGGATTATATCTATACTTATGGCTGATTCACATTGTTATAGGCAGAAAACAACACAACATTGTAAGGCAGTTATCCTCCAATTAAATATAAATTTAAAAAGGAACCCATCTTCCCTCCATCTTCCCACCAGTTGGAGAAACTTTCCTTTGATCAATATTGCTGTTTCTGATGTCATCATAGTAAGGAAGACAATTTTTCATTATTATTGATTTTGAAAATCTTCTTGGCATTTCTTACATACTCATTCTTCCTTGTAAAGTTTAGTGTACATTTTATAATTTGTATTTCCCTATGAAGTGTTAGTCATTCAGTTGTATCCTACTCTTTTTGACCTCTTGGACTGCAGCCTGCCAGGGTCTTCTGTCCATGGAATTCTCTAGGCAAGAATACTGGAGTGGGTTGCCATTCCCCATTCCATCAAAAATGAAAATTTTGGCTGACACATATTTNGAAGAAGAAGAAGAAGGTGAAAAGAAGAAGAAGAAGGTGAGAAGAAGAAGAAGAAAATGAAGAACAAGAAGAAGGTGGGAAGGAGAAGAGGAAATTGAAAAGAAGAAGAAAAGTTGAGAAGAAGAAGAAGAAGATGAGTTGAAAAAGAAGAAAAAGAAGCTGACAAGAAGATGAAGAAGGTGAGAAAAAAAGAAGAAGGTGAGAAGAAGAAGAAGAACGTGAGAAGAAGAAGAAAAAAAAGGTGGGAAGAAGAAGAAGAAGTAGAAGAAGGTGAGAAGAACATGAAGAATATAAGAAGAAGAAGAAGAAGAAGAAGGTGAGAAGAAGAAGAAGAAGAAGGTGAAAAGAAGAAGAAGAAGATGAGGAAGAAGAAGAAAAAGGTTAAAAGATGAAGAAGAAGGTGAGAAGAAGAAGAAGAAAATGAAGAACAAGAAGAAGGTGAGAAGGAGAAGAAGAAATTGAAAAGAAGAANGAAGAAGATGAGGAAGAAGAAGAAAAAGGTTAAAAGATGAAGAAGAAGGTGAGAAGAAGAAGAAGAAAATGAAGAACAAGAAGAAGGTGAGAAGGAGAAGAAGAAATTGAAAAGAAGAAGAGAAGTTGAGAAGAAGAAAAAGAAGATGAGAAGAAAAAGAAGAAGAAAAAGCTGACAAGAAGATGAAGAAGGTGAGAAAAAAAGAAGAAGGTGAGAAGAAGAAGAAGAACGTGAGAAGAAGTAGAAAAGAAGGTTGGAAGAAGAAGAACAAGAAGAAGGTGAGAAGAAGAAGAAGAAGAAAAAGGAGAATAGGGGGAGAAGAATAAGTAAAAGAAGGTGAGAAGAAGAAGAAGAAGGTGAGAAAAAGAAGAAGGACGTGAGAAATAGAAGAAGGTGAAAAGAAGAAGAAGAAGAAGAAAGAAAATAAAAAGAAAAATGGGAGAAGAAGAAGCAGTTGAGAAAAAGAAGAAAAAGTTGAGAAGATGAAGAAGGTGAGAAGAAGAAGAAGGTGAGAAGAAGCAGAAGAAGGTGAGAAGAAGAAAAAGGTGAAAAAAAGAAGAAGGTGAGAATAATAATAAGAAGAAGAATAAAAAGAAGAAGAAGAAGAAAAGATAGAACAAGAAGAAAATTAGAAGAAGAAGCAGTTAAGAAGAAGAAGAAGGTGAGAAGAAGAAGAAGAGAAAGGTGAAATAAGAAGAAGAACAAGAAGAAGGTGAGAAGAAGAAGTAGAAGAAAAAAACTAGAAGGAGGTGAGAAAAAGAAGAAGAAGGTGAGAAGAAGAAGAGTAATTTGAGAAGAAGAAGAAGGTGAGAAAAAAAGGAGAAGGTGAGAAAAAGAAAAAAAACGTGAGAAGAAGAAGAAGAAGAAGGT
>SJYW01021174.1:0-14905 GCA_006410735.1 Raphicerus campestris | reverse complement strand
TTGTTCTTCTTTTTTGCACCTTCTTCTTCTTCTCACCTTCTTCTTCTTTTTCTTCTTCTTCTCACCTGCGTCTTGTTCTTCTTATCACCTTCTTTTTCTTCTGCTTCTCACCTTCTTGTTCTTTTTCTCACCATCACCTTCTTCTTCTAATCCCCTTCTTTTTCTTCATCTTCATCTTCTCACCTTATTCTTCTTCTTCTTATTCTTCTCACCTACTTCTTCTCACCTTCTTCTACTTCTTCTCACCTTCTGCTGCTTCTTCTCACCTTATTCTTCTTGTTCTTCTTCTCACCTTCTTTTACTTCTCACATTCTTCTTCTTCTCACCATCTACTTCTCACATTCTTCTTCTTTTTCTCCTCACACTATTCTTCTTCTTCTCACCTCTTTTTCTTTTTCTTCTTCTCACCTTCTTCTTCTTAGTCTTACCTTCTTCTTCTCACCTTCTTCCTCTTCTGCTTCTTTCCTTCTTCTTCTTCTTCTAATCTTCTTCTTCTTCTTCTCACCTTCATCTCCCATTCTTCTTCTTCTCACCTTCTTGTTCTTCTCACCTTCTTCTGCTTCTCATCTTCTTCTTCTTCTCACTTTCCTCTTTTTCTCCTCACCTTCTTCTTCTACTTCTTCTTATTTTTCTTCTTCTTCTTCTTCTTTTTCTCATCTTCTTCTACTCAAGTTCTTCTTCTTCTTCTTCTTCTTCCTCTCACCTTCTTATTCTTCTTCTCTTCTTCTTATTCTTCTTCTCACCTTCTTCTTCTCTTCTTCTCCCCTTCTTCCTCTTCATCATCTTCTCATCTTCTTCTTCTCACCTTCTTCCTCTTCTTCTTCTTCTCACAGTCTTCTTCTTCTTATCAACTTCTTCTGGTTCTCAACTTCTCCTTCTCACCTTCTTCTTGTTATTATTCTTCCTCTTCTCACCTTCTTCTGTTACTTCTCACCTTCTTCTTCTTCTCTCCTTCTTCTTCTTCTCAACTTCTTCTTCTTGTTCTTCTCCTCACCTTTTTCTTCTTCCCTCTTCTCACCTTCTTCTTCTTCGGCTTTTCACATTCTTCTTCTCACCTACTTCTTCTTCTTCTCACCTTTTTCTTGTTCTCACATTCTTCTTCTTCTTCTCTCCTTCTACTTCTTCTTCTTCTTCTCACCTTCTTATTCTTCTCACTTCCTCTTTCTTCTCACCTCCTCCTCCTCCTTCTTCTTCTTTCAGCTTCATGTTTTTTTCTCACCTTCTTCGTCTTCTCATTTTCTTCTTCTTATTCTTCTCACCATTTTCTTCTTCTTCTCACCTTCTTCATCTTCATCTTCTCACCTGTTCTTGTACTTCTTCTCACCGTCTACTTCCTCTTCTTATTCTTCTCACTTTCTTCTTCCTCTCACCTTCTTCTTCTTCTCACCTCCTTCTTTTTCTTCTTTTCATTATTATTTTCACAATCTTGTTCATCTTCTCACCTTCTTCTTTTTTTCTCACATTTTACCTCTTTCTTCTTCTCACCTTTTTCTTCTTCTCACCTTCTTCTTCTTTCCTTCTTCTTCTTTTTCTCCCCTTTTACTTCTCCTTCTTATGTTCATCATCTTCTTTTACTTCTTCTTCTTCTTCTTCTTCTTTTTCTTCGTCTTCTTCTTCTCAGGTTCTTGTTATACTTTTTCTTCTCCTTCTCAACTTCTACTTCTTCTTCTTCTCACCTTCTTAATCTGGTCACCAAAAGTGAAAAGAAGAAGAAAAAGATGAGAAGAAGAAAAAGAACGTGTGTAGAAAAAGAAGAAGTTAAGAAGAAAAAGAAGCAGGTGAGAAGGAGAAGAAGTTTAGAAGAAGAAGAAGAGGGTGTGAAGAAGAGGAAGGTGTCACTCCTTTGCCCGGCCGGCCACCTACACCTCACGGTGGCACTACCCTGCCCGGCCGTTCACCCACCCCTCAGGGTGTCACTTCTTCACCCAACTGGCCACCCATACCTCAGGGTATAACTCTCTCGCCCTACCAGCCACCCAACCCTTAGGTTGGCACTCCCTCACCCTCCCTTCCAACCGCCCCTCATTGTGGCAGTCCCACACCCGCCCGGTCAACTGCCACTCAGGGTGGCACTCCCTCACCCGCCCTTCCAACTGCCCCTCAGTGTGGCACTCACTCGAAAGCCCAGCCAACCGAAATTCAGGTTGGTATTCCCTCACCCGAGTAGCCACTCGCCGGTGAGGGTGGCACTCGCACACCTGCTGAACAACCGACACTGGGGGTGACACTCCTTAGCCCGTCCAGACACCTGCCCCTGATGGTGGCACAACCCTAGTCTGGCCAGCAACCAGCTCTTAAGGGTGGCACTCCTTCGCCTGGCAGGCCATTTGCCCCTCAGGTTGGCACTCCCTAGACCTGCCAGCCAACTGCCCTTCAGGGTGGTACTCCCTGGCCAAGAAGGACACCCGCCCCTCAGTGTGGCACTCCCATGTTCGGCCATCCACCCGCCAGTCAGGGTGGCAGTCCCTTGGCCATCTGGCCACATATCCAACAGGGAGTCACTCCCTCCCTTGCACAACCACCCGCCCCTCAGGGAATCACTGCCGTGCCCAAACAGCCCCCGGCCCCTCAGGGTGTCATTCCCTCGACCACCTGTTCACCCGACCCTCAGGGTAGAACTCTTTAACCTGTCTTCCTACTTGCCCATCAGGGTGTCACTCCCTCGGCCAGCCGACCAACCNTCTTATTCTTCTCACTTCCTCTTTCTTCTCACCTCCTCCTCCTCCTTCTTCTTCTTTCAGCTTCATGTTTTTTTCTCACCTTCTTCGTCTTCTCATTTTCTTCTTCTTATTCTTCTCACCATTTTCTTCTTCTTCTCACCTTCTTCATCTTCATCTTCTCACCTGTTCTTGTACTTCTTCTCACCGTCTACTTCCTCTTCTTATTCTTCTCACTTTCTTCTTCCTCTCACCTTCTTCTTCTTCTCACCTCCTTCTTTTTCTTCTTTTCATTATTATTTTCACAATCTTGTTCATCTTCTCACCTTCTTCTTTTTTTCTCACATTTTACCTCTTTCTTCTTCTCACCTTTTTCTTCTTCTCACCTTCTTCTTCTTTCCTTCTTCTTCTTTTTCTCCCCTTTTACTTCTCCTTCTTATGTTCATCATCTTCTTTTACTTCTTCTTCTTCTTCTTCTTCTTTTTCTTCGTCTTCTTCTTCTCAGGTTCTTGTTATACTTTTTCTTCTCCTTCTCAACTTCTACTTCTTCTTCTTCTCACCTTCTTAATCTGGTCACCAAAAGTGAAAAGAAGAAGAAAAAGATGAGAAGAAGAAAAAGAACGTGTGTAGAAAAAGAAGAAGTTAAGAAGAAAAAGAAGCAGGTGAGAAGGAGAAGAAGTTTAGAAGAAGAAGAAGAGGGTGTGAAGAAGAGGAAGGTGTCACTCCTTTGCCCGGCCGGCCACCTACACCTCACGGTGGCACTACCCTGCCCGGCCGTTCACCCACCCCTCAGGGTGTCACTTCTTCACCCAACTGGCCACCCATACCTCAGGGTATAACTCTCTCGCCCTACCAGCCACCCAACCCTTAGGTTGGCACTCCCTCACCCTCCCTTCCAACCGCCCCTCATTGTGGCAGTCCCACACCCGCCCGGTCAACTGCCACTCAGGGTGGCACTCCCTCACCCGCCCTTCCAACTGCCCCTCAGTGTGGCACTCACTCGAAAGCCCAGCCAACCGAAATTCAGGTTGGTATTCCCTCACCCGAGTAGCCACTCGCCGGTGAGGGTGGCACTCGCACACCTGCTGAACAACCGACACTGGGGGTGACACTCCTTAGCCCGTCCAGACACCTGCCCCTGATGGTGGCACAACCCTAGTCTGGCCAGCAACCAGCTCTTAAGGGTGGCACTCCTTCGCCTGGCAGGCCATTTGCCCCTCAGGTTGGCACTCCCTAGACCTGCCAGCCAACTGCCCTTCAGGGTGGTACTCCCTGGCCAAGAAGGACACCCGCCCCTCAGTGTGGCACTCCCATGTTCGGCCATCCACCCGCCAGTCAGGGTGGCAGTCCCTTGGCCATCTGGCCACATATCCAACAGGGAGTCACTCCCTCCCTTGCACAACCACCCGCCCCTCAGGGAATCACTGCCGTGCCCAAACAGCCCCCGGCCCCTCAGGGTGTCATTCCCTCGACCACCTGTTCACCCGACCCTCAGGGTAGAACTCTTTAACCTGTCTTCCTACTTGCCCATCAGGGTGTCACTCCCTCGGCCAGCCGACCAACCGCCCTCAGGGTGGCACTCCCTTTCCTGGCCAGCTACCCGCTCCTCAGGTTGACACTCCCTTGCCTGGCAGGCCACCTGACCTTGACGGTGGCACTCCCTCACCCTGCTGGCCACCCACACCCTAGGGTGACACTCCCTCACCCAGCTGGCCACCCACCCCTGACGGTGGCATTCCCTCGCCTGGCTGGTCACCCGACCCTCAGGGTTGCACTCCCTCGCTCACTCAGCCACTCACTCCTGAGCTGGCACTCCATCGCCTGGCCAGGCATCCACCCTTCAGGGTGGCACTCCTTCACCGGGCCATCCACCCGCCCTCAGGGTGGCACTCCCACACCCGCCCAGCCACTTGCCCTTCAGGGTGGCTTTCCCTCTCCTGACCAGCCACCCGCCCCTCAGGGTGGCACTCCCTCACCCGCCCGGCCACCTGCACCTCAGCTTGTCACTTCCTTGCCTGGCTGGCCACCCAACCGTACGGGTGGCACTCCCTCACCTGGGTTGCCACCTATCCCTCAGGCTGGCATTCCCTCATCCGACCAGCCATCCACCCCTCAGAGTGGCACTCCCTCGCCTGGCCAGCCACCCTCTGAACAGGTTGGCGCCTCCTCACTTGCCGAGCCACCAGCCACTCAGGGTGGCACTCCCTCACCCGGCCAGCCACCCGGGCCTCAGGCTGGCAGTACCTCGCCCGGCCAGGCACTTGTCCCTCAGAGTAGCACTCCCTCCCCCGTCTAGCCACCTGCCCCTCAGTGTGGCAACTCCTCGCCCCCCAAGCCACTCGCCCCTCACAGTGGCACTCCCTCGCCCAGCCAGCCACCTGCCACTCAGGGTGGCTCTCACTTGATAACCCACCACACGGGCCTCAGGGTGGCAATCCCTCTCCCACACATCCACTGGACCCTCAGGGTGGCATTCCCTCCCCCGGCCTGCCAACCGCCCTCAGGGTTGCACTCCCTCGCCCGGCAGGCCACACGACCCTCTGGATGGCAGTCCCTATCCTGGCTGGAAACCCGCCCCTCAGGGTGGCATTCCCTCTGTCGGCTGACCCTCAAGGTGGCACTCCCTCACCCGGCAGGCCACCCGCCCCTCAGGGTGGCACTCTTTTGAACAGCCCGCCACCCAACAATGATGGTGGCACTGCCTCATACGGCTGGCCAACCGAACAGAGGGTGGCACTACCTCGCCTGTCCAGCAACCCGTTTCTGAGGGTTGCTCACACTCACTCGGCTGGCCCCCCGTCCCTGAGTGTGGCACTTACTCGCCCAGAAAGCCACCCACCCCACAGGTTGTCTCTCCCTCACCCACATGGCCACCCGACCCTCAGGCTGTCACCCCCTCACCCGCTTGGCCACCCGCCTCTCACGGTGTTACTCCCTCACCCGCCCACCTACCCACCCCTCATGATGTCACTCCATCATCCGCCTGGCCACGCGCCCTCAGGGTGTCACTCACTCGCCCACCCTTCCACCCGCCCCTCAGGGTGGCACTCCCTCGGCCGGCCGGGAAGCTGACTCTCAAGGTGGCACTCCATGGCCCAGCTGAACACGCCCCTCAGGGTGGCATTCCAGGCCTGCCCAGTCACCCGCCCCTCAGGGTGGCACTCCTTCGACCCGCTCGCCACCTGCCCCTGACAGTAGCATTCCCTTGCCCGGCAAGCCATCCGCCCCACAAATTGTCACTCCCTCACCCACAAGGACACACGACCCTCAGGCTGTCACTCTCTCATGCTCCCAGCCAGCCACCTCTCAGGGTGTCACTCCCTCGCCCGCCCACCTACCCACCTCTCAGGGTGTCACTCACTCGCCCGCCTGTCCAGCCGCCCACAGGGTGTCACTCACCCACCCGCCCTTCCACCCGCACCTCAGGACGTCACTCTCTGGCCCAGCCGGCAACCAGACCATGAGGGTGGCACTCCCTCGCCCAGCCGGCCACCCGATTCTCCAAGTGGCACTCCTTCGGGCATCCGGCCACCTGCGCCTCAGAGTGACACTCCCTCGCCAAGCCGGACACCTGCCACTCAGGGTGTCACTCCCTCCCCCGGCCAACCACCCACCCCTGAGGGTGGCACTCCTTCGCCCAGCCGGCCACACGATTCTCCAGGTGGCACTCCTTCGTGCTTCCGGCCACCTGGGCCTCAGAGTGACACTCCCTCGCCAAGCCAGACACCCGCCACTCAGGGTGTCACTCCCTCGTCTGGCCAGCCACCCGGCCCTCAGGGTGGCACTCGCTCACATGCCCGTAAATTCTCTCATCAATGTGGCACTCCCTAGCCTGGCCAGCCACCCGCTCCTCAGGGTGGCACTCCCTCGTCCACCCCCCCACCCACCTCAGGGAGGCACTCCCTAGCCCGCTCTTTCAACCTCCACTCAAGGTATCATTCCCTCACCTGCCTGGCCACCCGCCCCTCAATGTGTCACTCTCTTACCTGTCCGTACACCCACCATTCAGAGTGTCACTCACTAGCCCACCAGGCCACCCACCCCTGAGGATGGCACTACCTCGCCCGGGTGGCTACCTGCCCCTCAGTGTGGCACTCCCCCGCCTGGCCTGCCACCCACACCTGAGGGTGGCACTCCAAGCCCGGTTGGCCACCCGCATATGATGGTGGTACTCCTTCACCCGGCCGGCCACCCGACCCTCAGGGTGGTACTCCCTCACCTGGCCGGCCAACCGCCTCTCATGGTGGCACTCCGACGCTTGGCCAGACACCTGCTCCACAGGGTGGGACTC
The DNA here is from genome assembly GCA_006410735.1 of Raphicerus campestris. Taxonomy (NCBI): domain Eukaryota; kingdom Metazoa; phylum Chordata; class Mammalia; order Artiodactyla; family Bovidae; genus Raphicerus; species Raphicerus campestris. Next base: position 7,957 of record SJYW01021174.1, on the reverse strand, counting down.
CCTCTCACGCCCAGGCACCTGCCCCTCAAGGTGGCACTCCCTTACCCGCCAGGACACCCGCCCCTCAGAGTCCCATTCCCTCGCCCACCAGGCCACCGGCATAACAGTGTGGCACTCCCTCGCCCGTCCATCCATCCGCTACTCAGTTTGGCACTCCCTCGCCCTGCCAGCCACCCGACCCTAGGGTGTCACTCCCTCACCCACCCGGCCACCCACCCCTCAGTGTGGCACTCCCTCGTCCATCCAGCAACCCCTCATGAGGGTGTCACTCCCTCTCCTGCCCGGCCAACCAACCCTCAGGGTGGCACTCCCTCACCTGTCCGGCCACCCACCACTCAGGGGGGCACTCCCATGCCTAGCCAGCCACCCGCCCCTCAGTGTGACACTCCCATATCATCCTGGCCACCCGCCCCACGGGGTGTCACTCCCTTGCCTGGCCTGCCACCCACACCTCAGGATGGCACTCTCTCATCTCACCGGCCACCCGCACCTGAGGGTGGCACTCCCTCATCTGGCTGGACACCCACTCCTTAAGGTGACACTCTCTCACCCGGACGGCCACACAATCCTCAGGTGGGCACTCCCTCGCCCACCTGGCCACCCGCCCCTCAGGGTGTCACTCCCTCACCAGCCTGGCTACACGCCCATCTGAGTGTCATTCCTTCCAGTACCCGGCCACCCACTCCTCAGGGTGGCACTTCCACGCCTGGCCGGGCACACGCCCTTCAGGGTGACACTCCATAGCCCACCCAGTCACCCACCCCTCAGGGTTGTATTCCCTCGCCCGCCCGGTCACTCACACCTCAGGCTGTCACTACCTCGCCCGCCTGGCCACACGCCCCTCTGGGTGTCATTCCCTCAGTTACCCATCCACCAGCCCTTCAGGGTGGCACTCCCTCACCCAGCCGGCCACACGCATCTGAGGGTGGCACTCCAAGCCTGGCCGGCCACCCGCATATGAAAGTGGCACTCCCTCGTCCGGCAAGCCACCCGCCCATGAGGCTGGCACTCCCACTCCCGGCTGGCCACCCGCTTCTAGGGTGGCACTTTCTCGCCTGGCTGGCCACCCGCCTTCAGGGTGGCACTCCCTCGCCTGGCCAGCCACCCACACCGCTGGTTGTCAATCCCTCACCCGGCCACCCTCCCGCTCCACATGTTGTCACTTCCTTGAACGGCCGGCCTCCTGCCCCTCAGGGTGTCACTCACTCACCCGACTGGCCATGTGCCCCTGAGAGTGTGAATTCTCGCCTGCCCGGCCACCCACCCCTCAGTGTGTCACTCATTCGCCAGCCAGCCCTCTGGCCCCTGAGACGGCCCAAATGGCCACCTTCCAATCAGGGTGACACTCCCTTGCCTGCCCGGCCACTCGTCGCTCAGGGTGTCACTCACTCGCCCCGCCGGCCACCCGCCTCTGAGGCTGGCACTCCCTCGCCCTGCCGGACACCAGCCCCTGAGGGTGGCATGCCCTAGCCAACCCAGCCACCCGCCCCTCAGGTTGGCACTCCGCCTCCCGGCCAGCCACCCAACATTCAGCATGGAACTCCCTTGCCCAGCTGGACACCCACCGCTGAGGGTGTCATTCCCTCGCCCGGCCAGCCATCCAATCCTGACGTTGGCACTCCCTCACGTGGCCAGGCAGCCGCCCCTCAGGGTGGCACTCCCTTGTCCACCCCGCCCCACCCACCTCAGGGTGGCACTACCTAGCTCAATCTTTCAACCGCTGCTCAGGGTGTCATTCCCTCACCTGCCTGGCCAACCACCCCTCAAGGTGTCACTCTCTCACCTGCCCGGCCACCCGCCCTTCAGTGTGTCACTCACTAGTCCACCCGGCCACCCGCCCCTCAGGATTGCACTTCCTCGCCCGCCTTGCCACTCAAACCTCAGGGTGGCACTCCCTCACCTGGTTGGCCAACCGCCCCTAAGGATGGCACTCCCTCGCCCGGCTGGCCACTCTCCCCTCAGGGTCCACTCTCTCACGTGTTCATAAATCCTCCCATCAGTGTGGCACTCCCTCGCCTGGCCAGCCACCTGCCCCTGAGGGTGGCGCTCCCTCGCCTGGCTGGCCACCCGCTGCTCAGGTTGGCACTTCCTCACCCGGCCGGCCATCAAACCCTGAGGTTGGCACTCCTTCACACGGTCAGGCAGCTGCTCCTCAGGATGGCACTCACTCACATGCCCGTAAATCCTCCCATCAATGTGGCACTCCCTAGCCTGGCCGGCCACCCGCTGCTCAGGTTGGCACTCCCTCACCCAGCCGGCCATCCTACCCGGAGGTTGGCAATTCCTCACACGGTCGGGCAGATGTTCCTCAGGGTGGCACTCCCTCGTCCACAGCCCCCATCCACCTCAGGGTGGCACTCCCTAGCCCGCTCTTTCAACCGCCACTCATGGTGTCATTCCCTCACCTGCCTGGCTAACCGCCCCTCAGTGTGTCACTCTCTTGTCCACCCGGCCACCTGCCATCCAGAATGTCACTCACTAGCCTATCAGGCCACCCACCCCTAAGGGTGACACTCCCTTACCCGGGTAGCCATCTGCCCCTCAGTGTGGCACTCCCTCGCCCTGCCAGCCACCCGCCCCTCACGTAGGCACTCCATTGACCGGTTGGCCACCCACCCCTCAGGGTGGCTCTTCCTCGCCCGGCTGTGCACATGCCTTTCAGTGTGGCACTCCGTAGCCTGCCTGGCCACCTGCCCCTTGGGGTTATACTCCCTCGCCTGCCTGGCCACCCACCCCTCTGGGTGTCATTCCCTCGGCTATCCGGCCACCAGCCCTTCAGAGTGGCACTCCCTGGCATGGCCGAACACCCGCCCTGAGGGGTGGCACTCCCTCGCCTGGCCTGCCACCCACATCTGAGGGTGACCCTCCAAGCCTGGCCGGCCACCCGCATATGATGGTGGCACTCCTTCGCCCAGCCGGCCACCTGACCCTCAGGGTGGTACTCCCTCACCCACCCGGACACCCGCCCCTCAGAGTCCCATTCCCTTGCCCGCCCAGCCACCGGCCTCACAGTGTGGCACTCCCTCACCCGCCCATCCACCCTCTACTCAGTTTGGCACTCCCTCGCCCTGCTGGCCACCTGCCCCTATGGGTGGCACTTCCTCGCCTCACCTGACTATACACCCGCCACCAGGGTGGCACTTCCTAGCCTGGCCGGCCACCCGACCCTAGGGTGTCACTCCCTCACCCGCCAGGCCACCCGTCCCTCAGGGTGGCACTCCCTCGTCCGTCCAGCAACCCCTCATGAGGGTGTCATTCCCTCGCCTGCCCGGCCAACCAACCCTCAGGGTGGCACTCCCTTGCCCGCCTGGCCACACGACCCTGAGGGTTGCACTCCCTCACCCGGCCAGCCATGCCCTCTTAAGGGTGGGACTGCTAGCCCAGCTGGACACCCGTACTCTGCGGGTGGCACTCTCTCGCCCAGCCAGCCACCCACCCCTGAGGGTGGCACTCGCTCACCCGGCCCACCACCTGCCCTTGAGGTTTGCACTCCCTCGCCTGGCCAGCCACCTGCCCCTGAGGGTGGCACCCCCTCACCCGTGCGGCCTCCTGCCTCTCAGTGTGGCACTCCCTCACCCTGCCAGCCACCCGCCCCTCACATAAGCACTCCATCGACTGGTCGGCCACCCACCCCTCGGGTGGCAATTCATCGCCCGACCATCCACCCATATCCTCAGGGTGGCACTCCCTCGCCCGGCTGTCCACCCACCTCTCAGGTTGGCACTCCCTTGCCCTGCCAGCCAACCACACCTTAGGTAGGCATTCCATTGCCTGGTCGGCCACCGGCCCCTTGGGTGGCACTCCCTCGCCCGGCTGGCCACCCATACCCTCAGGGTGACACTCCCTTACCTGGTCGACCACCCACCCCTCAGGTTGGCACCCCCTCACCCGGCCAGCAACTCGCCCCTCACAGTGGCACTCCCTTGCCTGCCTGGCCACCCACCACTCAGTGTTTCACTCACTCTTCCGCCCAGCCACCTGCGTCTCAGGGTGGCAGACCCTTGCCCGGCCGGCCACCAGCCCCAGAGGGTGGTACTCCTTCGCCCAGCCGGCCACCCGCCATTCAGGATGTCACTCCCTGCCCAGCCACCCACCACTCAGGATGCCACTCACTCACCCATGCGGCCACACGCCCCTCAGGGTGTCACTTCCTCTCCTTCCCAGCCACATTCCTCTCAAGGTGTCACTCCCTCACCCGCCCGGTCACCCGCCCCTCAGGTTATCACTCTCTTTCTGCCCATTCCACCTGCCCCTCAGGGTGTCTCTCCCTTGACCGCTCAGCCACCTGCCCATCAGGGTGTCATTCCCTTCCCTGCCCGGCCACTCACCCCTCAGGGTGTCACTCCTTCACCTGGCCGGCCACCCACCCCTCAGGGAGTCACTCCCCCACCCGCTCAGCCAACCACCCCACAGGGTGTCACTCCCTCCCCCACCCAGCCACCCGCACCTAAGGGTGGCACTCCCTTACACGGCCAGCCACCTCCCCCTGAGTGTGACACTCCCTCACTTTGCCAGCCACCTGCCGCCCTGAGGGTGCCACTCCCTCCCCAGGCCGGCCACAAGCCCCTCAGGATGTCACTCCCTCGCCATGCCAGCCCCTGCCCCTGAGAGTTCCACTCCCCAGCCCAGCCGGCCACCCGACCCTCAGGATGGAACTCTCTCCCGTCCATTCACCCTCCCCTGCGGGTATCACTCCCTCACCAGGCGGCCACCCGCCTCATAGGGTGCACTCCATCGCCCAGCCGGCCCCCTGCCCGTGAGAGTTTCACTCCCCAGCCTGGCCGGCCACCCGCCCCTCAGAGTGTCATTCCCTCGCCTATTGCCCACTAGCCCCTCAGGGTGTCACTCACTCACTAGCCAAGCCACCTGCCACTCAGGGTGTCACTCCCTCGTCTGACCAGCCACATGACCCTCAGGGTGTCACACCCTCGCTTGCCCGGCCACGTGCCCCTGAGGGTGGCACTCCCTCTCCAAGCTGGCCATCTGCCCCTGACAGTTTCACTCCCCAGCCCAGCCAGCCACCCGACCCTCAGGATGGAACTCCCTCTCCTGGCCATTCACCCTCCCCTGAGTGTGGCACTCCCTCGCCAGGCTGGCCACCCTCTCCTGAGGGTGGCACTGCCTGGCCTGCACGGCAACCCACCCCTCAGGGTGTCACTCCCTCGCCCAGTCGGCCACCCACCCCTGAGGGTGGCACTCCCTCGCCAGGCTGGCCACCCTCCCCTGAGACTGTCACTCCCGTGCAAGGCTTTACACCTGTCCCTGAGGGTGTCACTACCTCGCCCTGCTGGCAACACTCCCTTGAGGGTGGCACTCACTCGCCAGGCCAGCCACCCTCCTCTGAGGGTGGTACTCCCTTGCCAGGCTGGCCACCCTCTCCTGAGGGTGGCACTCCCTTGCCTGGCCAGCCAACCGCACCTGAGGGTGGCATTACTTTACTGTCTGGAAACCCGCCCCTGAGGTTGGCACTCCCTCGCCCACCTGGCCATCCGCCCCAGAGGGTGGCACTCCTTTGACTGGCTGGCCACCCGCCACAGAGTGTGGCACTCCCTGGCCTGGCCAGCCACCTGATCCTGAGGGTGGCACTCCCTCGCCCGGCTGGCAAACTGTCCCTCAGGGTTTCAGTCCCTTTCCCGGCAGGCCATCCAACCCTGAGGGTGGCACTCCCTCACCCGGCCATCCACCCGCACCACAGGGTGTCACTCCCTCATCCACCCGCCTGGCCACCCGCCCCTCAGGGTGTCCCTCTCTCGCCCGCCAGGCCACCTGCCACTGAGTGTAGCACTTACTCTCCCGACCGGCAACACACCTATGATGGTGGCACTCCATCACCCAGCCACCCACCTGCCACAGAGGGTGTCACTCCCTCGCCGGTGGCCAACCACCCTTTAAGCTGGCACTCCCTGGCCCGGCCAGCCACCTATCCTTGAGGGTGCCACTCCCTCGTCAGGCCAGCCACACGCCACTCAGCGTGTCACTCACTTGCCTTCCCGGCTACCAGCCCCTGAGAGTATCACTCCCTCGCCCAGCAGGACACCCTCCCCTGAGGGTGCCACTCTTTTGCCCGGTCAGGCACCCGAACCTCAGCGTGTCACTCACTCGCCTGGCCGGCCACCCTCCCCTGAGTGTGGCATTCCCTTGCCCGGCAGGCCACCATCCCCTGAGGGTGGTACAATTTTGACCGGCCGGCCACCCTCCCCTGAGAGTGTCACTCCCTCACCTGGCCGGCCACCCGCCCCTCAGAATTTCACTCACTCGACCAGCTGGCAACCCGCCCCTCAGGGTGGCACCCCCTCAACTGGTCAGCCACTGCCCCTGAGGGTGGTACACTTTTGCCCCCACCCCGTCCACCCACTCCTCAGGGTGTCACTCACTAGCCCTGTGGCAACCCGCCCCTCAGGGTGTCACTCCCTCTCCCAGCCGGCCACCCGCCCCTGAGGGTGGCACTCCCTCGCCTGGCCGGCTACCCGCCCGTCAGGTTGGTACTCTCTCGCACAGTCAGCCACCTGCTCCTCAGGGTGTCACTCCCTCGCCCGCGCAGCCACCATCCCCTCAGGGTGACACTCCCTCGCCTGCCAGGCCACCCGCCCCTCAGGGTAGCACTCCCTGGTCCGGCTGGCCCCCTGCACCTGAGAGTTGCACTTCGTCGCCCGGCCAGATGCTGCACCTGAGTGTGGCACTCCCTTGCCCGCCCGGCTACGCACCACTCAGGATGTCACTCCCACGCCGTTCCAGCCAGCCACCCGCCCCTCAGTGTGGCACTCCCTCGCCCGGCCGCCAACCCGCCCCCAGGGTGTCACTCCCTCACCCGGTCAGCCAACAGGCCCTAAGAGTGGCACTCCCTCGCCTGGCCAGCCCCTGGCCCCTGACGATGGCATACACTCGCCTGTCCGGCCACCCACCCCTTAGGGTGGCACTCTCTCGGCCTTTGCAGCCGACACTCAGGGTGGCACTCCCTCGCCAAGCTGGCCTCTCCCCGCTCAGGCTGGTACTTTCTCGCCCGCCCAGGCACCCGACCGTCAGGTTGGCACTTTCAAGTCCGGCAGGCCTCCCACACCTGAGGGTGGCACTCCCTAGCCCAGCCAGCCAGCCACCCACACCTGAGGGTGGCACTCCCTTGCCCGCCAGGCCACCTGCCACTCAGGGTGGCACTCCCTGGCCTGGCCGGCCACCCGCCATTCAGGGTGGCACTCCCTGGCCCAGCCGGCCACCCTCTACTCAGGGTGTCACTCCCTCATCCGGCCAGCCACCCACCCTCAGGGTGGCACTACCCCGCCTGTCAGATTACCCACCCCTCAGGGTGGCACGCCTTCGCACCACATGCAGGCCACCTGCCCCTGAAGGTGGCACTCCCTCGCCCGGCTGGCCACCCAGAGCTAAGGATGGCACTCACTCGCCTGGTTGGCCACCCAACTGTGAGGGTGGCACTCCCTTGCTGAGTGGGCAACTGACCCTCAGGGTGGCACTCCCTCACCCACTTGGCAAACTGCTCCTCAGGCTGGCACTCCCTCTTCAGCCCGGCCACCCACCCTTCACGGTGTCACTCCCTAGCCCACCTGGCCACCCGCCCCCCATTTCGGCACTCCCTCACCCAGCCAGCCACGTGCCCTTGAGGGTGGTAATCCCTCACCGGGTCAGCCACCCGCCCCTGAGGGTGACACTCCCTCCCCCGGCAAGGCACCCTCTCCTGAGTGTGGCAATCACAATCCTGGCTGGCCATCCGCCCTCAGGCTGGCACTCCCTCCCCTGCCTGACCACCAGCCAGACAGGGCAGGACTCCTTCACCCGCCCGGCCACCCTCCCCTCAGTTTGTTACTCCCTCGTCCAGCCGACAACCCGCCCCTCAGGTTGGCAGTCCCCTCGCCCATCAGGCCACCCGCCCCTCAAGTTGTCACTCCCTCTTCTGCCCGGCCACCCTCCCTTCATGGTGTCACTCCCTAGCCCGCCAGTCCACCCA
>SJYW01021167.1:50508-65589 GCA_006410735.1 Raphicerus campestris | reverse complement strand
CCCCCCCCATGAATACCCATCATTAGGATTGTGTAAAAATGAAGGGTTTCTGTACTTAAAGATACTATTAAAGGGATTAAAGGCAACACACCAACACATGAGTAGATACTCACAATACGTATTTCTGACAAAAATCTCACAGCCAGAATGTATTTTTTCAAACACCCACACTGCCCAGTAAATTCAGCCTAATGAAAAATGGACAAAGGTATTCAATCTCATCAGTCATTAAGAGAGATACAAATTCAAACTACACTATACTTTCCAGAAGGGCTAGAATGCAAAAGAACAAGAACCAAGTGTTGGTACGGATGTGGGCAAACAGAACTCCCAAACTTGGCAGCAAGAGTCTAAGCTGAAAATATTTTCAGAGTATCTTAAGTTAAACATATGCGTGCCACAATACTCAGCCATCCCAGGTATATTCTGACAGAAATAGGTCTTTGGTATTCCAAAGACGCACAGTGGACACTTTCATAGCAGGACTAATCACAACAACCAGACACTGGAAACCACAGAAATGCCAACCCCAGCAGGATGGGTAAATAAATAGGTCACGGTGCATTCACACCAGGGATATATCATAAACCATCCACAACCATATACAACCCAGGAGAGTCTTATACAAGGAGAGCAAGAGAAGCAGTCAGAGTACAGCTCTGATTTTTACACAGAATGAATGAAAAAGTAATGACCCACGATGCCAGAAGCCCAGCCAGCAGTCATATTTTGGGGTGCTGTGGCTGGCGGAAGGGTTGGGGGCCCAGGAACCTGTTGGTATTAGGCTTCCGGGGTGCTGGTTACATGGGCTTGTTAGCATTGTAAAAATTCACTGAGCTATGAAGTTATAATAAGTACATTTTCCTATATGTATGTGTCATATTTCAATAAAAGTTTAAAAAGGGATGGAAAACAGAACTCAACTTGTAAGGAAATGTGAGCCCAGGAGCAGATGGAAATTCATCCCAGTTACTTCATGTAATGGAACAATCTAATAAAAACATGAAGTCGGTAAAATACTTCAAAGGAGAGTTTTTTTTAATGAACTTGTAAAGAAGTTTTTAAAAATTGAAAAAGAGGAAAATTTTAAAAGTAAGGAAAAATTAGAGAATTCTCTGGTGGTCCTGTGCTTAGGACTCTGTGCTTTCACTGCTGAGGGCATGGGTTGATCCTTGGTTGGGAAACTAAGCTACTCCAGAATTCCATGGACAGAGAAGCCTGGCAGGCTACAGTCCATGGGGTTGTAAAGAGCTGGGCACAACTGAGCTACTAACAGGCAGAATAATGGCCCATCAAAGAGATCCATGTCCTAATTCACAGAATTTGTGGATGTTAGGTTACATTGCAAAGGGGAATTAAGTTTTGCTAGTGAGGTGATCTTAAGATACAGAGATTATTCTGGATCATCTAGTGGCCCCAGTGTGATCATATGTGTGCTTGCTAAGTCTCTTCAGTCATGTCCGACTCTTTGTGACCCTACAGACTGTAGCCCTGCAGGCTCCTCTGTCCATGGGATTCTCCAGGCAAGAATTCTCCAGGTGGGTTGTCATGCTCTCCTCCAGGGGATCTTCCCAACCCAGGGATCAAACCCATATGTCTTACATCTCCTGCATCAGCAGGTGGGTTCTTTACCACTAGCACCACCTGGGAAGCCCAGTGTGATCACAAGCATCCTTAAAAGTGAAGCAGGAGGCAGAGTCCAGCTCAGAATGATGAGATTCAAGAAAGAACCCCACCCCCTCAGCCCCCACTGCTGGCCCTGAAGGTGGGGGAGGACCTACAGGCCAAGAGACAAAGGCAGGTTCTAGAATGCGGAAAAAGCAAGAAAACAGACTCACCACTAGAACCTCCAGAAAGGAATGCAGGCCTGCTGACCTTTATTTTAGCCTATGAGATTAGGTTGACTACCACCCCTCAGAACTGTAAGAGAATTTGTGTTATTTCAAGCCACTACATTCGTGGCAATTTGCCCAGCAGCCACAGGAAATTAATACAACTGGTGTCACTGAGGTAGAAACACCAGTAAATGCACCAGAAGATGTTTTGAGGACATAAAATAAATTTCCTTAAAACTGAGGGGAAAAATCTGCAAATTGAAAGTGCCAGGAATTCAAAATGAAGCTTTCAGCTCTGAGACATGGTCTGGTTAAGCTCATGAAATGAAGCAAAAAGAAGGAACCCTTCAGAAATTCATGAAGAAAATGCAAATCACCCATATGGGGGGGAAAAAAAAACCCAGCTGACTTCAGGCTTCCTCACATCCAATGGCAGAAGATGGAGCAGCGCTTACAAAGGTTGAGGGAAAGAAAACAGCAGTTGAGACTATCACACCCAGCCAAGACAGTGTTCAAAGATAGAGCCAAAGGACAGTGACATGAAAATGCTTACGAAACACTCATGAGCCCTTCCTGAAAAAATGATTGAAATGAAATTAACAATCAGAGGGACAGCAAAATAAAAGATTACCGGTGAGCACAGAGTACTCTGAAATATTGAATTAACACTGAGCAATTGTGGGCATTGTAGCTACTATGCAGAATTGGGTGTTTAAACCTGGGCAACCTGAACATAATCAACAGGCTCTAAACTCAGGCATAGGGTGGAGGGAGATAGGTTGTGAGGCTGAAAGGCCCTCACCTTTTCTGCACCCACACTGTTTCAGAGTGAAATGTATCTTTAAAATAATAATCATGATGATTCCAATTTCTTCCAATTCTTCATAATCTCTTTTCAGTTTTGAATAGTTCATTCATTTTTGGCTGTGCTGGATCTTTGGTGTTAAGCGGGCTTTCTCTAGCTGTGGCAAGTGCGGGCTACTCTCCAGTTCTGGTGTGCAGGCTTCTCACTGTGGTGGCTGCCCTTACTGCAGAGCATGGACTCTGTCACATCCAACTCTTTGTAACCCTTTGGATGATAGCCTCCATCCATGGGATTCTCCATGCAAGGACTCTGGGGCATGCAGATTTCAGAAGCTGCAGCACCTGGGCCCAAGAGTTGCAGCTCTGGGCCCTAGAGCATAGGCTCAATAGCTGTGGCACACAGGCTTAGTTGCTTCAAATCATGTGGGATCTTCCTGGATCGGGGATCAAACCTGTGTCTCCTGCATTGGCAGGTGGATTCTGTACCACTGAGCCACCAGGGCGGCCCCATAGTCTCTTTTCTTAATCCAAGAAGAATCTTTTAGTAAGTAAAAAACCCACAGAGGGCACATCTATCGTATCAGTTCTTTTCTGCAGTGTTTCAAGCCAAGCTGACCTTTGGTGGAACATGTCTCTTTAGCCTAAGTCCTCCCTCTGTGTCAAGGAAAAAACTTCAGGAGAAATCCCTAACCAGTTGTTAAAAGTCTCGGTTCAGCACATAGAATGAAAGTAACAGAGAAGAAGCACCAAGCCTCCATTCACACCAGCCAGAAGGACCTTTGTGCAAACACTGGTCCACGTTCCTTTTTGCCCCCACGTTGTTCTTCTACTACAGAACAGAAAACATTCCACAGCCTGTTCCCCCAAACATACACAGCACTGTATTTGCTGAATGTTTTGTTACTTCACCTCCGGCCCATCCATTCCCTGAGCCCCACACCAGGAGGACCCAGCTGAGGAGGAAACAGTTACAGCTCTCCCACTCTCATAGAGCTTAAACTCAGCACTGCGCTGTCCAGCACTTCTGCTGCGTCACAAACGGCTGTCCAGCACTATGAGTGTGGCTAACGCACCCTTTTAGGGCTTCCCCAGGGGCTCAGTGGTAAAGAATCCACCTGCAATGCAGGACATGTGGGTTCCACCCCTGGGTTGGGAAGATCCCCCGGAGCAGAGCATGGCAACCCACTCCAGTGTTCTTGCATGGAGAATCCCATGGATGGATGCTATCATCCATAGGGTTATGAAGAGTTGGATGTGACAGAAGTGACTGAGCACGCACACTTTTAGTTGTATTTCCCTCTAACATCCTTTTAAGTGTAGAAAACTACATGTAGCTGATGACATCATCTTGGACAGTCTGTTCTAGAATCAGAATCTGCCTTTTCATAGGACCAGGGGATGACTGTTACATGCACTGCAGTGTGAGAATGGATCCAGGTTTTCACCATCAGCTCATGGCCCCCATCTCAAACCTTCCCCAACTCAGTGTGCTGCCCATTGTCTTCTCAGTCCTACCCTGGCTGACCAGGACAAGAAGCACCCCCAGGCTGGCCTGAACATTAGGATTCCATTCCCTAGGCTGCCTTCCTCAGCTACCAAGGAACCAGACAGCAAGCAGCAGCCTCTGTATTGGAAAAGTGGCTCCTGCCCTGAGATGTTAGCTCAGTGGTGAACATCCACAGCTCTCCTTCCACTGCCACTCAGTCTGCACCAGCCAAGCAGCCTTTGGTGGGTAAAGACCTGGGCACTGCGGGAACACCTGGCCCTCCCACCTCCTGGCCCAAGTTCCGCCCACTTTCCTCCCTGCTGCCCTTCTTTTCCTCCTAATGTCCACCCTCTTTCAGAAGCTGCTGCTCTCAAACCAGAAACTTCTTGGACCCCCTGTAGGCTGCCATCAGGTGCTCTGGTCTCCCCTCACCCTGGGACCCTCACTCTCTGTCGGTCCTTCCCTTCTTGCCCCCAAGACCATGCTCCCTAGGGTCATTAGCGTTCCTTGCCCTCTCAGGCCTGTCCACCAGGAGGAGGAGCCCCTCCACACACAGGGAACCCTGAAGAAGCCTCGACATGCGTCCTCTGTGCTTTCTCTCCTTCCCTTTCCATCCGACCCACGCGCAGAGCCACCACCTGTGAGCCCGCCGCCGCTGTGCTCCGATCCCACGCTCCCAGCCCCTCGCGCCGGCGTCGCATCCCCACGCGCCCTTTCCAGACTCTTCGTGTGCCAAGTGCGACCTCCCGGCAGGACACCCTGGAGCAGCCCCGCCAACCTTCCTCCCCAAACCCGGACTGTGGGGTCGTACGCTCTCCTCCATCTGGCAGTCACCCCCAGTTCGGGAGGACCCCAGCTCCCCATTCAGCCGCTCGCTCCCGCCTCACGCTCGGAGTGCGCGCGTCCTAGCCTCACTCCCACTAGTCCCCTGGGTCCCCCATGTCCAGGGTTCGGGGTGTGCAGCTGGGGCTGCCCGCGTCGTGCGGGCGGGATTCAAGCAGAGACTCGACGGCCCTAAGCCCGGCACTCCCTTTCCGGTCCCGCGTCCCCTCTCTTTCACGGTCCCGGCGCGCTCCACCCCTCTCCCCCTCGCCTCAGCGGCCTCGCATTCCCTCCCAGGCTCCCTGGCCCCCGCTCCCTTCCCTGATCTCCCTGCTCCCTCCGCCCGCGGAACGCTCCCCTTCGGGACCCCGTACCTCCTCGGCTTCTTTTGCTCGGCTCTTTGGCGCCCCTCGCCGGGCCAGCTACCCCTCTTCACAGCCCCGACGCTCTCCACCCCTTCTCCTCTCCTCTCCTCCCCTCCCTTGCACCCCTCCCCCGCCTAGCTCTCGCGTCTGCGCCCCTCTCCTCCCCAGCCCCCGCGCGCTCCACCCCGTCTCCTTCCCGGCCCGGCGCTCACCCGCGGGGTGGCCATACGGGGACTCGGCCGCACCGTCCTGCAGGCTCGCCAGGATCTCGCCTTTGCCCACGTCGCTGTCGCCCACCAGCAGGAATTTGAGCAGAAAGTCGTAGGCGCGGACCGGGCTGCCCCCGGTGCTCATCGTGCCGCGCCAGCGCCCGCGCCCATGCCCAGCCTACGGGACAGCGCAGAGGCGGTGGCCTGGCAGTCCAGCGCAGCGCGGGTCCAGAGGTCCCCGGAGCACTGCTAGCCCCGCGGTCCCCGCAGCCTGACAGAGCGCACTCGGGCTCCGCCCAGCCATTGGCCGACCGCAGTTGCTAGGGCAGCTGTACGCTCTGATTGGCTGGCTGCCCATCCATCTCGCTTTCGTCTCCTCCTCCAAGCCGTTCCCATCCGCCCCTCCCGGAAACCTACGGTCTCTGCTGCCAATGGTAGACGGGAGGCGGGGCGGGGCGGGGCGATCAGGGGGCGAGGCTGGGTGATCACACTCCAGCGTGGGCTCATGGGCTGGGTGCCAGGGCTCGCCTCCCACTCATCCAGAGTCCTCACTGGGCCGGGTTGGGTCGCAGACGCGTGGGAGGTGGCCTGATGTCAAGGGCCCGTGCCCCAGGCAAGCTCGGGCTCTCGGTCGCTCCCACGGGTCCTCCCACCGCACCACGCAGAGTGTTGGGTGCGCGTGCTTGTGAGTGCCTGTTCACGTGTTTGCGCGCATCTGTGTGCCTCTGCGCGCGTGTGTGCATGCGTCTGCGCACCAGTGCCTGGGTAAGTCTTCAGGCGCTGGTGTGTGAGTCCGTGCAAGTGTCTGTGCAGATGCTGGGAGAGAGGACCAGGTGAGGACCCTCCAGTTCCTGGGCTCCTTTCCGCATCTAGGGAGCAGTGGGCGCCGGGTAGGGGGCCTGTCTTCTGCGCTGGGTGACTAGGTGCGCGTTCCTTTACGCACGGAATCCAGAGAGCGTTAAGCGGCGCGCGCTGGCGTGATGGCGCTCAATCTCTGGAGACGCCACCCTGGGGCTTCATCCTGAGGCTCGCTGAAGAGCTCCAGCGGCTGGGGGGCCCGCGGCCCCAGCCTCTCCCGCTCCATTCTTCCACCCAGTGTTGGAAAAAGCCCTCTGCGCTGTGCAGGGAACTGCTGTAGCCCCCACTTGGGGAGAGGGGACGGAGGAGAGAGAGAAGAATTTAAAAACCAATTGTTTAACATTTTTATCGTTGTCATTTGAACTTCTTTGGACCTAAAAACAGGTTTCCTTTGGAACACTAGTTTACAACTTACTGCTTTTTGATTGATTGGTTGGTTTATGTACTGGCGAAGCCACTATTTAATAAAAAAAAGGAAGTACAGTAAGATGGAAAGTGGACATTGGAAAAATACACAGGAGGTGGAATTCTGTCCCCACTCCTATTCTTGCAAAAAACAAACCAAAAAACTCAGGAGAATTTCTTCCCATCTCCAACTCTCAGCTCCATGATCCCTATCAGCTGAGAGCTACTTGACAATTATCTAGTTAAGCAGGATCCCTCCTTCCGCTGGACTTCCCAAATAAAAGTAACCACCTAAGAAAAGGCTTATATCCACATATGGATTTTCATATTTGGCACCCCACTCCAGTACTCTTGCCTGGCAAATCCCATGGATGGAGGAGCCTGGTAGGCTGCAGTCCATGGGGTTGCTGAGGGTCCGACATGACTGAGAGACTTCACTTTCACTTTTCACTTTCATGCATTGGAGAAGGAAATGGCAACCCACTCCAGTGTTCTTGTCTGGAGAATCTCAGGGACAGGGGAGCCTGGTGGGCTGTCTATGGGGTCACACAGAGTCGGACACGACTGAAGTGCCTTAGCAGTAGCAGCAGCAGCCGCCCTAGGATAAAATAAGGCCCACCCAACAGTCCCTGGAATGTCTCCACCAGGGGTGTTTATTTCACAAAAGGAGAAGGGTTCCCACCACTAGAGCCCCCCTTCCAGCCTCCTGGGGGATGATTCCATGGCTAGACACTGACTTCTGCCCTCCCCCCGCCCCCAACCCTGGCAAATTTCAAAGTCCAGGCAGAAAGTAGAGGAATCTGTATACCACTTGCCCATCTGACAACTCAAGGCCAGGATTCTAGTCCCATCTACCTCTGACCATTGGAAAATCCCTTCCTGTGGCCAGGCTGAAAGTGGCTCCCTGAACATCTCCTGACGTCCTGGAGCTGCTCCAGAGGTCAGGCTAAAGTAAAGCTCCTGGCTCCTTCTAGCACAGACACTGACTAGGAACAATGGAAGTAAAACAGAAAGGCAGACAGGATTATTTACAGATGCTTCTCCGTGGATAAGAGGTAATTAGAAGATGAAGTGGTAAAGACATACTTAGGAGGATGGAGGGAGGCCACTGTGCTGTTGGTCAAGGAGGCTAGAGGGCCAACTGGTCCTTTACTGGATCCTTGACTGTCATTTATGCTTTTCTACAACATACCACCCTGGTCAGGGCTCCAGAAATTCTAAAGGATTCATTGAAATAAAACTACAGTTAGAGATTAAGCAACATTGTAAATCAACTATACTTCAATAAAAATAAAATAAAATGTAAAAAACCCCACAAAACCCCTACAGCTGATTTTTGTTAAGATAGCATCAGGCCTCCAACTGTCTTAAGAAAACCAGTTTGTAAAGGCCAGAGTCTTCCTTCTCCAAAAATCAGAAAAAGGCCCCTTTAAATACTTGATCTTTTTTAAGTGGAGATAGAACCATTGTAACCACAAAATGTCGAAGCCCCACTGGTGGCATAGTGGGGCCAGGATGGCATCAAGACATGCCATCCCAATTTTATGAACTGCTTCAAGCTTGTTTCTGTGTTTCTAAATAACATGCCTTGTTTATCAGTGCTAAAAGCTATACTGCTCAGCCTTGACTGTAATACTGTAGTGGAAAACTGGAGATACGTGTTTGCCATATACTATATGATGAGGGTTATCCCCAAAAGATCTACTGAAGTCCTATCCCTAGTACCTGTGTGACCTTATTTGGAAAGAGGGTCTTTGGAGATATAATCAAGTTAAGATGAGGTCATCAAGGTAGGCCCCAATCCTATATGACCATGACAGAGCCCATGGACCACACTTGAAAACTGCCGATCTGAGCCTGTCTGTCCCCTGGCTCTAACCAGTGGAGGTGTGGCCTAGCATGCGACTTTAGCAAAGGAACATGATGGGTGTCTGCTGCGGGCTTCAAAAAAAGAGACACCAGGGAGCGCTCTTCCAGCTGAAGCTAGTGACCAAGAGGGCATCCTGAAGCCTCTTCGCTGGTCCACCAGCTGCGGACTTCTTGTCATGTGACTGGGATAGTTCCATGGCCCTAGCTGCATCTCCAGATGGATGTTCTGTTGCTGGAAGTTAAAATAAGCCTCAGTAACAGGCCCAGTATCTAGTTCTAGCATTTTTCTTTAGGGCAGAGCATCATTGTTCTTTATCTTCTTCCAGGGCAAGTGAGGGTCCACCCTGCCCATCCATGCACCCTCATCATATTTATTTTGCTTAATTGCATCACCTGACCCTCATGAAACAATTGTCTGCCCCTGACCCTTGTCTGATCCCTCCCTGACCTTCACCCAGTCCTCACCTGACCTTGATCTGGCCTTCACCTGATCCCCTCGCACCTCCACCCCCACTGCAGTTTCACTTTAGGGTTGATGGTGCCACCCACACTTCTGACATCTTCCCTCCCTGAAGAGCTGCACTCCCTGGCCTGCCCTGGCCACAGTGCTCAGGGGGCTGCCCATAGGCTCAGCTCTGTGTTCTGCTCATCTCTGATGCTTTGCTGGGGACACCAATGTATTTCCAAAGCACTTGATGCTACTTCAGCCCTTTGCTTCATGCAAACTTGGTCCTTCCCACTAGATCAGTATCCACAGTGACACCTCCTCCCAGGAACTCCCCCTCCACCCTCCTGACCTGCACTGGGGCTCCTGACCTGTCTAATTAAAACATCCGTTTGCATGTCCATAATCTCCACAAACAGTACCAACTATCCACAGTACAGGGAAAAGGCCAAGCAATTTCCAGAGAACTGCTCAAGAGTCACCGATTCTCCTGGGAATGAACTTTGACTCACTATCCACACTGACTTGGCACAACACAGAAAAGTGAGCGAGTCTTATTTTCCTGCCTGGCAGCTAAGTTTTCACCATCCTGTAGGGCATTAATCAGCTTTGTATCTAACTGAATGTTCCTGTTTCGGCATTCCTTCTCCCACCAACTGTGTAAGTTGGGGATTTGAAAACATGATCATACCTAGGGGAGTGGGCAGCTTCCTGACACAATGTGAGGCCCAAAGTGCTGAGTGAGTAATTTCAAAACAGCATCTTCCCTGTCTCCCCGTCCATAGGAACGGGACAGTGGGGTCTTTCAGAAGCTGGCTGCCCCAAGCCCAGGTCAGGGGACGCTCTCACCCTTTCCTGGGGTCCCATCTATGGCACTGTGTCGTGGACTGTGCGTAGGGACTGAGCTTGTGTCCCTCTCCAAGGAGCCACTCCACATCTCACAAACACTAGGGGCTGCATGAGGACTTGGACTTAAGGCCATGGTGAGTTCTCCCATTGCCCCTGTGCACAGTTCTTGCTCACATGCCATCTTCTCAATGAGAAGCTTCTTGCGCCAGGCAAGGATGCTGGGGGCAGGAGTGTGCACCTTGGCTACAGAAAGGCTGGAGTTGGTCTCATGCCAATTAGACCCTGAAAGAAGTGGTCCCTACACCCTGACTGCTCTGGGTCGTCAGAGTCATGAGATCCAGAGTAGAGATGGGAAAGGCAGATCTAGGACCCTGGGTGGAGAATGCAGAAGTGACCTGCAGCCTGCACCGCCCCCCATCCCACCCACGCCCTCATCCCCTCTGTGTTACTCTGAGCACTTGAATCCAAAGGAACTGGAGCTGGGAATTAGTGTGCACCCTTGGCTTCAGTGAGAAGACCCATGCTCCTGCTCCTGTTCTGGGCACCAGGGAGTGGGATGTGGGGAAGGGGTGGGAGAGTAGGGGGTGGGGGTGGGGAGGCAACATGGACACACTGTACCCTAGATCCTACAAGAGGTGGCCAGCCCAGTGCTCTGCAGAAAGGCCCCCAAAGTGCTTTTCTCCAGGAAAAAAAGTATGCAGTCTATTATTGAAAGAGAACATTTTCATCCTGTGCCAAACCCACCACTTCTTCCACTCTTGAGTTACAGAAAATACCCCTTCTCAACCCCAGAGCCTGAAGAACATTTCTTTTCAGAGAAAATCTATTTGATTCAGAATGCCAGGGGAAGAAAACAAGCAGCTTCTTTTGTGTAAAACTTACCCTTGACCTTGTGCTTTTAAGTGAAAGCTCCCACACATTTGTGCTTCCTAAGGTTTCAACAAGCCATGTCCAGTTTTTGCATTAAAATCTCCGCACATCACACAAAGGCATTTAGGAAAATATATTTAGAGATGTCAGAGACGGAGAGATTGTTTCAAAAACTCAGCATATGACAGACCCTAAACTTCAGAAGTGTTTGGTAGGACATGTCTGCTTTTACAAGCAAACTTGCCTTTTTATGGTAGTCAAGATGATGAAATAGTTGCAAGAAAAGTTAACATTTTTAAAGATCTTGAGAATTCCCTGGTCTAGTGATTAGGACTCATTGTTCTCACTGCTAAGGCCATATGGGATCCTTCTCTGCTTCAGGAACTAAGATCTTGCATGCCTTGGGGCCAAAAAACGGTAAAAACGAAAGCAATATTGTAACAAATTTGATAAAGAGTTTAAAAAATCCAGAGTGTCCAGGCCTGTGGCTGCTGGATAGTAAAGGTGTCTCAGAGTGTCTGTGATTGGCCCACATTAATCTCCCGGCAACCTTGAGAAGTCAGAGTGTCATTCCTGCTGACACCAGGGAAACAGGCTCAGAGAAACCTTCAAGGCCCGAGGTCCTGCCTGGGTCTTTCATGGCTGGAGGTGATCAGTGTGGCAGCAGAGACCTGGTTTTGTCCTGTTTTCCTTTTTTAAGTGTGCTAAATTATACATAATATGCAATTTATTATACCATCTTACCCATTTTTCAGTGTTAGAATTCAGTGGCATTAAGCACATTGACACCATCCATCTCCAGAATTTTGTCATCTTGTAAAACAGAAGCTCTGTCATCATTAAGCAATACCTTCCCATTCTGTTCTCCCCAGGCCCAGGCACCCACCAATCTATCTTCTACCTCTATGAATTTGACCACTCTGCTGCTAAGTCATTTCAGTCGTGTCCGACTCTGTGCGACCCCAGAGACGGCAGCCCACTGGGCTCCCCCGTCCCTGGGATTCTCCAGGCAAGAACACTGGAATGGGTTGCCATTTCCTTCTCCAATGTATGAAAGTGAAAAGAGAAAGTGAAGTCGCTCAGTCGTGTCTGACTTTTAGCGACCCCATGGACTGCAGCCCACCAGGCTCCTCCGTCCATGGGATTTTCCAGGCAAGATTACTGGAGTGGGTTGCCATTGCCTTCTCCTGGGATTGCCTATGGAATCATGCAGTATTTATCCTTTATCCTTTTGTTTACTAAATTATTTCACTTAGGGTGTCTTCAATGTTCATACATGTTGTAGCATGTGTTAGAATTTCCTTCCTTTTTAAAGCTGAATAATATTCCACTGTACGGATAGACCACATTTTGTTCATCCGTTCCTCAGCTGATGGATATTTGGGTTGCTTCCACCTTTTGGCTGTTGTAAATAATGCCTCTATGAACAGTACTGTACAAATTTCTGTGCAGACGTATGGTTTTTTTCTTTACAAATATACTTTTATTGATGTAAAAATTCACAAAATATAAAAGTAACCATTTCAAACTACATTGACAATGTTATGCAACCAGCACTTCTGCCCAGTTCCAAAACATTTTTGTCCTTCTGAAAGAGAACTCCCTATCCATTAATCATTCAGGCTCTATTCCCCTTCCCCCTCAAGTCCCTACCAATTTTCTTTATGTCTCTGTGTTGTTGTTTGGTTATTAAGTCGTCTCCGACTCTTACAGGACTCTTACTACTTACTGTAGCCCACCAGGCTCCTCTGTCCATGGGATTTCCTAGGCAAGAATACTGGTATGGGTTGCCCTTTTCCAGGAAAATGTGTTTTTATTTCTTTTAGGTGTATACATAGGAGTGGAATTGCTGGGCCATGTAGAAACTATCCTGCGTGCTTGAGGAACTGCCAGACAATGGTATCATTTCGGAAGCAGTGAAATCATTATGAAGCTTGCACCGCATCTGTGCGGCACTGTGCAGTGGCCTCTGGCCCGGAAGCGGGCCGGCAGAGGAGAGAAGGCGTGTCCGCCACCGTCAGGTGATAACGCAAGGAATCTTTTTATGCCACCTTATGCCGGGAGAATCCCAGGGATGGGGGAGCCTGGTGGGCTGCCGTCTATGGGGTCGCACAGAGTCGGACACGACTGAAGTGACTCAGCAGCTTAGCAGTATGCCATTTGACCATGGAAAAGCATTTCTCAAATTTCTTTCCCTGATGCTCAAATAAAAATAGACCGAGGAACTAAAAAAGGACTAAACATATTTTCCCCAAAGCCAGGCACTTGCACACACCAATTAACTCTTATTTCTTTCTCCTGCTGTCGAGAAGTAAATAGAAACGAACAGCTGAGCACAGATTCACACTGGGTGTATATTTGGTGATGACTCACCAAGAATTCGCAGCCAAGATGCCAGTTGTTCTTACGCCATGGAAAGAAAACCTATTTTAGACAAAACTGTAACCCCACAGATGCCCCCCAGAAAGCACCAGAGCTGCAGAGACAAAATCCATATAATGTAAGCTTCAAGTTAGAGCGTCGCTCCACCCAAGCACGGCTTGTTCGAAGCCCCGCCCACTGCCGTACCCCGCCCACTCGTTGATACCCTATCCCGCCCACTCAGTGCTCCTCCCAGACTCCAAGCTCGCCCCTGCCCGGAGCTACTGGCCCTTCCATCGCCCGCCAGACATCCAGGGCCGGCTGTGCTTGGGCCCCCCAAGGCTTGTGTCCCTTTTTGACCGCCTCTGAGCCAAGCTTCTTCTGCGCTGCCCCTCTTGTCTTCCACAAGACAGTAGCCCGTCGTCATCATTCTTAGGACTGTTAACATCAGGCCTACCTGGTGGAGGCATGGAGGGGACACCTGGCTCCCCTCTACCCCCTCGAGGCAGCCAGTCCTGGCTCTCTGGCCCAGAGCTGCCCCCAGCTCCTACACTCCAACTCGGTGTTTGGAGGACGTGGAAACCCCTCCTCTGCTGTCAAGGAGAGAAGATTCAGATAAGAAATAAATTGGGGCATTTCCCTGGTGGTGCAGTGGATAAGAATCAGCCTGCCAGTGCAAGGGACACAAGTTTGGCCCCTGGTCCAGAAAGATTCCACGTGTTGCGGAGCAACTAAGTCTATGCGCGGCAGCTTCTGAGCCCTCATGTCACAACTGCTGAAGGTCAAGTGTCCTAGGGCCTGTGAGCTGCAACTACTGAGTCTGTGTGCTGCAATTACTGAAGTCCACGTGCATTAGAGCTGCACAGCTCAACTACTGAGCCCACGTGCTGTAACTACTGTGCCTAGAGCCTGTGCTCTGCAACAAGAGGTCACTGAAATGAGAAGTCTGAGCGTCACACTGAAGAGTAACCCCTGCTTGCCACAACTAGAGAAAGCTGGTATGCAGCAAGGAAGACCCACTGCAACCAAAAAATAAAAATACATTGTAAAAAAGAAAGAAATCGGGGGTCAGGGTGGAAGCTCTTAAAATATAAGCCAGTTTGTTCTTCACAGTAATTCTGAAGTTATGCCAGCTAGAGCAATACAGTTTCTCCAGTCGCAAGTAAGCCCTTCCTGGGGAGGAGGGGAAGCTCCTGGCGTCCACCTTCCCTGGACAACAGCCCCCATCCCTGTCCTGCCTGCCCCTGCCCCCAGGTCCACGGCTGAGCCCTGGAATGAAGGTCTCTGTGGCTAGCTGGTGGAGGCTTCTGTGTGGAGGTTGACAAGGGCACATGGGGGCTGCAGGAAGGGAGCTGGACACAGGAAGGAGGTGGGTGTGGGTGTGAGAGCAGGGACGCGCTCATTCCCTGGCTGGGAAGGAGTCATCCGAGGGCACTCTCCCTGACTCTGCTCTTTCAGTTAGGACTGTGCTGAGATGGACAAAGCAGGATGCCCTTAGAGGAGAGGACCCCCAGTCCCTGCACCAAGGCCCCATGGGCTGTGGAAGCCTTGAGGTGGACAGCAGGCCCCCGCAGGGCAAGTGCAAGCTGGAGGACAGGGAGGGCTCCTGCTAGTGCAGACCCTTGAAGCCCCCCTGAGGACTGATCACTCTCTTGCAAGTGGGTGGTACAGAAGGATCAGTGGTGTCTTGTCCCTGTATTGTCTCCAATTCAGAGACCTTTCTGGGGAGTGAGTTTGTGGACTTTGAGGTCTGAAGGAGTCAAAGACTTGCCTGAGGTGAAATCCTGACTCCATTTTCCCAGCTGTGTGAACTTGGGTGAACGATCACTTACTTAGTGGGCTTCAATTTCCCTGCTTCTTCTTTTTCTCTCTCTCTCTCTCTTTTTTTTTTTTTTTTTTTTTT
>SJYW01021167.1:37707-50317 GCA_006410735.1 Raphicerus campestris | reverse complement strand
TCTTATTTTCCTGCCTGGCAGCTAAGTTTTCACCATCCTGTAGGGCATTAATCAGCTTTGTATCTAACTGAATGTTCCTGTTTCGGCATTCCTTCTCCCACCAACTGTGTAAGTTGGGGATTTGAAAACATGATCATACCTAGGGGAGTGGGCAGCTTCCTGACACAATGTGAGGCCCAAAGTGCTGAGTGAGTAATTTCAAAACAGCATCTTCCCTGTCTCCCCGTCCATAGGAACGGGACAGTGGGGTCTTTCAGAAGCTGGCTGCCCCAAGCCCAGGTCAGGGGACGCTCTCACCCTTTCCTGGGGTCCCATCTATGGCACTGTGTCGTGGACTGTGCGTAGGGACTGAGCTTGTGTCCCTCTCCAAGGAGCCACTCCACATCTCACAAACACTAGGGGCTGCATGAGGACTTGGACTTAAGGCCATGGTGAGTTCTCCCATTGCCCCTGTGCACAGTTCTTGCTCACATGCCATCTTCTCAATGAGAAGCTTCTTGCGCCAGGCAAGGATGCTGGGGGCAGGAGTGTGCACCTTGGCTACAGAAAGGCTGGAGTTGGTCTCATGCCAATTAGACCCTGAAAGAAGTGGTCCCTACACCCTGACTGCTCTGGGTCGTCAGAGTCATGAGATCCAGAGTAGAGATGGGAAAGGCAGATCTAGGACCCTGGGTGGAGAATGCAGAAGTGACCTGCAGCCTGCACCGCCCCCCATCCCACCCACGCCCTCATCCCCTCTGTGTTACTCTGAGCACTTGAATCCAAAGGAACTGGAGCTGGGAATTAGTGTGCACCCTTGGCTTCAGTGAGAAGACCCATGCTCCTGCTCCTGTTCTGGGCACCAGGGAGTGGGATGTGGGGAAGGGGTGGGAGAGTAGGGGGTGGGGGTGGGGAGGCAACATGGACACACTGTACCCTAGATCCTACAAGAGGTGGCCAGCCCAGTGCTCTGCAGAAAGGCCCCCAAAGTGCTTTTCTCCAGGAAAAAAAGTATGCAGTCTATTATTGAAAGAGAACATTTTCATCCTGTGCCAAACCCACCACTTCTTCCACTCTTGAGTTACAGAAAATACCCCTTCTCAACCCCAGAGCCTGAAGAACATTTCTTTTCAGAGAAAATCTATTTGATTCAGAATGCCAGGGGAAGAAAACAAGCAGCTTCTTTTGTGTAAAACTTACCCTTGACCTTGTGCTTTTAAGTGAAAGCTCCCACACATTTGTGCTTCCTAAGGTTTCAACAAGCCATGTCCAGTTTTTGCATTAAAATCTCCGCACATCACACAAAGGCATTTAGGAAAATATATTTAGAGATGTCAGAGACGGAGAGATTGTTTCAAAAACTCAGCATATGACAGACCCTAAACTTCAGAAGTGTTTGGTAGGACATGTCTGCTTTTACAAGCAAACTTGCCTTTTTATGGTACTCAAGATGATGAAATAGTTGCAAGAAAAGTTAACATTTTTAAAGATCTTGAGAATTCCCTGGTCTAGTGATTAGGACTCATTGTTCTCACTGCTAAGGCCATATGGGATCCTTCTCTGCTTCAGGAACTAAGATCTTGCATGCCTTGGGGCCAAAAAACAGTAAAAACGAAAGCAATATTGTAACAAATTTGATAAAGAGTTTAAAAAATCCAGAGTGTCCAGGCCTGTGGCTGCTGGATAGTAAAGGTGTCTCAGAGTGTCTGTGATTGGCCCACATTAATCTCCCGGCAACCTTGAGAAGTCAGAGTGTCATTCCTGCTGACACCAGGGAAACAGGCTCAGAGAAACCTTCAAGGCCCGAGGTCCTGCCTGGGTCTTTCATGGCTGGAGGTGATCAGTGTGGCAGCAGAGACCTGGTTTTGTCCTGTTTTCCTTTTTTAAGTGTGCTAAATTATACATAATATGCAATTTATTATACCATCTTACCCATTTTTCAGTGTTAGAATTCAGTGGCATTAAGCACATTGACACCATCCATCTCCAGAATTTTGTCATCTTGTAAAACAGAAGCTCTGTCATCATTAAGCAATACCTTCCCATTCTGTTCTCCCCAGGCCCAGGCACCCACCAATCTATCTTCTACCTCTATGAATTTGACCACTCTGCTGCTAAGTCATTTCAGTCGTGTCCGACTCTGTGCGACCCCAGAGACGGCAGCCCACTGGGCTCCCCCGTCCCTGGGATTCTCCAGGCAAGAACACTGGAATGGGTTGCCATTTCCTTCTCCAATGTATGAAAGTGAAAAGAGAAAGTGAAGTCGCTCAGTCGTGTCTGACTTTTAGCGACCCCATGGACTGCAGCCCACCAGGCTCCTCCGTCCATGGGATTTTCCAGGCAAGATTACTGGAGTGGGTTGCCATTGCCTTCTCCTGGGATTGCCTATGGAATCATGCAGTATTTATCCTTTATCCTTTTGTTTACTAAATTATTTCACTTAGGGTGTCTTCAATGTTCATACATGTTGTAGCATGTGTTAGAATTTCCTTCCTTTTTAAAGCTGAATAATATTCCACTGTACGGATAGACCACATTTTGTTCATCCGTTCCTCAGCTGATGGATATTTGGGTTGCTTCCACCTTTTGGCTGTTGTAAATAATGCCTCTATGAACAGTACTGTACAAATTTCTGTGCAGACGTATGGTTTTTTTCTTTACAAATATACTTTTATTGATGTAAAAATTCACAAAATATAAAAGTAACCATTTCAAACTACATTGACAATGTTATGCAACCAGCACTTCTGCCCAGTTCCAAAACATTTTTGTCCTTCTGAAAGAGAACTCCCTATCCATTAATCATTCAGGCTCTATTCCCCTTCCCCCTCAAGTCCCTACCAATTTTCTTTATGTCTCTGTGTTGTTGTTTGGTTATTAAGTCGTCTCCGACTCTTACAGGACTCTTACTACTTACTGTAGCCCACCAGGCTCCTCTGTCCATGGGATTTCCTAGGCAAGAATACTGGTATGGGTTGCCCTTTTCCAGGAAAATGTGTTTTTATTTCTTTTAGGTGTATACATAGGAGTGGAATTGCTGGGCCATGTAGAAACTATCCTGCGTGCTTGAGGAACTGCCAGACAATGGTATCATTTCGGAAGCAGTGAAATCATTATGAAGCTTGCACCGCATCTGTGCGGCACTGTGCAGTGGCCTCTGGCCCGGAAGCGGGCCGGCAGAGGAGAGAAGGCGTGTCCGCCACCGTCAGGTGATAACGCAAGGAATCTTTTTATGCCACCTTATGCCGGGAGAATCCCAGGGATGGGGGAGCCTGGTGGGCTGCCGTCTATGGGGTCGCACAGAGTCGGACACGACTGAAGTGACTCAGCAGCTTAGCAGTATGCCATTTGACCATGGAAAAGCATTTCTCAAATTTCTTTCCCTGATGCTCAAATAAAAATAGACCGAGGAACTAAAAAAGGACTAAACATATTTTCCCCAAAGCCAGGCACTTGCACACACCAATTAACTCTTATTTCTTTCTCCTGCTGTCGAGAAGTAAATAGAAACGAACAGCTGAGCACAGATTCACACTGGGTGTATATTTGGTGATGACTCACCAAGAATTCGCAGCCAAGATGCCAGTTGTTCTTACGCCATGGAAAGAAAACCTATTTTAGACAAAACTGTAACCCCACAGATGCCCCCCAGAAAGCACCAGAGCTGCAGAGACAAAATCCATATAATGTAAGCTTCAAGTTAGAGCGTCGCTCCACCCAAGCACGGCTTGTTCGAAGCCCCGCCCACTGCCGTACCCCGCCCACTCGTTGATACCCTATCCCGCCCACTCAGTGCTCCTCCCAGACTCCAAGCTCGCCCCTGCCCGGAGCTACTGGCCCTTCCATCGCCCGCCAGACATCCAGGGCCGGCTGTGCTTGGGCCCCCCAAGGCTTGTGTCCCTTTTTGACCGCCTCTGAGCCAAGCTTCTTCTGCGCTGCCCCTCTTGTCTTCCACAAGACAGTAGCCCGTCGTCATCATTCTTAGGACTGTTAACATCAGGCCTACCTGGTGGAGGCATGGAGGGGACACCTGGCTCCCCTCTACCCCCTCGAGGCAGCCAGTCCTGGCTCTCTGGCCCAGAGCTGCCCCCAGCTCCTACACTCCAACTCGGTGTTTGGAGGACGTGGAAACCCCTCCTCTGCTGTCAAGGAGAGAAGATTCAGATAAGAAATAAATTGGGGCATTTCCCTGGTGGTGCAGTGGATAAGAATCAGCCTGCCAGTGCAAGGGACACAAGTTTGGCCCCTGGTCCAGAAAGATTCCACGTGTTGCGGAGCAACTAAGTCTATGCGCGGCAGCTTCTGAGCCCTCATGTCACAACTGCTGAAGGTCAAGTGTCCTAGGGCCTGTGAGCTGCAACTACTGAGTCTGTGTGCTGCAATTACTGAAGTCCACGTGCATTAGAGCTGCACAGCTCAACTACTGAGCCCACGTGCTGTAACTACTGTGCCTAGAGCCTGTGCTCTGCAACAAGAGGTCACTGAAATGAGAAGTCTGAGCGTCACACTGAAGAGTAACCCCTGCTTGCCACAACTAGAGAAAGCTGGTATGCAGCAAGGAAGACCCACTGCAACCAAAAAATAAAAATACATTGTAAAAAAGAAAGAAATCGGGGGTCAGGGTGGAAGCTCTTAAAATATAAGCCAGTTTGTTCTTCACAGTAATTCTGAAGTTATGCCAGCTAGAGCAATACAGTTTCTCCAGTCGCAAGTAAGCCCTTCCTGGGGAGGAGGGGAAGCTCCTGGCGTCCACCTTCCCTGGACAACAGCCCCCATCCCTGTCCTGCCTGCCCCTGCCCCCAGGTCCACGGCTGAGCCCTGGAATGAAGGTCTCTGTGGCTAGCTGGTGGAGGCTTCTGTGTGGAGGTTGACAAGGGCACATGGGGGCTGCAGGAAGGGAGCTGGACACAGGAAGGAGGTGGGTGTGGGTGTGAGAGCAGGGACGCGCTCATTCCCTGGCTGGGAAGGAGTCATCCGAGGGCACTCTCCCTGACTCTGCTCTTTCAGTTAGGACTGTGCTGAGATGGACAAAGCAGGATGCCCTTAGAGGAGAGGACCCCCAGTCCCTGCACCAAGGCCCCATGGGCTGTGGAAGCCTTGAGGTGGACAGCAGGCCCCCGCAGGGCAAGTGCAAGCTGGAGGACAGGGAGGGCTCCTGCTAGTGCAGACCCTTGAAGCCCCCCTGAGGACTGATCACTCTCTTGCAAGTGGGTGGTACAGAAGGATCAGTGGTGTCTTGTCCCTGTATTGTCTCCAATTCAGAGACCTTTCTGGGGAGTGAGTTTGTGGACTTTGAGGTCTGAAGGAGTCAAAGACTTGCCTGAGGTGAAATCCTGACTCCATTTTCCCAGCTGTGTGAACTTGGGTGAACGATCANTAGAGCTGCACAGCTCAACTACTGAGCCCACGTGCTGTAACTACTGTGCCTAGAGCCTGTGCTCTGCAACAAGAGGTCACTGAAATGAGAAGTCTGAGCGTCACACTGAAGAGTAACCCCTGCTTGCCACAACTAGAGAAAGCTGGTATGCAGCAAGGAAGACCCACTGCAACCAAAAAATAAAAATACATTGTAAAAAAGAAAGAAATCGGGGGTCAGGGTGGAAGCTCTTAAAATATAAGCCAGTTTGTTCTTCACAGTAATTCTGAAGTTATGCCAGCTAGAGCAATACAGTTTCTCCAGTCGCAAGTAAGCCCTTCCTGGGGAGGAGGGGAAGCTCCTGGCGTCCACCTTCCCTGGACAACAGCCCCCATCCCTGTCCTGCCTGCCCCTGCCCCCAGGTCCACGGCTGAGCCCTGGAATGAAGGTCTCTGTGGCTAGCTGGTGGAGGCTTCTGTGTGGAGGTTGACAAGGGCACATGGGGGCTGCAGGAAGGGAGCTGGACACAGGAAGGAGGTGGGTGTGGGTGTGAGAGCAGGGACGCGCTCATTCCCTGGCTGGGAAGGAGTCATCCGAGGGCACTCTCCCTGACTCTGCTCTTTCAGTTAGGACTGTGCTGAGATGGACAAAGCAGGATGCCCTTAGAGGAGAGGACCCCCAGTCCCTGCACCAAGGCCCCATGGGCTGTGGAAGCCTTGAGGTGGACAGCAGGCCCCCGCAGGGCAAGTGCAAGCTGGAGGACAGGGAGGGCTCCTGCTAGTGCAGACCCTTGAAGCCCCCCTGAGGACTGATCACTCTCTTGCAAGTGGGTGGTACAGAAGGATCAGTGGTGTCTTGTCCCTGTATTGTCTCCAATTCAGAGACCTTTCTGGGGAGTGAGTTTGTGGACTTTGAGGTCTGAAGGAGTCAAAGACTTGCCTGAGGTGAAATCCTGACTCCATTTTCCCAGCTGTGTGAACTTGGGTGAACGATCACTTACTTAGTGGGCTTCAATTTCCCTGCTTCTTCTTTCTCTCTCTCTCTCTCTCTTTTTTTTTTTTTTTTTTTTTGGCCTTGACAGTTGGCTTGTGGGATCTTAGTTCCTCCACCAGGGATTGAACCTAGGCCCTCAGCAGAGAAGTGCAGGGTTTTAACTGCTGGACCGCCAGGGAATTCCCCTTCCCTGCTTGTGAGAAGTCTATGATCCTAACACTTGGCAAGTGTTTGGGGCAAGTGACTGGTATACAGCAAGCACCTAGGTGTGTCATCAGCTGAGTCCCTGTGGAGTGTTGATGGAGCCTCCATTGGATACCCTTCATGCTCCTGCACACTCTGGTCCTCTATGATTTTAACTTTTGATACAGCAGCAGCTCACCCAACTCATTCTGTGTCAGCGCATCACAGGCATCTCAGGGAGAGGTGAGGTAGAAATATGTTGCCACCAGTCACCCCCACCATGCCAGCCACCTCTGCCACACCAATGGCAGCTGCCCCTGGCTCCGCAGCAGGTGCTTGGGATGGGAGGAGTGAGGTTGGGGCTTGCCACTGAGACAGGACAGTTGGATTGGGGTACACACGTGCCCATGTACACAAGCACAAGGCAAGTCTCAGACAGAGCAGACAGGGTCCCAGAGAGGGGGAGGCTGGAGCCCTCCTCTGGAGGACAGCCTCAGGACACAGAGAAGAGAGTGCCATTTGAAGAAGTTGCACCGATTCTGCTCTTTCAGTTGGGACTGTGCTGAGATGAGAAGAGGGAGAAGCTGGAGAGCAGGAACATCGAGAAAATGCAAGGGCAGGATGTCACAAAGCAGAATGTTTGACTCAAAGGCAAGAGTATCTGGAAATGTATGGAAGGGTTGGATTAGCAAGGCCATGGTCCCATCTTCCACCACAGAGCAATCATGAGACATTTTCTCATGGATGAATAAGTGCATACAAATGATTAGTCTTATATCTAATGTGTAATTAATATTTCTGCTTCAAATATCAACACAAATGTTTAAAATAACATAGGCCTAAAAAGCACATGGTGAATTCACATCTTTTTATTTGATTCAGGAAAATTAGACTCAGTAGATACAATGGCTCTGGGAGAGCCTTTGTTACCAGTAGGTGCATAGTCAGCAAAATCTTATGTGGACCAAAAAAGAAAGAAAAAAATGGACTGAAGGGTTAAATTGATGTGATGACAATAATTTCATTCAAATGAAAATTGAAAAATAAAATGGTTTATAAAAATAAACCATTTCAATGAGGTCAGAAATTAAATGGACTTGATAAAACTCACTCTTGAAAGTAATTTCTCAGCAAAATCTCAATAAGTGGTGGCATAATTCTGATGAAAAGTTTCCTGTTCATGGCATGAAGTTAAAGTGACTTAGACCACAGATAAAGACAGCTTGTAACAGGCCTTGACCCTGCACACTGCTGTGCTACCTGGGGCAGATGTGATTCAGGTACTCTCTAACCTTTACAAAATTTTTGAAATTCTCCTTACTATCCTCTGAAGTGTTAGTTCACCTGCTACCAATTGTAGATTTTCATCTGCTCAGTTTTGCTTTTTTAAATTGTGAAATACAGGACTTCCCTGGCGGTCCAGTGGCTAAGATTCTGAGCTCCCAGTGCTGGGGGCCTGCATTCAATCCTTGGTCAGAGAACTAGATCCCACATGCTGTAACTAAAAGTTTGTATGCTGCGACTAAGTGTTTGCATGCTGTAACTAAGGCTCAGTGCAGTCAAATAGTAATGCCTGTGGGTGTGCTAAGTCACTTCAGTTGTGTCTGACTCTTTGAAACCTTATGGGCTGTAGCCTACCAGACTCCTCTGTCCAAGGGATTCTCCAATCAGGAATACTGGAGTGGACTGCATGCCCTCCTCCAGAGGATCTTCCTGACCCAGAGATCAAACCTTTTCCACCTCTTTATGTCTCCTTCATAAGCAGGTGGGTTCTTTACCACTAGTGCCACCTGGGAAGCCCCAAATATTAATAACTAAATATAAATAAATATTTTTTCAATTGTGAAGTACTATATATATATATGGAAAAGTGCATGAAAACACACATGTGTACCATTTAATAAATAATAAATACTTGAATTGTAAATCACCCCCACAGGTCAAGAAATACAGCATGGCTGGTGTGCCAGAGACTGTGCACATACCTCCCGAATACAACACCCTCCCTCCTGCGTGACTGCAACCACTGTCTCAGAGGTGAGCTCCCTCTGGAACAGATAAGGTACAAGTACAAATAGCTTACGTGAGGGTGACCCTGGGAAGCCTTCATGGGGGTGGGAAAGTGAAGCAGGAGGTCAGAAAAGAATGTTAAGTTGACTGGAATGCACCCTCTGGGGAACTTTAGCAGTGGGGCAGCCTCAGAGATAGCTCCTCCTGGGGGCCCTGAACTGGGCCAGCACCAAGGGTAGAGAAAACTCTTGCACCATCCCAGGAGCTGGATCCTGGAATCCTTGGGCTGGTGAATGTCAGTGAATGTAGAAGGAGCATGCATGGGTTACCATCACCACCTGTTCCAACCACTGTCCTGACTTTTGTGAAAGACTATGGTGTTATCGGGGACTTCCCTGATGGCTCAGATGGTAAAGAATCTGCCAGCAGTGTAGGAGACATAAACTTCATCAAATATATATAGTCCGGATCTGCATGTACAGGCAAGCACCAGGTTTTGTGTATGTGACTATGCCTTCAACTTTTAACAGGACTCAAAAGCTTTCTGAAAGACTGTCTCCCAGATTATAGTCCTCAGGTCGGCTCAATTAGAATTCTCTATTTCCTCTTTAAATTGACTATTGATTAATTTTTTGTTGCTGTTGACAAACCAAAAAGAGCTTTTAGAAATAAAAACATAATATTAAAACTTTAAAGCCTAATGAACAGGTTCAACAGATTAGACCCATGATCCCTTGCAGAATTAAGAAAGAAAAAATTAATCTTCCAAAGAGTTACATTACTGGCATCAGAAGTAGAAAAAAAATGATATTTACAGTCAGGCTAGCATTTCCAGCTTTGAGGAGGTCTGGTTAATGTATGGGCTTTCCAGGTGGCGCAGAGGCACAGTATCCGCCTGCCAATGCAGGAGCTGCAGGAGACGTGGGTTCAATCCCTGGGTTGGAAAGATCCCCTGGAGGAGAGCATTGTAACCCACTGCAGTATTTTTGCCTGGGAAATCCCATGAACAGAGGAGCCTGGCAGGCTACAGTCCATGGGGTCACAAAGAGTTGACACTACTGAGCATGCACAGTTAATGTATTAATATCATGCAGATGTACATTACGGAGGACCCGATATGGGCAGGAAATATGTTATGCCTCAATTTTCTTGTTTTGCCTTAAAACATAAATTTTACTTCCCTGGGTTCTTTATAGAATCTGAGATTGGGCTCTTAACAGAAATGTATTTTTAAATATTATTTATTTAAATTTAAAAAATTATTTTATTTTTGGTTGTGCCTGGTCTTCATTGCTGCTAGTGGACTTTCTCTAGTTTCGGTAAACAGGGACGACTTTTTGTTGCGGTGCGTAGGCTTCTCATTGTGGAAATTTCTCTTATTTCGGGGCACAGGCTTTAGGCACTTGGGCTTCAGTGGTTGCGGAATGCAAACTCAGTGCTTATGACTCTGGGCTCAGTAGCTGTGACTTACAGGCTGTGGAGCACAGGCTCAGTAGTCCAGGTGCCTGGCTTTAGTTGCCTGCAGCATGTGAAATCTTCCTGGGCCAGGGACTTAACCCATGTCCCCTGCATTGGCAGGCGGATTTTTAACCACTGTACCACCAGAAAGTCCAGAAATGTATTTTCTAATAGTTTTGGAGGCTGGATGTCAGGGTAGAGCTCCCTGGTGTAAGTATGAAGAGAGATTAGGGGCGAATGTTCCTTGCTATCTTGTCATCTCTCCAGTGCTTTGTATACGTATTGAAGCTGTCTGAATCAGCATTTCTAGTTATTTTTAGCAGGAATGTTGGTCCGAAATATCTGCTTTTTCCTTAATTCTTCAAACTTCAGAACCTCAATTATTATTCATTCTTCCTCTGTTTTAGCACATTTTCAGTGAATGCCCACAACCTGACTGGCATTGGTGCATCATGCTAAGTAAGCACGGGGAAACAATGGGGAATGTGATGGTCAGTTTTATGTGTCAGTTTGGCTGGGGCACAGTGCTCAGATATTTGATGTCAAACATTATTCTGGATGCTTCTGTGAGGGTGTTTTTTAGATGAGATTAACATTTAAACCAGTGGACTTTGAGTGACGCCAGTTACCCACTCCAGGGTGGGTGGACCACGTCCACTCAGCTGAAGGCCGGCTGAGAACACTGACCTCCTGTGAGGGAGAAGGAATTCTGCCAATAGGACTCTGCCCTCGGCCTCCAGCCTGCTGGTCTACTCTGCAGATTTTGATCTTGTCTCTCCACAATTAAGGACTTCTGGGTAGCTCAGACGGTAAAGAATCTGCCTACAGTGCAGGAGATGCAGGTTTGATCCCTGGGTCAGGGAGATTCTCTGGAGGAGGGAATGGTTACCCACTCCAGTATTCTTGCCCGGAGAATCCCATCGACAGAGGAGCCTGGAGTCTGTGGGGTCGCAGAGTCGGACACGACTGAACAGCTAACACTGCACTACTGCTACCTCCACAGTCGTGTGAGCCCTGTAAACCTAAAAGAGAAATCATCTTGCNGTGCAGGAGATGCAGGTTTGATCCCTGGGTCAGGGAGATTCTCTGGAGGAGGGAATGGTTACCCACTCCAGTATTCTTGCCTGGAGAATCCCATCGACAGAGGAGCCTGGAGTCTGTGGGGTCGCAGAGTCGGACACGACTGAAGAGCTAACACTGCACTACTGCTACCTCCACAGTCGTGTGAGCCCTGTAAACCTAAAAGAGAAATCATCTTGCTGGTATACGAGCAAAATGGGTTTATTACATTGCAATTTGAAAAAGAAAAAAGAAAAAGCTGCAGACAAAACCAACAAACAAAGGAGAGGAATGTTATTTTATAGACAGAATGGAGGAAGCTGGAGGGGTTGTTTTGAACAGTCAACCCACTCCAATATCCTTGCCTGGAAAATTCCATGGACGAAGGAGCCTGGCAGGCTACAGTCCATGGGGTCAAAAAGAGTCAGACACGACTGAGCAACTTCACCACTGAAGAAAGTGAGTTGAGAGTAATCACTGGTTTTCATTGGCTGAGTAGACTGGGTAATTAATTTCTTGTAGGAGATACAAGGAGAAGGCAATGGCAACCCACTCCAGTACTCTTGCCTGGAAAATCCCATGGACGGAGGAGCCTGGTGGGCTGCAGTCCATGGGGTCGAGAAGAGTCGGACACGACTGAGCAACTTCACTTTCACTTTTCACTTTCATGCATTGGTGAAGGAAATGGCAACCCACTCCAGTGTTCTTGCCTGGAGAATCCCAGGGACAGAGGAGCCTGGTGGGCTGCTATCTATGGGATCGCACAGAGTCGAACATGACTGAAGTGACTTAGCAGCAGCAGCAGCAGCAGCAGAAGATAAAAAGAACACCTTTCCTGTTGAGGCATGTAATTGAGGATTCTGTCCTGTTGATTCTTCCTGTTGGGGTCTGTAATAGACAGTTTTTCCTGTTCTTGACCCTGAGTGGCCCCAAGGCAATGGCACTTGCTGACTCATCTTTACCTTCAGGCTGGCTCTGGGCGGACTGTGTGAGAGCTCTCCTTTTGGTCTTTCCACTCCATTTTAAGGTTTCCCTTTATTAATCCTCACAGCCATTCCTTAAAATAAACCTCCCTCTGTATATACACACACCTTGTTGATTTGATTTCTCTGAAGATTGCTGATTGACACATGGATCTGTAGACAAAGAATGCCACATGCCATACCAGTAAACAAAAGATGTTGAGGCCATCAAGCCCTTAGCCACTAAATCCAGCCCTCTCCCCACAACTGTGTACCCTGAGGCGATTCAGGATGGAGAACACAGAATCAGTTCAGTTCAGTTCAGTTGCTCAGTCGTGTCCAACTCTTTGCAACCCCATAAATCGCAGTACGCCAGGCCTCCCTGTCCATCACCAACTCCCGGAGTTTACTCAGACTCACGCCCATCGAGTCAGTGATGCCATCCAGCCATCTCGTCCTCTGTCGTCCCATTCTCCTCCTGCCCCCAATCCCTCCCAGCATCAGAGTCTTTTCCAATGAGTCAGCTCTTCGCATGAGGTGGCCAAAGTACTGGAGTTTCAGCTTCAGTATCATTCCCTCCAAAGAAATCCCAGGGCGGATCTCCTTCAGA
>SJYW01021167.1:0-34078 GCA_006410735.1 Raphicerus campestris | reverse complement strand
GACCGCATCCCGTAGGGTGTTACAGAAGCGTCCAGGTCGAGAAAATCTCTGGGAGGGGTGATGCTCAGATCTGGAGCCGGTGGAGGTGGTGAGGGGCGGGAGCAGGACGCAGGGTCACGGGCAGGTCACAGGTCAGGTCAGGGGAAAGGTCTGGGCGAGGCCCCAGTCAGGGCGAGTCACCAAGGTCTCGGGGCTGCGGGGGCACGACACGGCCCCGCCCCGACCTCACGTCGCCCCGCCCCTCCATCCCCGCGCGCTCCGGCCGGTCCCGCCCCTCAACCAATCCCTGCGCGCCGCTGTGGCGTCGCGGCGCCTGCGTGCGGCCTGAGGCGGGTCGGCCGCCCAGGCGCGGGGAACATGGAGGAGCTACTGAGGCGGGAGCTGGGCTGCGACTCCGTCAGGGCCACGGGTCACTCGGGTGGCGGATGCATTAGCCAGGGCCAGAGCTACGACACGGACAAAGGGCGAGTGTTTGTGAAAGTGAACCCCAAGCCAGAGGTCAGGGTCGCCGCGGGTGCGGGGTGGGGGGCGGGGCCGGGCCGAGGGTCTGTACTCCCAGGCCCTCGTCCGGGCTCGCGGGTGGGGGCCGGCCTGGAGTTGGGGGTCCGTGTCCGAGCCTGGGCCGTTGGCTGAGGAGGCGTGTCGTCGTCGGGCCGGCTTGGATTTTTTCGGGCTCCGCGGCTCATCTCTGCGGCCCCTCGAACCCTCGGGAGGTCGGTCTGCGGGTCTAGCTAGGCCGGTCCGGCGCGAGCCTCTGCCGCCACTGGGACGCTGTGGAGGGTTTTTCTGCGCGACCCAGGTGGCCGCTGCCTTGAAAGTCCATCGTTTGGCGAATTTTGAATAAGGACAGGTAACAAACCCCTTGTCTTGGGGTTTATTTGAACTTGCTGAGATAAAAAACCCTTCCTGAGTTTTCGTCCTCAGGGCTACTGTAACACTCCCGCACTCTGGGCCGCTTTAAACCCAAACATGTGCTTTTCGGGTCTGGTCTTGGAGGCTGGACGTCCAAGAACGTGGTGAGGCCTCCTTTCCTGGTGTGGAGGCCACTTCTCCCTGTGACCCCAGGTGGCAGAAGGCCTAGGAGAGCTCCCTGGGATCTCTTA
This sequence comes from Raphicerus campestris, assembly GCA_006410735.1. NCBI lineage: Eukaryota > Metazoa > Chordata > Mammalia > Artiodactyla > Bovidae > Raphicerus > Raphicerus campestris. Next base: position 32,975 of record SJYW01021167.1, on the reverse strand, counting down.
CTGGGGCTCTAATCTTCCCATGAAGGCTCCACCCCTGTGGCCTGGTCACTTCCCAAGGCTCCGCCTCCTAACACCATTATATTGGGGGTTAGGTTTCATCCTGTGAATTTTCCAGGGCCGCATTCAGTCCCTAGGGCCACCCTTCCATTCTGTTTGTATCTGAACGTTTTCTCAAGCGTTCCCATATAAAATAGGTGAGCCTCCCTGCTGAAGTTGACTTACTCTGGGATGTCCCTTCTTTGTGCACTTTGGGTGGGTCGTGCCTGTAGTGTTAGCTGGGAGATCCTGGATGGCTCTAGTAGGCAGGGAGCAGGACTGGCAATTCCTTGGTTCAAATAGGGCTGAAGGCAGTGACCCGAGTACCGGGTCCTGTGTGTTGCACACCCTCAGCGCGTCTATCTTTTCCTTGGAGAATCCCACCCTACATAGTGAGGGATACTCTCTTTTCTGGATTGATGGTGTTCTTTCGAGACCAGCTTTCAACTCTTTGTTCTACAGAGATCGGCTCCATATCTTCCTGTACATCCCTTCCATAGGAATTTGGCAAATAACAGTCCTTGATTGCTCTTTTCCATTGGTTTCCCCCAGGCAGTACTAATGTAGTGGAGGTGTCCTTCCTTACTTTCTATCACAGGCCTTCTCAGAGTTCTTTTTCTATTATGTGCCTCCGTCCTTTTCATGTCTGTATTTTCACTGTCATTAGCATTTGTAATAATTCAAAACTTGGTATGGATTACAGGGAAGCAAATGCTTTCCAGCAATTAAAGTGGAACCACTGAGCAGTGCTTTTTAAACGTTGTCTTTCTGCTACTGTTTCTTCCAGTTGTTTTTCACTTTGTCATCAGGGTCTGTTTTATTTTTGCTAGTCTTCACATAAGTTCTTTCTAATCCTTTGGTAGATAGTTGCAAACAGGTCTCTTTCCAGTGTGCTTGGATAAGTTGCTTGTGTCAGTTACGCAGAAGTTATGCAGAGTTAGGCAGACCGGCTATAGCAGAAATATTTGCTGATTGTATGGAAAATAGTACTCTCTTTATGCTTTGTTTTTTAGGAGGTGGAAATGTCTTCTGGACTTCTAAGAGAAGACTACATGGCTGCTCTTTGTTTTCCTTCTCACTCTCTGCTTGAATGACCTGGTCTAAGTTTTTCCTCTTCATTATGCTTGTCTGTCCTTTGCATGCTTGTATATTTGGGTTTCTCTCATGTTTCTCTCCTAAGTCCTGGACCTTTTGTAACTCTGCACCCCAACTGATGCTTACTTTGCCCTGGTCCCACTCTGGAGGAGTGGTCTTAGGGTTAGACATTTAGGACTGTGTGGTAGTAGACACTTCTGTGAGGGAGCCTTGCCTCTAGCTGGGTTCACAGACCCTTCTTCACCTCTCCCTCCATTTTTTTTTTAAATTGAATTTTTAAAAAATTTGATCCCTTACTTTATGCTGCACAGCAGTGCTTTAGTACAAAGAACATCTTGGGCCCAGGTGTGTTCCTTTATCTTCAGAGAATGCTATGAAAATTCTCCTTAAGACACAGTTCTTATCTTACTTCTCAGCAACCTTAGCTCCCCAAGGTGGTATACTAATAATTTGTAAAGTGTTTAGAATGGACTGTGTTAACTGTTAGCTGTAACTCAGTTAATTACAGCAGCAGTTGGGCCCAGGTGTGTTCCTTTATCTTCAGAGAATGTTATAAAAATTCTCCTTAAGACACAGTTCTTATCTTACTTCTCAGCAACCTTAGCTCTCCAAGGTGTTATACTAATAATTTGTAAAGTGTTTAGAATGGACTGAGTTAACTGTTAGCTGTAACTCAGTTAATTACAGCAGCAAACCTATGAAATTGGTACCGTTATTAACTCCATTTTACAGATGAGGAAACCAAGGCCACAGAATTAGTAACTGTGAGGGATAGAAGTAGAATATCCTGGGTCACTGTTTGTAGTGAACCCAAACTGGAAGCCCAGCATCCTTCATTAGACAAACACATTTTAGAACCTTTGCTCTATAGAACAAGGACAATAAACCCTATTGATGCACCAGCATTACAAATGCAGCGTGAAATGAAGAGGCCTAACTGCCTCTGTGTAGATGACAAAACAGATGGACAGATGCACTGGCGGGGTGGCGGTGTCTTGGCGGAGAGGAGTGCCAGGCGGCCGTCATGTGGATGTGCTGACTTTGGGAGAATTAGATTTGGATGCTTTTGAGTTTGCAGTTTTCTTCATATATGTCTGTAGAAATTTTACTCTAAAAAAAATACTTTAAAGAGGAGGAATTACCTAGCCTGATAAGTTAGGGAAGATTTCTCTGAGAAATAAAAATTTTTATTAAGTTGAAATGTGAAGTGTGACAAGAAAGGGGCTGACTTAGCAAAAAGAATGGGGAGGGATGTTCCACGCAGAGGTAACATGGCATGTGGCCGTCTGCAGGCTGGAGGCACCTGGGGATCTCTGAGGAGCTGAGAGAGGCTGTAATCCAGGAGCAAAATGGGTGTGTGCGCCGGCCTAGAAGTGTGGGGGTGGAGCCTGGGCAGGGGCCCAGATGAGAGTTCAGGGGAGTGTACAGAGCCAGGCCCTGTGGGGCTGTCACTCAGGAACTGGGGTGACAGCTTGGAGTGTGTTCTGGGGTGAGATTTGCCTTCCAAAAGCAGGAGCAAGGACTTTTGAACTAGAAATGGGAAAGGCGATGGTGATGAAGTGGTGTCAGGTGCTAGGAAATGCCATAAGATTTGGTGGTCCACTCAGGTAAGGAGCGTCCCCAGCTTGGTGGCACATGCAGTTGAGGGCCACCTGTGCCTGAGGGCCCAAGGGGACAGGATTATGGTTGAGGTGCTGTGTGACGATGACCCCTGCACCGTCAGCGGTGCACCAGGCATAGGTTCTTCCCCCTGGAGAGACAGGGATCAGTGACAGCAGATGTGCTCAGTCGTGTCCAACCCTTTGCAACCATAGCCCGCTAGGCTCCTCTGTCCATGAGATTCTCCAGGCAAGAATGCTGGAATGGGTTGTCACACCCTTCTCCTGGAGATCTTCATGACCCAGGAATCAAATCTGTCTCCTGTGTTGGCAGGTGGATTCTTTACTACTGTGCCACCTGGGAAGCCCAGTGACAACATAAACATACACAAAAGTGGCAAGCACAATCCCTTTAATTCCTACACAGCTTCAGAAGGTATAATCTGCTGTACTGAAAAGCGAAAAAGCTGTCCGTTCTGTTGAGTCTGCAGAGAGCCTTGGTTGTGGTGCTGGAGAAAACACGTCCACATAGAACCTTGCTCTCCCTCCCTCTCCCCTCCCTTGTTATTTCTCTGGCAGGCCAGAAGGATGTTTGAAGGCGAGGTAGCAAGTTTAATTGCCATCCTAAAGACAGGCACAGTGAAGGTGCCCAAACCCATGAAGGTCCTTGACGCCCCAGGAGGTGGCAGCATGCTGGTGATGGAGCATTTGGACATGCGGCATCTGAGCAGGTGCGTTCTGGCAGCTTCACTCTGGGTGGCTTTGTCCTTCCTCTGAGTGGGAAGCTTGTATTTGGGGGTACAGTTCTGCAGGATGTGACAGAACAAACTCGAGACCCCACACATCCCTGGGTCCTGCAGAATGAGCAGCACGTACTCTGAGGGCCAGAGGCAAACAGGAAAGGACTGATGAGATCCTCTGAGGATGCTCCTATGAGGCCCTTCATTCCCCCTTGCTTCACCAGAAGAGATTCTCTTCTCACTGCCTCACCTGCTTCATGTCGCTTGAGATCTTTCAATTATAGGTGGGTCCCCATGTGTGCCACGTGTTTAGTGGCTGCCTTTTGGTTTCACAGTCATGCTGCAAAGCTTGGCACCCAGCTGGCAGATCTGCACCTAGACAACAAGAGGCTTGGAGAGACTCTACAGAAGGAGGCTGGCATAGTAGGTATGGCTGTGGGCCCGAGGGGACACCCCCCCACCAGGCAGAGGAAGACATCTGGCCAGTATGGGTGTGTGGGCAGAGTTGTGCTGCTGCTGTGTGTGGGCAGACCTGTGTTGCTGCCACAGGAAAGGAATGTAAACCCAAGGCTGCATATTTGGTGTGCAGTAAACAGTGACTACAACTACTGTGTTGTCTCAAAAATGCATTTGAAAGACAGGAAATATTTCTGGAACTCGAAACTCCACCATATTATAGTTCCTTTGGTCTCTCACTCTCCAGAAGAAAGCCTATTGACGTTTCTCTGGCTTACCATACTGTGCCTTTTCTTCTAGGAACAGTCACACATGAGGCTCAGAATGAGAGCCTTCGTGACTGAACTTTTTAGAGCTTAGTGTGGTGGTGGCACTGAGGGTGTCTTCCAGGATTTTCATCCTTTGACATTGGATAATTCACATGTAGCCCAGATGGTTTCTCCGCCAGGCAAAGTAGCAGACACAGCAGCAACAGATGACCAAGAACTTACTGTCTTAGGGGAATTCCCTGAAGATCCAGCGGTTGAGACTCTCCCAGTACAAGGGGCACAGATTCAATCCCTGCATGGAACTAAGATCCCTCATGACGTGGCCAAAAAATAAATTAGAAAAGACAGCCTCATTGCCTCCACCTACATGTAGTTCAGGCCTTCAGGATTTGCTTTGAGTTTGGGAAGCTGCAGAGGATGACCATTTACAAGCACAGAGGCTTATCTCCCATAAGTGGCAGATGCTAAAGCGGCCACTGGAAGCCATTCTCTCCTGTTGGGTCATGGGGTGGACTCCCTCCTTGTTGGGACACAGGTAGTTGTTGCTCCTCTGATGCCTCTTCTGGGAAGCAGTGGGTGTCCTGGATCGTTGACTCTGATGGGGCAGGCTCTGTTCTGGGCCCTGATCATGCGCGGAGGCCAGGACCCTTGTATGTCTCTGGAAGAGGACCCGAGGTGGAGAAGGGCACACTGAGGTCAGGCCTCAGAGCTTCTCTGGGCTTCCAGAGCAGGCCCCAAGGGAGCAGGGGGATTGTCATCTCTCTGGTTTTCTTTTGCTTGCAAGGGAGAAGAGATGAGCAGGTGGCGAGGCCCTTTGTGGCCCAGTTCGGGTTTGATGTGGTGACGTGCTGTGGGTACCTCCCCCAGGTGAGTGACACCAGCGCTTTGCCTGTATTTGCTAGTTGTGTCAACCATTTAGAAACAACCTCACTTTTGGTGAAATTTGGTAAAAGGTCTTTGCTCCTTTTTTTTTTTTCCTTTGCTAATGAAAAGAGGTTGACATGGAGAGTGTCACCTCACATGCTAGGTCAGCTTAAAGGACGCAGGAAGGACTAACAGGATGCTGGATACCAAGGGGGCTGAAAATAGAAAGTTAAACAGTGTTTGATTTTAAATAGGAGACTCTTAAAGGTAGCGTAATGGAAAGGAACTGTAACTTTGCATTTTATGATTTTGAGGTTGGCTGCTCTGGGGGTTTCAGCCCAGTGAGCCACACTTGGGCCAAGTGGGTAGGATGGTGGCCATGCCCTCTGAGGAGAAGCAAGCAGCACTCTGGGAGGGCCGCACTGAGTAACCTACAGGGCGCTATCTACTTACTCGGTTCAGATATTGAGGTGTTGTGGGAGGTTGTCCAAGAGCCTGCTGTCCCTGCATGTCCTCCAGACCGCCGGGTCAGCTGCCCTGCTTCACATCTGTCCCTGTCCCCTGGGGGTCAGCCCTCTCAACCCTGGGTCTGGCACCTTCCACTGAGCTCTGCTGTCGCCTACACAGGTGAATGACTGGCAGCAAGACTGGGTCACTTTCTATGCCCGGCAGCGCATTCAGCCCCAGATGGACCTGGTAGAGCAGAGGTCTGGGGACAGGGAGGCCCGTGAGCTCTGGGCCGCTCTGCAGGTGAGTGTCCATCTCTTCGTACCCTCCTCCCCTGCTCCGACCTGTGCCCATCATGTCCTGCAGGTGCTGTGGCCAATGCAGCCACCTTGGTCTGGGTCAGGATGGGAGGTGGGTGTGTCTGTGTACCAACCAGGCACCGGGAGCCACGCTCAAAAAAGCCCATGTGTCCCTCCCACATGCATTGATCACTTTGATGAGGCTGCATTTACCCTGGCAGTTAAAGATCTCCGACCTGTTCCGTGATCTGGACATCGTCCCAGCCCTGCTCCACGGAGACCTCTGGGGAGGAAACGTAGCGGAGGATTCCTCTGGGCCCATCATCTTTGACCCCGCTTCCTTCTATGGCCACTCGGAGTATGAGCTGGCAATAGCCGGCATGTTTGGGGGCTTCAGTAGTGCCTTCTACTCCGCCTACCACAGCAAAATCCCCAAGGCCCCAGGCTTCGAGAAGCGCCTGAAGCTGTATCAGCTCTTCCACTACTTGAACCACTGGAATCACTTTGGATCTGGGTACAGAGGGTCCTCCCTCAGCATCATGAGGAATCTCGTCACCTGAGCTCGGGAGGGAGGCCTGAGTCCTGGTTGCTAGATCCTAACCGGACCCCTGTGGCCAGCCTCTCCTACCCTGAAATAGCTTCAGACCAATTTTCCCAGCCTCGTAAATAATGCGACATCTCAGGAGAAAGCTTTTCTCACCCTCAAGTTAGGCTTTGTAGCTGGATGCAGCTGCACTAGAAATTGGTGTGAGCCAAGGGACCAGTGGAGGGTGGGCTGCATTTGACCTACAGCTGCCCCAGAGGTAGAGAAGGGAGGTGGCCAGAGTGCCAGGTGCTGCCACCAAGGGCATCTTCTCACCAGCTCCCCGTCTCTGCAGGAGTGACTGGTATCCAGGGTAATGCTTCTTGGTGGGTCAGACTTGATTGTGGATGTGAAGGCATTGTCCTGGGAGCACCTCCTGATGACCAGTTCCAAACCAAATACACTCCCTTTCCTCTCTGTGCTGCCGCTGCACCCGCTCATCTCTATAGCTTGTGAGCTGTCATTCATCGGCATTGTAGAAACCAGTACTACAGCAGTGGTTTCCCTCCCTCAGTCTTGCAGTGGTGAGAAATGTTCATGAATGCCATTGATGCTAACAAATCCTTTTGCATAAAAATTTGAATAAACTTCGAATGGCTTCAGTGATGTGTGAGACTGTATTTTCCTCATTTACATTCTCTTCTGTTTATTGGAGCTGTTTGCCAGGAAACTCGTAATGTGACAATAAATAAGTACAACTGTTGTTTCTTAAACACTTTTTTTCTTGGCTTTGCTCAGTAAGAGAATAGCTCAGAGCTTCCAGATAAGGGCAGGTGTGGCCTGAGGACTTGCTGCTACCAGTTTAACTGCTGTTGTTGTAACCTTATGAGATTTGCTTAATGGTAAAGGGAGGTTGAAAGTAACTCTCAAATTGCATTTCAAGGAAGAAGCCAGTGGGTGGCCCCTACTAGTTCTGGCTCGGGCCTTGGAGGACACTGGTGTTAGAGGGGACAGTTTCTCATGATGAAGGTCCAAGCGGATACATCCATGTTTGCCCTTCGTCTTTTTTTTGTTTCTGAGTCAGGGCTCCTCAGTGGAATTCAGAAGTGGAACTAATGCCTCCAGAGTTTGGTTTTGGGAGAGGACTGTGACTTTTCTGGCTGCGTTGAGTCTCAGTTGTGGCACTCAGGATCTTTTCCTTGTGTGTGCTGGCTTAGTGGCCCCTTGGCAGGTGGGATCTTGGTTCCCCAACCAGGGGTCGAACCCGCCTCCCCTCCATTGGAAGGAGGATTCTTAACNGAGGAGACTCACCCTGGCCACCTCCCTGAGGAGTTGTCAGGTACTGGTGATAGAGGACCGAAGGACCTCCAGAGAGACAGAACAATGTCCACACAGAGAATAAGAATCCAAATGGCTTCCAGCTTCTCAACGACACAAGAGCTGGAAAGTGAGGTTGCAGAGCCATCTCAGTGATGCAAGAACAGCCTGGAATTCCATACCCAGCAGGACTGCTCATCAGGAATAAATACATCAGCAGAAGTGCCAGAGCTCACTCTACTCTCAGATTCCTCCTCAAGATGCAATAGGAGACTGGACTTAACTAGAATGAGAGGAAGAGCTGGGAGGAGGGAGACTGCCAAGGGGGAAGTCGGGCCCTTCCCGCAAATGCCACACAATCTCCTGCCCACCTGCTCTTGGGCCTGTGTGTGCAAGGGCATGTGTATGCGTTTATGCATGCCTGTGTGCACAGGGCACATGTGTGTTTTGAAGCTCCCTTCCCAGGGCAGCTGGCGTCTGTAATCAGGAGTCCCACTCAGGGTGGGGTCAGTTGCCTGTGGTTCTGGTGGGGTATCAGAAACACAAGGACACACTCTATCTCTGATGGGCACCAGGTGCCCTGATGAGAAAGCCCAGTGCCAGCAACTGGTGTCACCAGGCATGCCTGGGGCCTGCATGACATGGTGGAGACCCCCAGCCTTCTACAGAACCTGTGAGACAGAACTAGGCCTGTGACCTGCATCCCAGGGACCTGCAATCTCCCCTGGACTGTCCTGGGTATGGCTGGGTGGGAGGACCCTGGGCCAAGGCCCCGGCAGGGTTCAGGGAACCTCAATGCAGGGAGGTCAGGCCCTACAGAGCCCTGGGCAAATCCCCAGTAGGTCCAGGCGCAAGAACTGTGGACACACGGGAGGGCACCGCCCCCAAGTCTGTCCCCTATCAGAGAGCCCCGCCCTTCTCCCCCAGGGCTAGAATCACCCCGCTTGGCCCTCCAGTGGGGAGACAGGGAACGCTTGCCCAGCCTGACAGCACCCCGCCCTCACACCCCACCCCTCCCCGCCGGAGGCGGACCCGGAGGCAGGACACTGGGGCGCTGGGAGCCCGCAGGCCGCGCAGAGCGTGAGCCTCCCCCGCGGCAGAAAGCTGCCTTGGCAGCGTCAGCGGTGAGCGTAAGCTCGGGCCGCTTTCTGCGCGGTCCCCGGCCCCCTGTGTCCCCGTGTCCTCCGTCCCCCATTCTGGCCCCCGCCTCCATGGAGCAGCTGCTGCGCGCCGAGCTGCGCACCGCGACCCTGCGCGCCTTCGGGAGCCCCGGGGCCGGCTGCATCAGCGAGGGTCGCGCCTACGACACAGATGCCGGCCCCGTGTTTGTCAAGATCAACCACAGGACGCTGGTGCGTGCCCCTCACCCACCCCATCCCGCCCCACTTCTACCCCACGGCCTGGGTCCGCCTCCGGAGCTGGAAGCAGAAGGGGCTGCGGGGAGGGGAGGGCTGGGAGAAGTGGGAGAGGGGAGGAGCAGGGCGAGGGGGCCCGGGGCGCAGGGGAAGGGGGCGCTGTGGTCTGGTTCTGGGCCAACCCTGGCGTCATAGCCGCGGGGTCAGCTTGCGCACTTGCAGGTCTAGCGCCAGCTGGGGGAGGAGGGCTCGAGCGTTTTCTGCAGGATTCCACGGTTCTCTCTGCTGCGGGGTTAATTTACTCCCTTTTGCCTGGATGCACAGGCGTTTTTAGGTGTCTGTTTTAACTTCCCCATCCATCAGACACGGAGGTGAGGCTTGGGGTCCTGAGCTGCTTCTGCCACTCTCCTGGGGCCCAGCTCTAGTCTGCATTCCCCTTATCGGCTGGGTCCTCCTGGGCAGATGGAAAGAGGCAGGAGGGACCCTTGCCCGACCTTGAGGGCCGAGTCCCTGCTCTTCTACTCACAGGCCTTGCGTTTGGACCTGATTTCCATTGCCAGCCTAAAATATTGCTGTTACATATACTATCCATGTATATTTCCATAGATATGGTGGCTCAGAGGTTGAAGTGCCTGCCTCCAATGCGGGAGACCGGGGTTCGATCCCTGGGTCAGGAAGATCCCCTGGAGAAGGAAATGGTAACCCACTCCAGTATTCTTGCCTGGAAAATCCCATGGACAGAGAAGCCTGGTAGGCTACAGTCCATGGGGTCGCAAAGAGTCGGACACGACTGAGAGACCTCACTTATTCACAGGTGGAGAAAGTCAGTCTGGCTGACTTTCTGTGTGTGCACCTACAGAAAGTGCTGAGGATGCCAAGGATGGTGTTCCTTTGACTCTGGTGGGGGACTCCAGGGAGGCCCCAAGGGCAAAGCCCCTTTGAGATGCAGCAGTGGGTGAAGGGGCTGGCTGTGGAGGGGAGGAAATCCCAGGGTGATCCTTCTAGTCTCCCTGCAGCACTGTCCAGGATGGCCAGTGGGTTGCTGTTGGTCTTTTCCCTGCTCCATTGGCGCTGGGAACTGTTCCAGTCTGATTTTAGAACCCAAATAATTCAGTGCCACCTACCAGGAAGCGTTATTGGGTTCAAGGTTCACACTGGCCCTAGAACCTTCACAGCTGGCTCCTAAAAGCTCTTCCAGTCTGGGATCCCACTATTCACCCTTGAAACCTTCGGTGCTGGCACACAGTAGGTGCTCAGTCAATACACAAGAACAGGGGACAGGTGAAGCCCTCAGGATGTAGGCAAGCTGAAGCCCAGGTGTGTGCTGCCCCTCTGTGTTTAGGCGCTCACGCTGGAGCATGACTGAGGGTCGCTGGATACCCCACTCTATGACTCTAGGTGTGGGTTGGCGGTTAGGACGTCTTTCAGGTTCTCTCTTCAGGTACTTGAATTAAAAGATGGAATTCTTTTCTTATGTGGACATAGATGTTTTGGTCTTGTTCACAGGATTAATTCTATAGCCAGAGATAGTCACAAATCATATTATAATAAACACATTTTTAACCCAGGTGTAATGGCACCCCACTCCAGTACTCTTGCCTGGAAAATCCCCTGGACAGAGGAGCCTGGTAGGCTGCAGTCTATGGGGTTGTGAAGAGTCGGACACGACTGAGCAACTTCACTTTGACTTTTCACTTTAATGCATTGGAGAAGGAAATGGCAACCCACTGCAGTATTCTTGCCTAGAGAATCCGAGGGATGGGGGAGCCTAGTGGGATGCCGTCTGTGGGGTCGCACAGAGTTGGACACGACTGAAGCGACCTAGCAGCAGCAGCAGTGTACCTGAAGTGAGAGTTCACCTAATTTAAAATTGGGATATTTGTGCAAAATGTTTTAGAAGTAGGAAGACCCCTGGGTCCCTGTGAAGGCTGTTCTGCTTCTCTGGGGCATGACTGTCTTCTTCCTAGGTGGGGTGGATGTCTCCTTCCAAGTCCCCAGGCCCTGCTGGGTGCTTGCCTCTGGGGACTGGCCCTGGACCCAAGTCCAGGCCCAGCTAACCCCCCCATCCCCTGGCTTCCCGTGCCCCAAGTGTGTGCCCCAGTCACATTCCCATGCTGCCTCTCATTTGCTGTAAGTGCCCCAGATATTGTGGGGGCAGGTAACCTGGAAGGGGACCCAGGCCCTACCCTGGATCCTCCATTAACCTGCACTCCCAGTTTCCCCACCAGTACCCCATGGCACCCTGTGGCACCCCAGCACCGCCATGGTCTACCATGACACCCCATGGCCTCCCAGCACCTCCCAGTATTCCCATGATAGTCCCAGTACCCCAACAGGCCCCACGGTATCTCCATGGTGCTCCCAGCACCCCCAGCACCCCGCCCCTCACCATGGCCTGTGCTTCCTCACCTCTCAGGGCAGGCACTTGCTGCAGACATCAGCATCCTGTCCACCCCAAGCTCCCCGCTTGTCTTTGTAGCCCTTTCCTATGCGAAGGGGGGCCACCTGCATCCCGCTGTCTGCGGGGCTGATGCCTTGCTCTCNCCGCATGGAGTGGCAGGACACATCTGGCTGTGGGCTCCGTTCTCCTTCTCAGTGCCCTTGGACTTGGTATTCATGGTAAGGGTCTGGATGAGCAGGACAGTCGCTCCTCTGCTAGTGACCCCAGTATCTTGGCCCGGCCCGCCACCCTGATCCACACCCCAGATACCTTTCCTGAGGACTCTTGCAGCAGCTCCCTAAGTTTGGGCTACACCTGGGCCTAAGAGGTGCCTTCTGCACCTTTGCAGCCATCATTCTGCTTTTCGGGGAACCAGTAGCACAAGGAGACTGGCTGCAGTGGGTCAGGGGCTGCTTGGATGTGCCTGAGTCACATCTCCCAGTTGATTTTCCGACCATAAACTAAAAGGTGTGGAAGGAGGGTGGGCTGATTTGCGGTGTCAGAGTGGTCTCCTCAACCCCTGTCATTGTGCTGAGGAGTCTGCTTTCAGGCCTGGGCTGCTCAGATGGGAGCTGGGAGGCCTGGGGCATAGCCCCAGTGCCTGGGTTGGGGACCAGTAAGATGGTGTGCCCCTGCCTGGCTGCCACCTGGCATGTTCAGACCCTGGTTGGGCAAACTGTGGCCACGGCCCAGAATGGGGCTCAGTCAAGTCCAGTGTCTCCCCTGAAAGGGGGCAGGAGGGGGTTGGAGGGCAGAGCTCATAGGCATTTGACCCCAGCAACTTTCGGACTGGGTTTAGACCAAAGATTTGGAATTCCAAAAGAACATAGAAAACGATGGAAATCATAAAGAGAACAGAAAAAGCTGAAGGCAACCTCGTAGGGGTGTAGGACCTAAGTTTCCATCCTGAAAGGGCTCACCTGCCCTGCCCGGAGGAGACTCACCCTGGCCACCTCCCTGAGGAGTTGTCAGGTACTGGTGATAGAGGACCGAAGGACCTCCAGAGAGACAGAACAATGTCCACACAGAGAATAAGAATCCAAATGGCTTCCAGCTTCTCAACGACACAAGAGCTGGAAAGTGAGGTTGCAGAGCCATCTCAGTGATGCAAGAACAGCCTGGAATTCCATACCCAGCAGGACTGCTCATCAGGAATAAAGACATCAGCAGAAGTGCCAGAGCTCACTCTACTCTCAGATTCCTCCTCAAGATGCAATAGGAGACTGGACTTAACCAGAATGAGAGGAAGAGCTGGGAGGAGGGAGACTGCCAAGGGGGAAGTCGGGCCCTTCCCGCAGATGCCACACAATCTCCTGCCCACCTGCTCTTGGGCCTGTGTGTGCAAGAGCATGTGTATGCGTTTATGCATGCCTGTGTGCACAGGGCACATGTGTGTTTTGAAGCTCCCTTCCCAGGGCAGCTGGCGTCTGTAATCAGGAGTCCCACTCAGGGTGGGGTCAGTTGCCTGTGGTTCTGGTGGGGTATCAGAAACATAAGGACACACTCTATCTCTGATGGGCACCAGGTGCCCTGATGAGAAAGCCCAGTGCCAGCAACTGGTGTCACCAGGCATGCCTGGGGCCTGCATGACATGGTGGAGACCCCCAGCCTTCTACAGAACCTGTGAGACAGAACTAGGCCTGTGACCTGCATCCCAGGGACCTGCAATCTCCCCTGGACTGTCCTGGGTATGGCTGGGTGGGAGGACCCTGGGCCAAGGCCCCGGCAGGGTTCAGGGAACCTCAATGCAGGGAGGTCAGGCCCTACAGAGCCCTGGGCAAATCCCCAGTAGGTCCAGGCGCAAGAACTGTGGACACACGGGAGGGCACCGCCCCCAAGTCTGTCCCCTATCAGAGAGCCCCGCCCTTCTCCCCCAGGGCTAGAATCACCCCGCTTGGCCCTCCAGTGGGAGACAGGGAAAGCTTGCCCAGCCTGACAGCACCCCGCCCTCACACCCCACCCCTCCCCGCCGGAGGCGGACCCGGAGGCAGGACACTGGGGCGCTGGGAGCCCGCAGGCCGCGCAGAGCGTGAGCCTCCCCCGCGGCAGAAAGCTGCCTTGGCAGCGTCAGCGGTGAGCGTAAGCTCGGGCCGCTTTCTGCGCGGTCCCCGGCCCCCTGTGTCCCCGTGTCCTCAGTCCCCCATTCTGCCCCCCGCCTCCATGGAGCAGCTGCTGCGCGCCGAGCTGCGCACCGCGACCCTGCGCGCCTTCGGGAGCCCCGGGGCCGGCTGCATCAGCGAGGGTCGCGCCTACGACACAGATGCCGGCCCCGTGTTTGTCAAGATCAACCACAGGACGCTGGTGCGTGCCCCTCACCCACCCCATCCCGCCCCACTTCTACCCCACGGCCTGGGTCCGCCTCCGGAGCTGGAAGCAGAAGGGGCTGCGGGGAGGGGAGGGCTGGGAGAAGTGGGAGAGGGGAGGAGCAGGGCGAGGGGGCCCGGGGCGCAGGGGAAGGGGGCGCTGTGGTCTGGTTCTGGGCCAACCCTGGCGTCATAGCCGCGGGGTCAGCTTGCGCACTTGCAGGTCTAGCGCCAGCTGGGGGAGGAGGGCTCGAGCGTTTTCTGCAGGATTCCACGGTTCTCTCTGCTGCGGGGTTAATTTACTCCCTTTTGCCTGGATGCACAGGCGTTTTTAGGTGTCTGTTTTAACTTCCCCATCCATCAGACACGGAGGTGAGGCTTGGGGTCCTGAGCTGCTTCTGCCACTCTCCTGGGGCCCAGCTCTAGTCTGCATTCCCCTTATCGGCTGGGTCCTCCTGGGCAGATGGAAAGAGGCAGGAGGGACCCTTGCCCGACCTTGAGGGCCGAGTCCCTGCTCTTCTACTCACAGGCCTTGCGTTTGAACCTGATTTCCATTGCCAGCCTAAAATATTGCTGTTACATATACTATCCATGTATATTTCCATAGATATGGTGGCTCAGAGGTTGAAGTGCCTGCCTCCAATGCGGGAGACCGGGGTTCGATCCCTGGGTCAGGAAGATCCCCTGGAGAAGGAAATGGTAACCCACTCCAGTATTCTTGCCTGGAAAATCCCATGGACAGAGAAGCCTGGTAGGCTACAGTCCATGGGGTCGCAAAGAGTCGGACACGACTGAGAGACTTCACTTATTCACAGGTGGAGAAAGTCAGTCTGGCTGACTTTCTGTGTGTGCACCTACAGAAAGTGCTGAGGATGCCAAGGATGGTGTTCCTTTGACTCTGGTGGGGGACTCCAGGGAGGCCCCAAGGGCAAAGCCCCTTTGAGATGCAGCAGTGGGTGAAGGGGCTGGCTGTGGAGGGGAGGAAATCCCAGGGTGATCCTTCTAGTCTCCCTGCAGCACTGTCCAGGATGGCCAGTGGGTTGCTGTTGGTCTTTTCCCTGCTCCATTGGCGCTGGGAACTGTTCCAGTCTGATTTTAGAACCCAAATAATTCAGTGCCACCTACCAGGAAGCGTTATTGGGTTCAAGGTTCACACTGGCCCTAGAACCTTCACAGCTGGCTCCTAAAAGCTCTTCCAGTCTGGGATCCCACTATTCACCCTTGAAACCTTCGGTGCTGGCACACAGTAGGTGCTCAGTCAATACACAAGAACAGGGGACAGGTGAAGCCCTCAGGATGTAGGCAAGCTGAAGCCCAGGTGTGTGCTGCCCCTCTGTGTTTAGGCGCTCACGCTGGAGCATGACTGAGGGTCGCTGGATACCCCACTCTATGACTCTAGGTGTGGGTTGGCGGTTAGGACATCTTTCAGGTTCTCTCTTCAGGTACTTGAATTAAAAGATGGAATTCTTTTCTTATGTGGACATAGATGTTTTGGTCTTGTTCACAGGATTAATTCTATAGCCAGAGATAGTCACAAATCATATTATAATAAACACATTTTTAACCCAGGTGTAATGGCACCCCACTCCAGTACTCTTGCCTGGAAAATCCCCTGGACAGAGGAGCCTGGTAGGCTGCAGTCTATGGGGTTGTGAAGAGTCGGACACGACTGAGCAACTTCACTTTGACTTTTCACTTTAATGCATTGGAGAAGGAAATGGCAACCCACTGCAGTATTCTTGCCTAGAGAATCCGAGGGATGGGGGAGCCTAGTGGGATGCCGTCTGTGGGGTCGCACAGAGTTGGACACGACTGAAGCGACCTAGCAGCAGCAGCAGTGTACCTGAAGTGAGAGTTCACCTAATTTAAAATTGGGATATTTGTGCAAAATGTTTTAGAAGTAGGAAGACCCCTGGGTCCCTGTGAAGGCTGTTCTGCTTCTCTGGGGCATGACTGTCTTCTTCCTAGGTGGGGTGGATGTCTCCTTCCAAGTCCCCAGGCCCTGCTGGGTGCTTGCCTCTGGGGACTGGCCCTGGACCCAAGTCCAGGCCCAGCTAACCCCCCCATCCCCTGGCTTCCCGTGCCCCAAGTGTGTGCCCCAGTCACATTCCCATGCTGCCTCTCATTTGCTGTAAGTGCCCCAGATATTGTGGGGGCAGGTAACCTGGAAGGGGACCCAGGCCCTACCCTGGATCCTCCATTAACCTGCACTCCCAGTTTCCCCACCAGTACCCCATGGCACCCTGTGGCACCCCAGCACCGCCATGGTCTACCATGACACCCCATGGCCTCCCAGCACCTCCCAGTATTCCCATGATAGTCCCAGTACCCCAACAGGCCCCACGGTATCTCCATGGTGCTCCCAGCACCCCCAGCACCCCGCCCCTCACCATGGCCTGTGCTTCCTCACCTCTCAGGGCAGGCACTTGCTGCAGACATCAGCATCCTGTCCACCCCAAGCTCCCCGCTTGTCTTTGTAGCCCTTTCCTATGCGAAGGGGGGNTGCCAAGGATGGTGTTCCTTTGACTCTGGTGGGGGACTCCAGGGAGGCCCCAAGGGCAAAGCCCCTTTGAGATGCAGCAGTGGGTGAAGGGGCTGGCTGTGGAGGGGAGGAAATCCCAGGGTGATCCTTCTAGTCTCCCTGCAGCACTGTCCAGGATGGCCAGTGGGTTGCTGTTGGTCTTTTCCCTGCTCCATTGGCGCTGGGAACTGTTCCAGTCTGATTTTAGAACCCAAATAATTCAGTGCCACCTACCAGGAAGCGTTATGGGGTTCAAGGTTCACACTGGCCCTAGAACCTTCACAGCTGGCTCCTAAAAGCTCTTCCAGTCTGGGATCCCACTATTCACCCTTGAAACCTTCGGTGCTGGCACACAGTAGGTGCTCAGTCAATACACAAGAACAGGGGACAGGTGAAGCCCTCAGGATGTAGGCAAGCTGAAGCCCAGGTGTGTGCTGCCCCTCTGTGTTTAGGCGCTCACGCTGGAGCATGACTGAGGGTCGCTGGATACCCCACTCTATGACTCTAGGTGTGGGTTGGCGGTTAGGACATCTTTCAGGTTCTCTCTTCAGGTACTTGAATTAAAAGATGGAATTCTTTTCTTATGTGGACATAGATGTTTTGGTCTTGTTCACAGGATTAATTCTATAGCCAGAGATAGTCACAAATCATATTATAATAAACACATTTTTAACCCAGGTGTAATGGCACCCCACTCCAGTACTCTTGCCTGGAAAATCCCCTGGACAGAGGAGCCTGGTAGGCTGCAGTCTATGGGGTTGTGAAGAGTCGGACACGACTGAGCAACTTCACTTTGACTTTTCACTTTAATGCATTGGAGAAGGAAATGGCAACCCACTGCAGTATTCTTGCCTAGAGAATCCGAGGGATGGGGGAGCCTAGTGGGATGCCGTCTGTGGGGTCGCACAGAGTTGGACACGACTGAAGCGACCTAGCAGCAGCAGCAGTGTACCTGAAGTGAGAGTTCACCTAATTTAAAATTGGGATATTTGTGCAAAATGTTTTAGAAGTAGGAAGACCCCTGGGTCCCTGTGAAGGCTGTTCTGCTTCTCTGGGGCATGACTGTCTTCTTCCTAGGTGGGGTGGATGTCTCCTTCCAAGTCCCCAGGCCCTGCTGGGTGCTTGCCTCTGGGGACTGGTCCTGGACCCAAGTCCAGGCCCAGCTAACCCCCCCATCCCCTGGCTTCCCGTGCCCCAAGTGTGTGCCCCAGTCACATTCCCATGCTGCCTCTCATTTGCTGTAAGTGCCCCAGATATTGTGGGGGCAGGTAACCTGGAAGGGGACCCAGGCCCTACCCTGGATCCTCCATTAACCTGCACTCCCAGTTTCCCCACCAGTACCCCATGGCACCCTGTGGCACCCCAGCACCGCCATGGTCTACCATGACACCCCATGGCCTCCCAGCACCTCCCAGTATTCCCATGATAGTCCCAGTACCCCAACAGGCCCCACGGTATCTCCATGGTGCTCCCAGCACCCCCAGCACCCCGCCCCTCACCATGGCCTGTGCTTCCTCACCTCTCAGGGCAGGCACTTGCTGCAGACATCAGCATCCTGTCCACCCCAAGCTCCCCGCTTGTCTTTGTAGCCCTTTCCTATGCGAAGGGGGGCCACCTGCATCCCGCTGTCTGCGGGGCTGATGCCTTGCTCTCCAGTCAGTTTTTGGCATCTGGAGGTCCTGGGCACTTGTGATTCCTGGCTTCAGCCTGGTTGCAGAGCCACTGTTGGCTTCGGAGCTCACAGCTGTGTTCTGAACGCAGGCCCGGCAGATGTTTGAGGGGGAGATGGCGAGCCTGGAGGCTCTTCGGAGCACTGGCCTGGTGCGGGTGCCTCAGCCCATCAAGGTGATTGACCTGCCTGGAGGTGGGGCTGCCTTTGTGATGGAGCATCTGAAGATGAGGGGCCTGAGCAGGTGAGAGAGAGAGAGAGAGAGTGTGCGTGTGTGTAGTGTGTGTGTGTATTTGAGAGAGAGAGGCAGAGGGAGGGGGACAGAGGGACAGAGAGAGGGATGCAAGAGAGGCGGAGGGAACAGCCTCTTGCTGAGCTGCCCACATCACTCAGTGCAGGAGCAGAGGCAGGGCCAAGAGCCACACCTGCCTCCCTGATGGAGACAGGAGCTCTTGCTTTCCACACAGGGCCAGTCTGAGGCTAGTTTGGCTTCACAAAGCTGCACCAAATAAGCACATTTGAACCAGCTGTTACTCTGTGTTTAGTGAACACCAGTGCCTGTTCAGTATGGGCAGTGAGGTCTGATCTAGTAATTATCTAAAATCTAATTATTAAAGTTATGCCATGCTAAGTCGCTTCAGTCATGTCTGACTCTGTGCGACCCTATGGACTATATAGCCTGCCGAGCTCCTCTGTCCATGGGATTCTCCAGGCAAGAATACTGGAGTGGGTTGCCAAGCCCTCCTCCAGGGGATCTTTCCCACCCAGGGATGGAACCTGAGTCTCTTATGTCTCCTGCACTGGCAGGTGGGTTCTTTACCACTAGCACCACCTGGGAGCTCCAAAGTTATGTATGTTTATTGTTTAAAAAATGGTGGAAGAGGCAAACTCTTGTAAAGAAGACTAAAGGCACATGACATCCCAGCGGCAGGGAGCAGTCACAGCTATGATGTATGATTGTTGTTTTCTTTTTTTTGTGATTTATATTTGTTTTTCCAAAAATTGGGACCTTTTTTTTTCCTTAACTTTTTCAGTATTTGATCCTTAATTCCTGGTATTTCCATAGGCTTCAACAGAAGCCTACCCTTCTTGGGTGATTTTACACTGTTTTGATGTTTTGGAGATCATTGCCTACAGATCATTTTTCACTTTTTAAAGAACAGAGAGTTGTTTCCAAGGTATTTAAAACATTTCTCAAAACGGAACATGTTCCCTGGTTGTTGTTGCTTATTTCAATTGGCTGCATTTTCTTCTATCCTCAGTCAGGCATCAAAACTTGGAGACCAGATGGCAGATTTGCACCTTTATAACCAGAAGCTCAGGGAGAAGCTGAGGGAGGAGGAGAACAGAGTGGGTACGTTCAGAATGCTGTTGTGAACCCTTGACCTNTTTTGGAGATCATTGCCTGCAGATCATTTTTCACTTTTTAAAGAACAGAGAATTGTTTCCAAGGTATTTAAAACATTTCTCAAAACGGAACATGTTCCCTGGTTGTTGTTGCTTATTTCAGTTGGCTGCATTTTCTTCTATCCTCAGTCAGGCATCAAAACTTGGAGACCAGATGGCAGATTTGCACCTTTACAACCAGAAGCTCAGGGAGAAGCTGAGGGAGGAGGAGAACAGAGTGGGTACGTTCAGAATGCTGTTGTGAACCCTTGACCTGGGTGCGTCTACCCTGGGTAGGTGCTTGGGGGGACATTTTAGTAATGGGTTGGGTTTCATGCCACCTGCTCATAGACTGCAGTGTGAAAAATGAGGTTGTTAAAAAAGAGTTTTGATGATAAGTTAGTAGAATTGGCTCAACACCCCTTTATACTCAGTCCTGTTGTCCAATGTGCTAGAGACAGGCATGTTCTGGCTGGTCTGTGTGTGGACCACGTCATCCCATGGTGACCTTGGCTGGTATCACATCCCTGGAAACTGGGAAGGCTTGGGTCCCAAGGCTGGATTGTTGTGGGGTTCAGGGATCTGGGAGGATATGGCAGGTGGTGTGCCCCTACGATGTTCTTGGAGTACATCCTCAGCCGCCCATATCCTAGCAGTGTGGTCCTGATGCTCTGCTGAGGTCTGACATTAACAGAAAGATGAGCAGCTCTTTCTGTTAACAGGCCAGAGGGCTGAGAGTGCCGGGCCCCAGTATGTGGCCAAGTTCGGCTTCCACACAGTGACCTGCTGCGGCTTCATCCCACAGGTGAGTGCCTGGCGAGGGTGCACCTGCTTAGCTCCTGGCGCTCCAGTGCTGCTCATTCCACCCCTTGTGCGTAACAGAGTTCCAGTCCCCTGGGCACCAGGAAGCCTGACTACCTGATTCCTGAAAGCAGAGTGTGAGCTGCAAGAGTTGATGTTGAGGTTCACTGCGCTGAGCTCAGAGGAGGCAAGGAGCGGTGGGGCAGGTGGAAGAGCATTCCAAGTAGGGGAAACAGCAGGTGCAAAGGCTGTGGAGAGAGGGCTGTTCTCCCAGGCAGAGTCACTAGGAGCAAAATCCTTATGAAGCTAGAGGCAGATTTTGGGATCTCAGTCAAGTGCCAGCCCTCAGATCTGGGGTACCTAGAACTGTACCCCGTGGATTACCAGGATTACTAAGACCCTATGAATCTCTGCTGAAGCCAGCTCCCCTGGGGGTTACATACCCATCTGGAGCTAGTGACCAGCGCAACAGTGGTTCCAGGTCAGTGTGTCCAAATGTGGCTTGTCCTGCTTCAGATGTTGAGTTTAAGAATGCAAGTCTACAAAGGCTCGTTTGACCTCATACATTGATTTTTCAAGAACAGAGGAATGAACTTATACACAAAACCCCAATGTGTGAAGCTGGTGAGGATGAAGCTGGCCTGTTAGGGACACAGGCAGCCACTGAGCACCCCCATCAGCGTCTAGGATCAATGAACCAACTTAAGTTAGTTACAGCCTGGCTAGGAAGGGGTGGGAGACCTGGGAGGACCCCTGGTCCACCTCCTTGTGCTGTGACAAGATGGTACAGGACGTAGCATCCGATGGACACAGCCTGGAGGGTCCAGCCTGAAGTTTCAGGAAGCTTCCTATGCCTTGGGACAACTGAGTGGGCCCTAAGAGGCTTCAGCCATTGATGGGGCAACCCTGAATGATGGTGCCCTGAGCTGAGCCCCCTTGGGACCACTGGCTTGGCCAGAGTACTAACACAGTTTCTTTGCTGCCATGTCCAACTCAGCTCCCTAGTTTCCATAGCAACCTCAGGAGGCAGGTTTTCACTGACTCATTTTATAGATGGGGAAAACGATGTGTGCAGAGAAGCTAGGCGGTGTCTAGTCTTGCAGCTGGTAAGTAGAGGGGCCAGCGTTTGGCCCTGTCTGACTTCAGAGCACAGACCTTGACCACCACACACGCTGGTCCTCTGTCCAGGTGAAGCCTGGGTCCTCCCACCAGCCATGAACCCAGGTGGCCCTGCCTTTGTAGCTCAGGGGAAGTTCATGTCTTTCTGTGGGTGAGGGGATCATGGCCCCTCTGTCCAGGTGGAGGGCTAGCCATGCCGGTCTCCAGCTCCAAACATAGTCTGTGTCTTTTATGACCTGGTCATCTAGGAGGAAGACCAAGGCTGGGACACCATGGGCCTAGGCAGGAGATGGGGCAGGGGGCATGCCATCTCATATGCCTTAGGCCGTTTGGGGAGGGGAACTCCCGTTTTCCCTTGAGGTGCACCTAGCAAAGGGGATGAACCCAGGGGTTCAGTGACCACAACCCTCAGCACAGGATGCTGACTGGGGGCGCATGTTATCTGGAAAGTTCTTCCCTTAAGGAATTTCATTAAGTAACCCTTTGTATAAAATAAGCTTTGCATCTTAAAAAAACTCTATTAAGGTATATAGCTGACATAAACTGCGCTTATTTAAAGTGTACAGATTGTTAAGTTTGGACACGTGTACACACCTGTGAACCACTAACCACAGTCAGGTCAGTGTGTCAAAAAGTGTCATCCCAGAAATGTCCTTCTGCCCTTTTGTAATGTCTTCCTCCCGCCCTTTCCTGCCCTGGCAACCACCGATCTGTTTTCTGTCACCACAGATGGGTTTGCATTTTGCGTAATTTAATGTAAATGAAATCACATGCTGTGTGCTCCTTTTCATCTGGCTTCTTTTACTCAGCACAGTCATTTCAGTATTCATTCATGTTGTTACACATGTCAAAAGTCCATTCCATTGTACAATAAACTAGAGTCTGTTTATCCATTCACTGGTTGATGGATATCTGAGTTGTTTCCAAGTTTTGCTTTTACAGATAAAGCTGCTCTGCACTTTTGTGCACAAGAATTTGTGTGGACACATGCTTCCATTTATTTTGGGTTAATACCTAAGAGCCAATGACGAGGTCATATGTAGGTTCATATTTTGCTTTTTAAAAACATTTATCTCTTGTTTTGGGCTGTGCTGGGTCTTCATTGCTGTAGGGGCTACTCTAGTTGCAGTGTGCTAGCCCACAGGCTTAGCTGTTCCGCACCATGTGGGATCTTCCTGGATCAGGGATCAAACCCATGTCTCCTGCACTGGCCGGCGGATTTATTTTTTTACCACTGAGCCACCAGAGAAGACCCATATTTAACTTTTTACAAAACTGTCGAAATATATTCCAAAGTGGTTCTATCATTTTACATTCGCACCACTAGTGTAGAAAGTTCCAGGCCCCCTGCACCCTCAAACACTTGGTATTTTCCTTTGTCTATAATTGTAGCCATCCTAGTGATTGTGAAGTGGTATCTCAGTGAAGTTCTATTTTCTCTAATGACTAAAGATGTGGAGCATCTATTCAGGTGCTTATTTGCTATATATTAGGGACATAAATGTTTAGGATTATTGTATCTTCCTTATTAGTTGACTCTCTTTCCATTGTGAAATGACTTTATAGTCAGTGTCTTTGCTCTGAAATCTACTTTGATATTAATATAGCCACTCCAGCTTTCTTTTAGCACAATTTATCTTTTCTATCCTTTTAGCCTGTTTCTGTTTTTATGTATAAAGGGCATATCTTATTCACAGCTTATAACTGGGTCTTGCTTTATTTTTTCAACCTGTTGATCTGTCATTTAACTGGGGAGACCTGGGTTCGATCCCTGGGTAGGGAAGATCCCCTGGAGAAGGAAATGGCAACCCACTCCAGTATTCTTGCCTGGAGAATCCCATGGACGCAGGAGCCTGGTGGGCTACAGTCCATGGGGTCGCAAAGAGTCGGACACGACTGAGCGACTTCACATTCACACATAGATCATTCATGTTTAATGTAGTTATTGACATGGTTAGGTTTGGATCTGTTGTCTTGTCATTCTTTTTTTAAAATTTGTCTTATCTGTTCTTTGTTCCCCCTTTACTCTTTACGCTCTTCCGAATGAACTAAGTATTTTTTAATGTTTCCATCTTGTCTCCCTTGTTGGCCAATGGTAACATTTGTTGTGCTTTTAGTGCTTGCTCTAGGGTTTAGGCAGTTTCCACGCATAACTGTCCTATGACCACCAGCTGCAGCACCAGCCCCTTCCTTTCCCTTGTCACTCAGGTGAACGAGTGGCAGGATGACTGGCCAACCTTCTTCACCCGGCACCGGCTCCAAGCACAGCTGGACCTCATTGAGAAGGATTATGCTGACCGAGAGGCACGAGAACTCTGGTCACAGCTACAGGTGGGCACAGCGGTAATCCTCTGGGAGGAGGGCTGTCCTCTTACGAGGAGCCTTCAACACATTTGTGTGGGGCCCTCTGCTAGAACAGAGCCAGAGAGGGGACTGCTGAACCTGGAGCAGGGCTGGGCAAATCATGGACACATAAGTGTCCTGACTATTGGTTCAATGCAGAAACTGAGAAGGGGGTGGCCCCTGAGAGCACCTCTCACTTCCTGGGTCATCAGATACTTAACCTCAAACTTTGCTCATGTGAAATGTAGGTGTTTGACTTGTGATTGGTGGCATCTACTACTACTTTCTTGCCCACTTTTATGCTGTTCTTTCCACCAAGGCACAAACGTCTTACCTTTTAGAGCAGGTGTGAACAGCAGGTGCCCCAGAGTGACTGGCTTCAAAACAGAACTCTCAAGATGTTAAAAACAACTCGCATATCAGTCCCTCAAGAGCATGCATAAAATAAATTTTATGGAACTCCTTACTGAAATAATCAGGCTACAAAAGAGGTGCAGATATGTATGTGCTATGAAATAAAAGAATAGCAGAGAAAGTTTGCTAAGTTACATACAGAAAAACTTCACTCAGATTCATATTTTACACAATGGTAAAACCATAACCTCCAAGGTTCTCTACTGTATGACAATCACTAATGTTGCAGAGCTTTTAGACCTACATTAACAGTAAATACCAAGACAAAATTACATTCCCCTGGAGTCAGAGGATCTTTATCGCTGGGCTTAGTAGGCAGTGGTGGTTGGACCCTGAGTAAACATAAGGTCCTCTTTACCTTATTTCCAAGTATTGGATGAGGAGACTGTGGCTCCCAGGCCTGTGATAACTCTATGTACCATAATTATTTTCTTAGGTGAAGATTCCGGATTTGTTTTGTGGCCTGGAGATTGTCCCTGCCCTTCTTCACGGGGATCTATGGTCGGGAAATGTGGCAGAGGATGACAGCGGGCCTATTATTTATGACCCAGCCTCCTTCTACGGCCATTCTGAGTTTGAACTGGCAATTGCCTTGATGTTCGGGGGGTTTCCCAGGCCCTTCTTCACCGCCTACCACCAGAAGGTCCCCAAGGCTCCAGGGTTTGACAGGCGGCTGCTGCTCTATCAGCTCTTTAACTACCTGAACCACTGGAACCACTTCGGTAGGCAGTACAGGAGCCCATCCCTGGGCACCATGAGGAAGCTTCTCAAATAGCAGCCCGTCTGTGTCCCCTGCCCAGCTGCTTGCCAAGGGACCAGGGTGGCCGCACCAAGGCAGTTTCAGGGACAAATAAAGCCCATGGGGGGTGTCAGGGATGGACCTGTGTGTGTCTTAGTTTCACCTGCGTCTCTGTCCTCCATGCAGCTGGGTTAGTTTACTGGGGGGCCAGACCACCTGCAAGTTCTCTGCCAGGCTCATCACCTAGTCCAATCTAGGAGGAACATGGAGTTTGGATACTTTCATGACAATTGTACAGAAATTCACACAGATCTGGGGTTTGGTTAGGCAGAAGTTGGTGTCACAGTCCCCGCCGTGGACTCAGGGCTCCTGTTTCTGGCTTAGGTAGAGTTGGGGACCATGAAATGGGCCCAGCTCTTGAGCAGCGGCTCTGGGGCTGTGTTCAAGTCCACCCTTACTGAGGTGGGCGGGTGGGAGAAAGCCCCCTTACCCCTCAAGTGCTGCAGCCACTGCCCCTCTCCCGTGCTCCATTCTGCAGTTGGTAGTTTTGCTCGACAAGAGGGGGCGGGCGGGAGTCTTGGGTAGCGGGTGTGCACCTGGTAGGTGCACAGGGTGTTCAGGGTGAGAGATGTGTATAAGAGACAGGCTGAACCTGGAGCAGGGCTGGGCAAATCATGGACACATAAGTGTCCTGACTATTGGTTCAATGCAGAAACTGAGAAGGGGGTGGCCCCTGAGAGCACCTCTCACTCCCTGGGTCATCAGATACTTAACCTCAAACTTTGCTCATGTGAAATGTAGGTGTTTGACTTGTGATTGGTGGCATCTACTACTACTTTCTTGCCCACTTTTAAGATGTGTATAAGAGACAGCGCTGGTCCTCTGTCCAGGTGAAGCCTGGGTCCTCCCACCAGCCATGAACCCAGGTGGCCCTGCCTTCGTAGCTCAGGGGAAGTTCATGTCTTTCTGTGGGTGAGGGGATCATGGCCCCTCTGTCCAGGTGGAGGGCTAGCCATGCCGGTCTCCAGCTCCAAACATAGTCTGTGTCTTTTATGACCTGGTCATCTAGGAGGAAGACCAAGGCTGGGACACCATGGGCCTAGGCAGGAGATGGGGCAGGGGGCATGCCATCTCATATGCCTTAGGCCGTTTGGGGAGGGGAACTCCCGTTTTCCCTTGAGGTGCACCTAGCAAAGGGGATGAACCCAGGGGTTCAGTGACCACAACCCTCAGCACAGGATGCTGACTGGGGGCGCATGTTATCTGGAAAGTTCTTCCCTTAAGGAATTTCATTAAGTAACCCTTTGTATAAAATAAGCTTTGCATCTTAAAAAAACTCTATTAAGGTATATAGCTGACATAAACTGCGCTTATTTAAAGTGTACAGATTGTTAAGTTTGGACACGTGTACACACCTGTGAACCACTAACCACAGTCAGGTCAGTGTGTCAAAAAGTGTCATCCCAGAAATGTCCTTCTGCCCTTTTGTAATGTCTTCCTCCCGCCCTTTCCTGCCCTGGCAACCACCGATCTGTTTTCTGTCACCACAGATGGGTTTGCATTTTGCGTAATTTAATGTAAATGAAATCACATGCTGTGTGCTCCTTTTCATCTGGCTTCTTTTACTCAGCACAGTCATTTCAGTATTCATTCATGTTGTTACACATGTCAAAAGTCCATTCCATTGTACAATAAACTAGAGTCTGTTTATCCATTCACTGCTTGATGGATATCTGAGTTGTTTCCAAGTTTTGCTTTTACAGATAAAGCTGCTCTGCACTTTTGTGCACAAGAATTTGTGTGGACACATGCTTCCATTTATTTTGGGTTAATACCTAAGAGCCAATGACGAGGTCATATGTAGGTTCATATTTTGCTTTTTAAAAACATTTATCTCTTGTTTTGGGCTGTGCTGGGTCTTCATTGCTGTAGGGGCTACTCTAGTTGCAGTGTGCTAGCCCACAGGCTTAGCTGTTCCGCACCATGTGGGATCTTCCTGGATCAGGGATCAAACCCATGTCTCCTGCACTGGCCGGCGGATTTATTTTTTTACCACTGAGCCACCAGAGAAGACCCATATTTAACTTTTTACAAAACTGTCGAAATATATTCCAAAGTGGTTCTATCATTTTACATTCGCACCACTAGTGTAGAAAGTTCCAGGCCCCCTGCACCCTCAAACACTTGGTATTTTCCTTTGTCTATAATTGTAGCCATCCTAGTGATTGTGAAGTGGTATCTCAGTGAAGTTCTATTTTCTCTAATGACTAAAGATGTGGAGCATCTATTCAGGTGCTTATTTGCTATATATTAGGGACATAAATGTTTAGGATTATTGTATCTTCCTTATTAGTTGACTCTCTTTCCATTGTGAAATGACTTTATAGTCAGTGTCTTTGCTCTGAAATCTACTTTGATATTAATATAGCCACTCCAGCTTTCTTTTAGCACAATTTATCTTTTCTATCCTTTTAGCCTGTTTCTGTTTTTATGTATAAAGGGCATATCTTATTCACAGCTTATAACTGGGTCTTGCTTTATTTTTTCAACCTGTTGATCTGTCATTTAACTGGGGAGACCTGGGTTCGATCCCTGGGTTGGGAAGATCCCCTGGAGAAGGAAATGGCAACCCACTCCAGTATTCTTGCCTGGAGAATCCCATGGACGCAGGAGCCTGGTGGGCTACAGTCCATGGGGTCGCAAAGAGTCGGACACGACTGAGCGACTTCACATTCACACATAGATCATTCATGTTTAATGTAGTTATTGACATGGTTAGGTTTGGATCTGTTGTCTTGTCATTCTTTTTTTAAAATTTGTCTTATCTGTTCTTTGTTCCCCCTTTACTCTTTACGCTCTTCCGAATGAACTAAGTATTTTTTAATGTTTCCATCTTGTCTCCCTTGTTGGCCAATGGTAACATTTGTTGTGCTTTTAGTGCTTGCTCTAGGGTTTAGGCAGTTTCCACGCATAACTGTCCTATGACCACCAGCTGCAGCACCAGCCCCTTCCTTTCCCTTGTCACTCAGGTGAACGAGTGGCAGGATGACTGGCCAACCTTCTTCACCCGGCACCGGCTGCAAGCACAGCTGGACCTCATTGAGAAGGATTATGCTGACCGAGAGGCACGAGAACTCTGGTCACAGCTACAGGTGGGCACAGCGGTAATCCTCTGGGAGAAGGGCTGTCCTCTTACGAGGAGCCTTCAACACATTTGTGTGGGGCCCTCTGCTAGAACAGAGCCAGAGAGGGGACCGCTGAACCTGGAGCAGGGCTGGGCAAATCATGGACACATAAGTGTCCTGACTATTGGTTCAATGCAGAAACTGAGAAGGGGGTGGCCCCTGAGAGCACCTCTCACTTCCTGGGTCATCAGATACTTAACCTCAAACTTTGCTCATGTGAAATGTAGGTGTTTGACTTGTGATTGGTGGCATCTACTACTACTTTCTTGCCCACTTTTATGCTGTTCTTTCCACCAAGGCACAAACGTCTTACCTTTTAGAGCAGGTGTGAACAGCAGGTGCCCCAGAGTGACTGGCTTCAAAACAGAACTCTCAAGATGTTAAAAACAACTCGCATATCAGTCCCTCAAGAGCATGCATAAAATAAATTTTATGGAACTCCTTACTGAAATAATCAGGCTCCAAAAGAGGTGCAGATATGTATGTGCTATGAAATAAAAGAATAGCAGAGAAAGTTTGCTAAGTTACATACAGAAAAACTTCACTCAGATTCATATTCTACACAACGGTAAAACCATAACCTCCAAGGTTCTCTACTGTATGACAATCACTAATGTTGCAGAGCTTTTAGACCTACATTAACAGTAAATACCAAGACAAAATTACATTCCCCTGGAGTCAGAGGATCTTTATCGCTGGGCTTAGTAGGCAGTGGTGGTTGGACCCTGAGTAAACATAAGGTCCTCTTTACCTTATTTCCAAGTATTGGATGAGGAGACTGTGGCTCCCAGGCCTGTGATAACTCTATGTACCATAATTATTTTCTTAGGTGAAGATTCCGGATTTGTTTTGTGGCCTGGAGATTGTCCCTGCCCTTCTTCACGGGGATCTATGGTCGGGAAATGTGGCAGAGGATGACAGCGGGCCTATTATTTATGACCCAGCCTCCTTCTACGGCCATTCTGAGTTTGAACTGGCAATTGCCTTGATGTTCGGGGGGTTTCCCAGGCCCTTCTTCACCGCCTACCACCAGAAGGTCCCCAAGGCTCCAGGGTTTGACAGGCGGCTGCTGCTCTATCAGCTCTTTAACTACCTGAACCACTGGAACCACTTCGGTAGGCAGTACAGGAGCCCATCCCTGGGCACCATGAGGAAGCTTCTCAAATAGCAGCCCGTCTGTGTCCCCTGCCCAGCTGCTTGCCAAGGGACCAGGGTGGCCGCACCAAGGCAGTTTCAGGGACAAATAAAGCCCATGGGGGGTGTCAGGGATGGACCTGTGTGTGTCTTAGTTTCACCTGCGTCTCTGTCCTCCATGCAGCTGGGTTAGTTTACTGGGGGGCCAGACCACCTGCAAGTTCTCTGCCAGGCTCATCACCTAGTCCAATCTAGGGGGAACATGGAGTTTGGATACTTTTATGACAATTGTACAGAAATTCACACAGATCTGGGGTTTGGTTAGGCAGAAGTTGGTGTCACAGTCCCCGCCGTGGACTCAGGGCTCCTGTTTCTGGCTTAGGTAGAGTTGGGGACCATGAAATGGGCCCAGCTCTTGAGCAGCGGCTCTGGGGCTGTGTTCAAGTCCACCCTTACTGAGGTGGGCGGGTGGGAGAAAGCCCCCTTACCCCTCAAGTGCTGCAGCCACTGCCCCTCTCCCGTGCTCCATTCTGCAGTTGGTAGTTTTGCTCGACAAGAGGGGGCGGGCGGGAGTCTTGGGTAGCGGGTGTGCACCTGGTGCACAGGGTGTCCAGGGTGAGCGGGGTGTCACCCTGGAGGGGCGGGGCTGCCGGCCCTGCAGCCACCCAAGTGTGGGTCTCTGAAGACCAAGCCGCCCACATCACCAATTGTTTCGGGGCGTTACGAGCGCCCAGTCAGCCCTTCTCTGTTAAGTACCTTCTCCCACTGCAGCCTGCGCACCTGTGGGCGGCTTTGTCTTGTAGAAAATTTCCCGGCACCGGTCGGCGGTCACGGGGAAACTCAGCGCGCGTGCGCGGGAAAGGAGGCGCGGCGGCGGAGCATTGTGCTCCGCCTCCGCCCCGCCCCTGTCCCCTGGGCCCTGCCCCACCCGGGCTCCGCACGGCCTCCGCGCGCAGTCTTTTGGTGGCCGGCGCGTTCCGTAGCGGGGGCTGGCGTGCAAGGTCGGAGTTCCTGGGGGCGGGGCTGGCGTTATTGCCGCCTTCTCAGCCTCAGGCGTCTTGAGTGTCCAGTGCCCAGCGCCGCGTGCCCTGTGTCCCACGCCCCGAGTCCCACGGCGCGCACCTCGCGCGAGGGCGTAGTCCGGCTGCTGAAGATGGCCCTGAGCGAGGAGCCGGCCGCGGGCGCCGCAGAAGACCCTGCGGAGGACCCGGTGGAAGATACCGCGGAGGACGCGGCTCTGGCCTGCGGCGCCGCCCTCGAGTCATTCGGCGAGAGCGCGGAGACGCGGGAGCTGCTCGGCCGCCTGCCGGCGGTGCTAGCTGACCGCTCGGCCCGGGAGGGCGCCCTGGAGCGATTTCGGGGTGCGCACGGGTCGGAGGAGGGGAACAGCGTGCAGGGTGTGCAAGTCTCCTTTCCTGCGGCCCCAGACACGGGCGTGCCTAAGAGGGGGAGGGCAGTGGGCCTCCACCTTCACGAGTAGGGATGGTGGAGCTCCCCTGGGTGGGTCATTTCCCAGTCCTTGTCCCCACCCTGTCCTGGGACCACCGCAAAGCGCTCTTCCTCCGAGACAGCTGTGTGAACGGGGCAGTGGGAGCAGGAGAGGCCCAACAGTCAGGAATGGGCGGGGTCCCCACCCAGAGCCTTCTCAGCGCCCGTGGCTCTGCCAAGACGATGCGTGCGGGCAGAGCAAGATGCTTAGTCAGACCCTTGCCGTTGTCTATAACGGATAACTTACAAACGATTCCTTAAGATCCCGTGGTTAGATAACTATGTAGGGTTTTGTGATTCAGTAAAACCATCCTTGGGGACCTTTGTAGCTATAGAAATTTCTACATAATTTTGCCTTGGTGGACTTGTGATAACAATTCTTCAGGAAGGGCACTCACTTGAGCAACTCCTCCTTGGGTTCTAATCCTGCTCTGCCACTTGGGCTAGTTGCTTGATTGTGCCCGTTTCTCTGGCTGTCTGCTTGGGTTAGCACTGAAAATACCTCGGGCACAGAACTGTCCTGAGGAGCATTGAAAGCCGAGAGCATTGAAAGCCGGCTTTCCCATTCATGGGAAGTGGTCAGATGTGGAGGTGTGTGGCTCATGAGAACTGCCATAAGCCAGGTGGGTGTGGGATCTGATAGGAACAGTTCTAGCTGCTGGTAGGAGTAGAAACCAGGCTGCCTGGGATTAAGAAAGCCATAGTATGTGGGGGTTAGGAGGGCACATGGCTTGATGTGTGTGGCAGAGGGGGTGTGGAAGGTGTGTGTCCTGATGAAGGGGAGAACTCGGCTTGGCTCTCAGCAGGCAGTGAAGGAAGGAAGAAGTGAGGATCTGAGAGGAAGGTGCATTGAGGAAACAGCAGAGGCCTGGGTAGTGTGGCCCTGAGGAGGCAGGTGGCTGGGCTCTCACTCCAGCTGGCCTGTGCTCTTGGGAGCTGCCTGGGATGTCTGCATGGGAAAACCGGAGGGTTTCCAGGGCTCATGTTAAGTCTCACGTTTTTCTTTTTAGTAATAATGGACAAATATCAGGAGCAGCCTCACCTGTTGGACCCACACCTAGGTAAGAACAGAAGCTGAGGTTTTGCTAATTTACAGATAATCGTAAAGGCCTTGGAACGTGTGTGTGTGTGTGTGCACACGTGTGTGCCTGCACACCAGCTGAGACTATCAGGATAAACTGCCCAGGTTGTTCTTGTTAGTGGGGCCAACAGTAGTAACACCTCCTCCTGGAAGTGAACTTGAGGAGGAAGGTAGTGATAGTAACTAACGTTGAGGGAGACACGGGGTGGTGGTTGTGGTCATCAGCCCCGGGGCTGGACTGCCTGGATTTGTATCCCAGCTCTGCCGCTGAGCTGCTCTGTGCCTGAGTTTCCTCACCTGTGATGTGGGGTCGGCAGTGCTGCCTGCCCGCCGGGCTGTGGAGATCTCAGATCACCAGAGAGGCACCAGCAGTTAGCCTGAGTGTGCACACAGGTGCCTTTTAAAAAGTGGGCTGGTGCATTGCGTGTTGATTTTCCTTTTTTAAGTAACCAACAGGTTTTGTGGAAGGTCAGCATTCTGAACTCTGCGCTGTCTTGGGCAGAATAAATGCATTTCATGCCTGTTTGGCTGGGTGGAGATGGAAAGCATGGGTCCATAGTCTCTCATCCAGTTATGCCAATGTCTGAGTTTCTTTCTCAGAAGACTTTTTTGCCTTGGAAAGTTTCTGGAGCTTGATATTTTGGGAGGGTATGACTCACTCTTGGCCTTTTTTGTTTGTTTGTTTTCTTAAGTGTTTTTATTAAATTTTTTTTTAAAATGGAGGATAATCGCTTTATAAAGCTGTATTCGTTTCTGCTGTACACCAGCATGAATTAGCCATAAGTATATGCATCTCTCCCTTTCCTCTTGAGCTTCCATCTCACCTTGCCTCCCCCATCCCACCTCTCTAGGTCATCACAGAGTGCCGGGCTGGGTTCCCTGTATTACACAGCAGCATACCCCTAGCTGTCTGTTTTACGCATGGTAGCATATATATGGAGAAGGCAATGGCACCCCACTCCAGTACTCTTGCCTGGAAAATCCCATGGGCGGAGGAGCCTGGTGGGCTGNTGTCTTATCTGTTCTTTGTTCCCCCTTTACTCTTTACGCTCTTCCGAATGAACTAAGTATTTTTTAATGTTTCCATCTTGTCTCCCTTGTTGGCCAATGGTAACATTTGTTGTGCTTTTAGTGCTTGCTCTAGGGTTTAGGCAGTTTCCACGCATAACTGTCCTATGACCACCAGCTGCAGCACCAGCCCCTTCCTTTCCCTTGTCACTCAGGTGAACGAGTGGCAGGATGACTGGCCAACCTTCTTCACCCGGCACCGGCTGCAAGCACAGCTGGACCTCATTGAGAAGGATTATGCTGACCGAGAGGCACGAGAACTCTGGTCACAGCTACAGGTGGGCA
>SJYW01021155.1:0-12292 GCA_006410735.1 Raphicerus campestris | reverse complement strand
GTTGGTTGTGCAAAACCCTAGTTTAAATCAGTTTAGCCAGTGATATTCCTGAATTCAATACTTATTTTTCCTCTAAAAATAAGCTTTTTATTATTCATTTTGCTACACTGCATCCCATCCCATATATCATATCTTTGGACTAATCAACTTCCATGCAGGGTAAAGTAAAAAAGATCCAAGAGATAACATTTATTTCTGATAATATTATCTCCTTTCAATAATCTCTTCTAAATCCATCCCTCCTATCCACTTAAAATTACTATGTTCAGAGAAATTAATCAGCAAAATATCTATATTTTGAAATAGAATTTGTTTATAAGACTTTGTTTTCATATGCAGAGTCCCTGATTCTGACTTGCTCTATAGTTTTGGCAGGTGTTTTATCTAAATTTCCAATTCTGTAAAATAGAAATAATTGTTGCAATTACTGCTTTCATAAATATGTTCGATTGTGATTTATTCTTCAGTTTTCATCTTTAATGTAACTTATTTGAGTAGAGATTGCATGTGTACATGCTAAGTCCCTTTAGTCATGTCCAACTCTTTGAAACCCTGTGGACTGTAGCCTGTCAGGCTCCTCTGTAGATGGGATTCTCCAGGCAAGTGTACTGGAGAGGACTGCCATGCCCTCTTCCAAGGGATCTTCCAAATCCAGGAATCAAACCCAAGTCTCTTATATCTCCTGTATTGACAGCTAGGTTCTTTATCAGTAGCATCACCTAGGAAGAGAGTACATGTATATTTAATTACTAATTGCCATTACTAATTGCCACAACTTAAATAAATTAATTGTAACTAATTGCAAATTGAGCACAAATTTAGTGTCTAGAATCTTCAACTCTTTGAAAACATTTCTAAGAACAAGAACTTAAAGAAAAACAGAGTAACATCTACTTTGTGCATGATTATTTTATGTAAAGTTTAGCACAGCATTTGATATACACTAATAGCTAAATAAATATGTGCTGAATTGACAGATGGAAGATTGCAGAAATACAGATACTTTGGGCTCTTTATTTTGTCAATCTATGTAATTCTACACAGAATTAAAGATTTTCTTACACTTAACATTTGATAATCTACCAACAGTAGATAGCCAATATATAAATAATCCCTAACACCAAATAATAATTAAAGACTTGAATTTCTCAGATGCTAAACCATGGGATTATTTTTCATATATTAAGGGAAGTAATTAACTTGAAATGAAATAAAGTAGCCCAACATAAAAAGTAATGGTATTTCATGCCACAGACGCCTTCATTTTCACACTTTTTACTGGGAACAGATATTAAGACCACTGAGATAAACACATCTCACAAATTCTCCTTCTGGCTAGTTTACCCCTTTTTTCCTTTTAAGAAAAATATCTGGGAAATACTTTTATTTAATTTTGTTTTCCTGGATATTGNGGGAACAGATATTAAGACCACTGAGATAAACACATCTCACAAATTCTCCTTCTGGCTAGTTTACCCCTTTTTTCCTTTTAAGAAAAATATCTGGGAAATACTTTTATTTAATTTTGTTTTCCTGGATATTGTTCTAACAGAGTAATGATGAGAGGTCTGGGTGGAGCTAAAGAAATAAAATAAATGTAACTTTTTTTTTTTAAATGCTAGACATTTTGTACTATGGTTTACAGACCTTATCAATAATCCTCAAAACAACCTTCAAAAATAACAAATGATGAAATTGACTCATCAAGTAAGAAAGTTTGAGTTATAGAAAGTATGTATTTAATAACTGGTCAAATGAACTAGAATTTAAACCTAGATATATGTGATATTGAAAGAAAGCTTTTCTCTACTACATTGGTGTTTTTCATTTTAATACATAGATATTCAATATACATGAAATGACTATAAATGATACATGAAATACCTTTTTTTCCTAAGATGTATTTAGGAAATTTTATTATTGAGCACCTGACTAAATGTATTTACATTAAATCAAGAAAATCTGAAAGACTTATATATAAGGAAGACATAGATTTGACCAACATCCTAAGTATGGTGTGCAAACATTCTGGATTTGAAAATCACAGCACTGTATTATATTGCTAGAGAGGACTGCCAGTCTCTGATCCCAAGTCACATGTGGTTGCAGCAGACATTATAGTAGCTGTACTATCACTGAAAATTAGACAGCATTTGCCACAGTTCAGCAGCCCATGTAAAAAATCCTTGAACACTTTGTATTCCATCTATGACTACTGAGGATCCCCAAGGTCACCATATCCTCAGCTTCCCACTTGGCCTGCTTCCTCCAGCTTCACTCCAGTATCCCTGTCCTCTTTAACTGCCTTCTCACAGCCTTTTTTATCTCCTTGTTGCGCAAGCTATAGATAAAGGGGTTGAGGAAGGGTGTGAGCACCGAGTAGACCACAGCCAGGGCCCGGTCATAGTCCAGGGAGTAGCTCTTCTTCAGCCGCACATACATGAAGAGGATGCTCCCATAGAAGATGAGGACTGCAGTGAGGTGGGAGGCACATGTGGAGAAGGCCTTCCTCTTGCCTGCAGCTGAAGGANTTTTATCTCCTTGTTGCGCAAGCTATAGATAAAGGGGTTGAGGAAGGGTGTGAGCACCGAGTAGACCACAGCCAGGGCCCGATCATAGTCCAGGGAGTAGCTCTTCTTCAGCCGCACATACATGAAGAGGATGCTCCCATAGAAGATGAGGACCGCAGTGAGGTGGGAGGCACATGTGGAGAAGGCCTTCCTCTTGCCTGCAGCCGAAGGAGTGCTGAGCACTGTGCAGATGATCTGCACATAGGAGCTGAGGATTAACAGAAAGGTGGCCAGGATCTTGCAAGAATTGATAACAA
Organism: Raphicerus campestris; assembly: GCA_006410735.1. Taxonomy (NCBI): domain Eukaryota; kingdom Metazoa; phylum Chordata; class Mammalia; order Artiodactyla; family Bovidae; genus Raphicerus; species Raphicerus campestris. Next base: position 9,465 of record SJYW01021155.1, on the reverse strand, counting down.
AGTCCACTAGGACATTGATTGATGTGTCAGTACAAGCCAAGCTCAGAACAGGAGGAAAATCACAAAAGATGTGCTGAATACGATTGGGACCACAAAAAGGGAGGTGGGAGACCAAGGAAATTTCAGCCACTGGCCCAGCCAATCCTCCCAACCAACAGCCAACAGCAATCTTGACACAGAGTGCTGGGGTCATGCGAGTAGGGTAGTGGAGGGGCTGACAGATGGCTAAGTATCTGTCATAAGCCATAGCTGTAAGAAGATAGCATTCAGTAGCCCCAAGAGAGTGGAAGAAGTAGATTTGCAGAAGGCATCCAGAGAAAGAAATGGTCTTCTTTTCACTGAGCAAGTTCGACAGCATCTTGGGGATGGTGGCAGCTGTGTAGCCAAGCTCCAGTAAGGAGAGGATGCTGACAAAGAGGTACATGGGTGTGTGGAGCCGGGTGTCCAGGAAGACCACCAAGAATATCAGCAGGTTTCCCAGGATGGTAGTGAGGTAGATTAGGAATAACAAGAGGAAGAGAAAAGCCTGAACGCCCTGAAGATGGGGAAAGCCCAAGATGATGAACTCTGTTACCTGGCTCCAATTCCCGGGCTTCATCGCTCTCCATTCATATCCCTGGAATGTAAAGTATGGAGGGATGAGAAACAATGTTGAGCCAAAGAATATCTGAGAAGGAAATGCTCAAAGTCCACTTGTCCTTCCCCTGCACCTCCAGAATAAGTGATCTTAGTACATGCTCTATGAAGCCAGAATTTCTATCCCTCCCCTGAACAGTTGTCAACAACCTCCTTCAGAGTATCCACTTAACCAGACTTAAATTGTCTTCTCTAATTATACAACCCATTTTTGGTCACTGTAATCCATTCTATAATCAATTTATCTTTCTTAATAGAATCTATGCTGCTACTGCTGCTGCTGCTAAGTCGCTTCAGTCATGTCCGACTCTATGTAACCCCATAGACAGAAACCAGCCAGGCTCCCCTGTCCCTGGGATTCTTCAGGCAAAAATCCTGGAGTAGGTTGCCACTTCCTTCTCCAATGCATGAAAGTGAAAACTCAAAGTGAAGTCGTTCAGTCATATCCAACTCCTAGTGACCTCATGGACTGCAGCCTACCAGGCTCCTCCATCCATGGGATTTTCCAGGCAAGAGTACTGGAGTAGGGTGCCATTGCCTTCTCCAGTAGAATCTATAGGGGTTTTTAAAAATTTAAATATCCCTCAACCAGATTCATATCATAATTTATATACATTTCCTTGTGTGAAGTATAAATCATCATTTATACCAGTAAAATATTGGTAGTTCACTCCACTAAGATTACATCATTTGGACCATATATTTTTATTTCCAATTTTAATTCATTTTCTTCTTCAATTTTCTGGGCACATAAAGAATCAATGCTTTCACCCCCAGCTCCATTCCATTTTCTTATAGAAACACAGGTCTAACAGCTTCTTTCAAGCAGGTAGATCAGAGTTTCACCTCTTTTGGACATTGGTGAGAATTCTAGCCAAGGAAAAAAGCGGGGGAGGAGGTATTAAGTAAATAAAAGAGCCACCAAAAACCTGAAGGCAAATCTATCTCTACCTTTCTACTCTATACTGTGGCCACTTTATCAATTCTTCTTACCACTTTCCCCCTCCATCAACTTCAAATGCACGTTTCTGATTTGTTGCTTCACAGATGGTAAGTATTTGTATTTCACTGTGTTGAGGTCAATGTAGCAAAAGTTAACTGAACGTTTTTTTGTGTGTAAGCATTATATTAATACCTAGAACAGGGGCTAAATCGATAAAGAAAGTACGGCATCTGAAGTTGACAAACTAATATTCTAAAAGAGAAAATGGAAAGCCAACTAATTACTTTATAACTGTTTACTAGAACATTCTGTCATCATGGAAATATGCTACTATTCTCAGTTGTTAAGGAATAAAAACAAACAAACAAAAAAAAAAAAAACAAGAAACAACACAAAACAGGAAAACACAAAAAGTGAATCTCTTGATTCAATTGCCCTATAGCCACTGCTCCATTTCCTTCTCTGTCACTGTAATAAACTTCCCATATATAAGCTGCCTATATTTACTGCCTCTAATTCTTCTCTTACTGTTCTATTGATGTACACTTGATTAACAAGGCTGTTAGGGTCAGGTGTACAACAAAGTGATTCAGTTTACATACACATGTATCTGTTCATTTTCAAATTCTCTTCCCATTTAGACTGTTACATAATATTGAACAGAGTTCCCTGTGCTCCACAGTAGGTCCTTGTTTGTTATTCATTCTAAAAACAGCATTGTGTACATGTCAATCCCTAACTATCCCTCTCAGGCTTCCTCACTGAATTTAAGTCTGTGAGTCTGTTTCTGTTTTGTAAATAAGTATATTTGTATCACTTTTTTAAATCTTCTACATATAAATGATAAGGTACAATATTTCCCTTTATCTGTCTGACTTACTTCACTGTTAAACTCATTCTAATTAAACCTTCACCACATCTTCTCCAGCAAAGCCTCCATCCTATAGCCACTAATTAGCTAAGATTTTATAAATCCAGTTGTCATCTCTTATTCCTTTGCTTACTTGGACTCTCAGCCATTCTTCATGGAGGTGATCTATCCTGCCTCTTGACACACTCTCATCACTTCGTCCTCAGGATTCTATACTTTAGATTTTCTTTCTACCTTAGTAGAAGTTTTCTCTTTGTCCTACCTTTTTAATGCCATAGTTTGCAGAGGTCAGCATTTATTCTTCTTATCTCATTTCTTTGTAAACTCACTGCTTTGTTAATGTCATCCAATACTATAGCTTAAAGCCCCATATATGTGTTGATTTCTAAATGAATATCCAACCAACATTTCTCTCACTTTTATTTCTCTCTATTATTCAACTGCCTGTGCACATCTCCTATTAAACATTTAGTAGCCATCTCCAGATGAATTTCTGTGGGCACTGTCCATAGTCTTCCCCATCTCAAATGATGGCAATTACAATCTCTCAGCTAATGGGCCAAAATTCTCGTAATCATCAGTTTCCACCTTTCTCTTCATACATCCAGGATCTATTTTTCACTTGAATTAAGCCACTGTCGTCATGCACTTCTGTTACTGTAATTGTCTCCTAACAGATATTCTTATTTGCATTTGTTCATCAACACCCTCATGCTGATGCAGCAATCTGAATTATCCTTTTTTAAGTTATTAAATCAGGTCTTTCTTTTCCTTTCTTCTGTGGCTTGATATTTTACAGTCTTTGCTGGAGATGTTTCCTCTTCCTAAACTTTTTCTTTAGCCAAATATCCATTTGGATATCTTTTTCATTTATCACAAGTTTTTGGCCAGATCTAACTCTCCCAATCAGCTCTACCTGAACCACCCTAAATAAAACTGCAGTCTGCTTCCTTATATCCATATCTTGTACTGAAATCACCTTCCCCTACTTTATTTTTAATTTTTTCCAGTAGTACTTATCATCTTTAACATATTATAAAATGAACTTATTTATTATCCCAATTATGTATTAATTCTCTCCTTTGAGAGAATATAAACTCTGTGAGATCAAGAGATTTTGTTGTTTAGTTCACTGATATACTTCAAGTGTTTAGAGTTGTGTTTCAAACATGATGACAATTCAGTAAATACTTGTTAAATGAAAAAGCAAATTTATAAAGATAAATGCTTATTTGCATATACAGTAAGAGTTGGAAGAGTAGTAAATGACCTATGGGCTGGAAATGGANATGATGCTGAAGCTGAAACTCCAGTACTTTGGCCACCTCATGTGAAGAGTTGACTCATTGGAAATGACTCTGATGCTGGGAAGGATTGGGGGCAGGAGGAGATGGGGACGACAGAGAATGAAATGACTGGATGGCATCACTGACTCGATGGACATGAGTCTGAGTGAACTCCGGGAGTTAATGATGGACAAGGAGGCCTGGCGTGCTGCGATTCATGGGGTCGGAAAGAGTCGGACACAACTGAGCGACTGAAGTCAACTGAAGTGAAGTGACTGACTGACTGAGAAGCTGAGCTTACTGACGATGCTGGATCAATACTTGTGAGAACAAATGAAGTAGAGAGAATAGATGGTCATGGTAAAAACCAAGTATCCATATCAGCCTAAAGGAGCAAAAGAAGGAATGAAGAAGAGAGGATGTGTCAAATCGGTGGATGCAGTATTCAGAGGAGCAAGACTAAGATAAAGATTAGTCTAAGATAATCATCAGGCTAATGATTAGTCTTAACTGCTTCATGCTCTTAACTGTTTCCTGGACCCAGCCCTATTTCAGGATAAGAGTGTCTCCTGTGTGTAATAGTGCCTTTGCTTTCTGTTTAAGATCATTAGAACAAGAGAGTAGCTATTTTCCCCATTTGTTATCAACTCCAAAGTTATCTTTAGAGACATCAGGTTATCTCTACATCTGATGAGGAATTACTATTCAGCATATCTGAACAAATGTAATCTAATCTCTGTTTGAAACTTAACCAAGGTGGTCCCCTACAATGTTGGATAGCTCCAGTTTTCAGGTTGTTTCTCCTTATTAGAGTAACTGAATGTGGTCTAAGACTGATAATTTAAGATCATACTGTCTGAACATGAATCTTTACTTTTCCACTTGCCAGCTTTACAACCATGGGGAACTAGCATAGGTGTCCTGAGCTACAGTGTCACTGTCTATAATATGGGATCTTCAAGGCTTTTGAGGATTAAATGCTGTAAGATGTATAAAATGCCAAGCACAATATCTATAGTGTTTACCAAATACTAGTTACTATTAATTAATCCTTTTTTTACTTTTATTATTGTTCTAAACTTAAAAGTACTTCCAGGTCCCTCATCTTGTACATCTCTAGGGAATGCCATTCAATCTTTAGTTTTTGCTTTCTGAAATCCCAGAGTAGCAGATGCTGAGTTACCCAAATTTCATAACATGAGTTACCTAAGGCCAAGCACTGAAATTGTTTTATGAACTTTTGGGCACAAACTAAAGAACACCTTGCCATAGTACACATAGATTATAGAGTCCTGGCTAAGATGTGATTATGTCTCCCCATGTTGGAAATTTACTGTCTCTCAGAAGACATAATTCTTTACATTTTGAATCTGAAAAATGATCAGAGTTATAACTAAACCCTTTAGCAAAATAGTCAGTACTGTCAGAGCATGGAATTAAACACTACTTCTTTAAAACTGTGATCGGAGAACCTCATTCTCTGCATTTAAATTTCATTTCTCCTGGGAACAAGCCATCAGGTCTGCATAAAGCTGGTTGGTTGTGCAAAACCCTAGTTTAAATCAGTTTAGCCAGTGATATTCCTGAATTCAACACTTATTTTTCCTCTAAAAATAAGCTTTTTATTATTCATTTTGCTACACTGCATCCCATCCCATATATCATATCTTTGGACTAATCAACTTCCATGCAGGGTAAAGTAAAAAAGATCCAAGAGATAACATTTATTTCTGATAATATTATCTCCTTTCAATAATCTCTTCTAAATCCATCCCTCCTATCCACTTAAAATTACTATGTTCAGAGAAATTAATCAGCAAAATATCTATATTTTGAAATAGAATTTGTTTATAAGACTTTGTTTTCATATGCAGAGTCCCTGATTCTGACTTGCTCTATAGTTTTGGCAGGTGTTTTATCTAAATTTCCAATTCTGTAAAATAGAAATAATTGTTGCAATTACTGCTTTCATAAATATGTCCAATTGTGATTTATTCTTCAGTTTTCATCTTTAATGTAACTTATTTGAGTAGAGATTGCATGTGTACATGCTAAGTCCCTTTAGTCATGTCCAACTCTTTGAAACCCTGTGGACTGTAGCCTGTCAGGCTCCTCTGTAGATGGGATTCTCCAGGCAAGTGTACTGGAGAGGACTGCCATGCCCTCTTCCAAGGGATCTTCCAAATCCAGGAATCAAACCCAAGTCTCTTATATCTCCTGTATTGACAGCTAGGTTCTTTATCAGTAGCATCACCTAGGAAGAGAGTACATGTATATTTAATTACTAATTGCCATTACTAATTGCCACAACTTAAATAAATTAATTGTAACTAATTGCAAATTGAGCACAAATTTAGTGTCTAGAATCTTCAACTCTTTGAAAACATTTCTAAGAACAAGAACTTAAAGAAAAACAGAGTAACATCTACTTTGTGCATGATTATTTTATGTAAAGTTTAGCACAGCATTTGATATACACTAATAGCTAAATAAATATGTGCTGAATTGACAGATGGAAGATTGCAGAAATACAGATACTTTGGGCTCTTTATTTTGTCAATTTATGTAATTCTACACAGAATTAAAGATTTTCTTACACTTAACATTTGATAATCTACCAACAGTAGATAGCCAATATATAAATAATCCCTAACACCAAATAATAATTAAAGACTTGAATTTCTCAGATGCTAAACCATGGGATTATTTTTCATATATTAAGGGAAGTAATTAAGTTGAAATGAAATAAAGTAGTCCAACATAAAAAGTAATGGTATTTCATGCCACAGACGCCTTCATTTTCACACTTTTTACTGGGAACAGATATTAAGACCACTGAGATAAACACATCTCACAAATTCTCCTTCTGGCTAGTTTACCCCTTTTTTCCTTTTAAGAAAAATATCTGGGAAATACTTTTATTTAATTTTGTTTTCCTGGATATTGTTCTAACAGAGTAATGATGAGAGGTCTGGGTGGAGCTAAAGAAATAAAATAAATGTAACTTTTTTTTTTTAAATGCTAGACATTTTGTACTATGGTTTACAGACCTTATCAATAATCCTCAAAACAACCTTCAAAAATAACAAATGATGAAATTGACTCATCAAGTAAGAAAGTTTGAGTTATAGAAAGTATGTATTTAATAACTGGTTAAATGAACTAGAATTTAAACCTAGATATATGTGATATTGAAAGAAAGCTTTTCTCTACTACATTGGTGTTTTTCATTTTAATACATAGATATTCAATATACATGAAATGACTATAAATGATACATGAAATACCTTTTTTTCCTAAGATGTATTTAGGAAATTTTATTATTGAGCACCTGACTAAATGTATTTACATTAAATCAAGAAAATCTGAAAGACTTATATATAAGGAAGACATAGATTTGACCAACATCCTAAGTATGGTGTGCAAACATTCTGGATTTGAAAATCACAGCACTGTATTATATTGCTAGAGAGGACTGCCAGTCTCTGATCCCAAGTCACATGTGGTTGCAGCAGACATTATAGTAGCTGTACTATCACTGAAAATTAGACAGCATTTGCCACAGTTCAGCAGCCCATGTAAAAAATCCTTGAACACTTTGTATTCCATCTATGACTACTGAGGATCCCCAAGGTCACCATATCCTCAGCTTCCCACTTGGCCTGCTTCCTCCAGCTTCACTCCAGTATCCCTGTCCTCTTTAACTGCCTTCTCACAGCCTTTTTTATCTCCTTGTTGCGCAAGCTATAGATAAAGGGGTTGAGGAAGGGTGTGAGCACCGAGTAGACCACAGCCAGGGCCCGATCATAGTCCAGGGAGTAGCTCTTCTTCAGCCGCACATACATGAAGAGGATGCTCCCATAGAAGATGAGGACCGCAGTGAGGTGGGAGGCACATGTGGAGAAGGCCTTCCTCTTGCCTGCAGCCGAAGGAGTGCTGAGCACTGTGCAGATGATCTGCACATAGGAGCTGAGGATTAACAGAAAGGTGGCCAGGATCTTGCAAGAATTGATAACAAAGTCCACTAGGACATTGATTGATGTGTCAGTACAAGCCAAGCTCAGAACAGGAGGAAAATCACAAAAGATGTGCTGAATACGATTGGGACCACAAAAAGGGAGGTGGGAGACCAAGGAAATTTCAGCCACTGGCCCAGCCAATCCTCCCAACCAACAGCCAACAGCAATCTTGACACAGAGTGCTGGGGTCATGCGAGTAGGGTAGTGGAGGGGCTGACAGATGGCTAAGTATCTGTCATAAGCCATAGCTGTAAGAAGATAGCATTCAGTAGCCCCAAGAGAGTGGAAGAAGTAGATTTGCAGAAGGCATCCAGAGAAAGAAATGGTCTTCTTTTCACTGAGCAAGTTCGACAGCATCTTGGGGATGGTGGCAGCTGTGTAGCCAAGCTCCAGTAAGGAGAGGATGCTGACAAAGAGGTACATGGGTGTGTGGAGCCGGGTGTCCAGGAAGACCACCAAGAATATCAGCAGGTTTCCCAGGATGGTAGTGAGGTAGATTAGGAATAACAAGAGGAAGAGAAAAGCCTGAACGCCCTGAAGATGGGGAAAGCCCAAGATGATGAACTCTGTTACCTGGCTCCAATTCCCGGGCTTCATCGCTCTCCATTCATATCCCTGGAATGTAAAGTATGGAGGGATGAGAAACAATGTTGAGCCAAAGAATATCTGAGAAGGAAATGCTCAAAGTCCACTTGTCCTTCCCCTGCACCTCCAGAATAAGTGATCTTAGTACATGCTCTATGAAGCCAGAATTTCTATCCCTCCCCTGAACAGTTGTCAACAACCTCCTTCAGAGTATCCACTTAACCAGACTTAAATTGTCTTCTCTAATTATACAACCCATTTTTGGTCACTGTAATCCATTCTATAATCAATTTATCTTTCTTAATAGAATCTATGCTGCTACTGCTGCTGCTGCTAAGTCGCTTCAGTCATGTCCGACTCTATGTAACCCCATAGACAGAAACCAGCCAGGCTCCCCTGTCCCTGGGATTCTTCAGGCAAAAATCCTGGAGTGGGTTGCCACTTCCTTCTCCAATGCATGAAAGTGAAAAGTCAAAGTGAAGTCGTTCAGTCATATCCAACTCCTAGTGACCTCATGGACTGCAGCCTACCAGGCTCCTCCATCCATGGGATTTTCCAGGCAAGAGTACTGGAGTGGGGTGTCATTGCCTTCTCCAGTAGAATCTATAGGGGTTTTTAAAAATTTAAATATCCCTCAACCAGATTCATATCATAATTTATATACATTTCCTTGTGTGAAGTATAAATCATCATTTATACCAGTAAAATATTGGTAGTTCACTCCACTAAGATTACATCATTTGGACCATATATTTTTATTTCCAATTTTAATTCATTTTCTTCTTCAATTTTCTGGGCACATAAAGAATCAATGCTTTCACCCCCAGCTCCATTCCATTTTCTTATAGAAACACAGGTCTAACAGCTTCTTTCAAGCAGGTAGATCAGAGTTTCACCTCTTTTGGACATTGGTGAGAATCCTAGCCAAGGAAAAAAAGGAGGGGGGTATTAAGTAAATAAAGGAGCCACCAAAAACCTGAAGGCAAATCTATCTCTGCCTTTCTACTCTATACTGTGGCCACTTTATCAATTCTTCTTACCACTTTCCCCCTCCACCAACTTCAAATGCACGTTTCTGATTTGTTGCTTCACAGATGGTAAATATTTGTATTTCACTGTGTTGAG
>SJYW01021151.1:25600-40342 GCA_006410735.1 Raphicerus campestris | reverse complement strand
CCGCGCGCCACTGGTGGCGCCTCACCCGCACCTGCGGGTGGCAAAGGCCATCCGAGAACCTGGGTGCAGCTGGCGTGGGGGCCGGGCAGCTCTAAAAGTTAATCAGGGGTCTCAGCCGCACACTACCCGGCCACCGACAGGATGCACAGGCCTTTCCCAAAGCCCAGCAAAGGACCCCGGAGCCTGCAAGAAGGCGGCCGGGGGCGCGTCCCCTCTCTGGGAAACATAAACAAAGCCCTTTGCAGGAGACTTGAATCTGCTCATGTAGTGGATCCCCACACTGCACTTCACTCCGAGACAGAATTTCCTAGACGTTGCGATCGAACTGGACTCTGGAAGCAGTCTGGATTCTAACCCCGGCTCCTCCACTTCCCCGCTGCCGATCTCCGCCGAGTTATCTAGCAGCCCTGTCCCTCAGTTTCCCCCCACCTGTTATATGAGGAAATGGCCTGTGCTTAATAGGGTTATATGAGATGACACACTTGCAAAACACTTAGGATGGTGCCTGCTACATCTTAAGCACTCAGTAAAATGTAAGCTATAATTATTTTATGAGGAACACTCCAAGCAAATACAAGTTCATTCATTCAAAACTTGTCCAACACACATACTGAGGTACTGGGTGAGCACAGACTAAAGGTGACCAACGTGGAATAGGACAGTCTTGCCCCTGGAGCTTGCAGTCCAGTAAGGAGATCATAGAACAGGTATGGCAAGAAAAGTAGACTACTGAAGAAGCCCGTGCAAGGTCCCTGAACCTGTGTTGAGGGGTCAAGGCCTGAGGAGGATGAGGGGTTGATCCAGTCAGGTGCAGGGAAGGCTTCTCAGAGGAAATGAACACCAGGTAGAATCTAAAGGAGCAGAAGGACGCTCCAGGGGCAGAGAAAATGGGGAGGAGAGGTCTGACAGGCTGCTGAATCAATAATCCCGTGGGGCGGGAGTGGAGAGACAGTGGTCCAGTTAAGGGACCAGAAATCTCTGTTAGGCCCAAACTTGTCTGTAAGAAAGAAGTGACATGGACTTCCCTAGCAGTCCAGTATTTATGCAATCACCTGCCAATGCAAGAGGCACCACTAGAACCCCTTGTCAAGCAGTTAAGATCCCACATGCCTCCGGGCAGCTAAGCCTGCATCCTGCAAGGAAGACCCAGTGCAGCCAAAAATAACTTTAAAAAGAAAAGAAGGAAGTGACAAGAAATAGGAAGAGAAGAAATCAGGTGTCAGAACCTGGAGGGCTTTGTCTGGTATGTTAAGGGCTTTGGACTTTAGNCCGCGCGCCACTGGTGGCGCCTCACCCGCACCTGCGGGTGGCAAAGGCCATCCGAGAACCTGGGTGCAGATGGCGTGGGGGCCGGGCAGCTCTAAAAGTTAATCAGGGGTCTCAGCCGCACACTACCCGGCCACCGACAGGATGCACAGGCCTTTCCCAAAGCCCAGCAAAGGACCCCGGAGCCTGCAAGAAGGCGGCCGGGGGCGCGTCCCCTCTCTGGGAAACATAAACAAAGCCCTTTGCAGGAGACTTGAATCTGCTCATGTAGTGGATCCCCACACTGCACTTCACTCCGAGACAGAATTTCCTAGACGTTGCGATCGAACTGGACTCTGGAAGCAGTCTGGATTCTAACCCCGGCTCCTCCACTTCCCCGCTGCCGATCTCCGCCGAGTTATCTAGCAGCCCTGTCCCTCAGTTTCCCCCCACCTGTTATATGAGGAAATGGCCTGTGCTTAATAGGGTTATATGAGATGACACACTTGCAAAACACTTAGGATGGTGCCTGCTACATCTTAAGCACTCAGTAAAATGTAAGCTATAATTATTTTATGAGGAACACTCCAAGCAAATACAAGTTCATTCATTCAAAACTTGTCCAACACACATACTGAGGTACTGGGTGAGCACAGACTAAAGGTGACCAACGTGGAATAGGACAGTCTTGCCCCTGGAGCTTGCAGTCCAGTAAGGAGATCATAGAACAGGTATGGCAAGAAAAGTAGACTACTGAAGAAGCCCGTGCAAGGTCCCTGAACCTGTGTTGAGGGGTCAAGGCCTGAGGAGGATGAGGGGTTGATCCAGTCAGGTGCAGGGAAGGCTTCTCAGAGGAAATGAACACCAGGTAGAATCTAAAGGAGCAGAAGGACGCTCCAGGGGCAGAGAAAATGGGGAGGAGAGGTCTGACAGGCTGCTGAATCAATAATCCCGTGGGGCGGGAGTGGAGAGACAGTGGTCCAGTTAAGGGACCAGAAATCTCTGTTAGGCCCAAACTTGTCTGTAAGAAAGAAGTGACATGGACTTCCCTAGCAGTCCAGTATTTATGCAATCACCTGCCAATGCAAGAGGCACCACTAGAACCCCTTGTCAAGCAGTTAAGATCCCACATGCCTCCGGGCAGCTAAGCCTGCATCCTGCAAGGAAGACCCAGTGCAGCCAAAAATAACTTTAAAAAGAAAAGAAGGAAGTGACAAGAAATAGGAAGAGAAGAAATCAGGTGTCAGAACCTGGAGGGCTTTGTCTGGTATGTTAAGGGCTTTGGACTTTAGCCCGGAGCCATAGCAAATCCCCTGAAAATTTTGAGTCAGGTAGTATTGACATCCGATGTACATTCTAGAAAGACCACTTTGGCCTAGGTGTGGAGGATGGAGGGAAGGGGAGTTTACGGAAGGCTAGCCATCTCCAGACAAGAGATGATGGTGGCCAGGACCACAGAAAGAGAAGAATGAGTGGGTTAGGGGCTACGCTCTGTGGAATACCAGGTTGAGGGTGAGGGACAGGGCAGAAAAACCAGTTTTGGCAATTTCAGCAACTGAGATGAGAATACGTAGGATCAGGGTGGATGTACTGCGTTAGAAATACTCAAGAGGCATACAATGAAGATGTCCAAAAAGTAACTGGAATGGGATGATGGTAGAGTGGAATTCCAAAGTGAGAAATGAAGATGGGTTTGTAAGGTATTTTTCACCTCATTGGACGGTATGACAGTAAAAGTATTTAGTGAAGAAATAGTCTGATAATTCACTGATACATAAAAACAACAACAAAAGTTAATTACCCCTCCCCTCTCCAGGGTGCAGGCAATGAAGGCCATGCTATGGAGATGCAAAAATAACTAAGGGGTCTTATTTGCCCTTACCCTTCTCTCTTGGCTACAAATTCTTGTGGGCAGGATCTGCCCTTTGATTATCGTTTATCCCAAACAACTCTTGGCATTGTGATCTGGATACAATAATTACACTATAAATACTTCAAATGAATTGAATTAAATTTTCATCACATCTGCCAAGTATTGTATTGAAAATCTCTTAAATATTACCTCTTTCCCCCAAGATAACCATGACTCCGGCATCTCTCACTTCTCCTTATCTGCTGTGAAAATGGCTCAGTTGTGTCCGACTCTTTGCGACTCCATGGACTGTCCATGGAATTAACTCTAGGCCAGAATACTGGAGTGGGTAGCCTTTCCCCTAGACACATTCTTTTATTTATTGAGCATCTGCTATGTGTCAAGAAAACTCTCCGCTCTCATGGTGCTTACATTCTCATGGGAAACACAGACAATGAAACAAATACATGACACAATATGTGTGCTGAGGAAAAATGAGACAAGGAAATTAAGCGTGTATATTTGGGGCTTAAGGGGAGTGACATTTGAGCAGAGATCTGACTAGAAGGGCTTCCCAGGTGGCGCTAGTGGTAAAGAACCCACCTGCCAATGCAGGAGACATAAGATACACGGGTTCGATCCCTGTATAAGGAAGATCCCCTGGAGAAGGGCATGACAACCCACTGTACTATTCTTGCCTGGAGAACCCCATAGACAGAGGAGCCCTGCAGGCTATAGTCCATGGGGTCACAAAGAGTCTGACGCAACTGAAGTGACTTAGCATACAAGCACGCTGATTAGGAGTACGTAAGCCCTGGAGATCTCTAGAGAAAGAGCATTCCAAGCATAGGGAATAACAAGTACTGGCTCCTTAACATTCTTTGATAATAGGTGTGTTCATGAGCCTGAAATGGCATGGGAGAGAAAGAGGAGAGATATGAGTAGGGAGGTTGCAGAGGCTACATCCTGTTCAACTTTGCAGGCCTGGGGACAATTTAGTGTTGAGAGGTGGAAGTGGAAGATGGACACTGAAAAGGTAGGAGAGGACCATGGCTCAGACTAAGGAGTAGAGATATATGTTGTGAGGAATGGGTGGTGTCTGAAAGCATTTTGAAAATAAATTCAATGGAATTTTCTGGAGTACTAGATATGGAAGTAAAACAGCTGGGAAAGGGGCAGGGCACAAAGTGTAAAAGAATGACATAGCCCAGGACATGACATAAACTGAGTGAAGTGAAGTTGCTCAGTCGTGTCCAATGGACTGCAGCCTACCAAGTTCCTCCGTCCACGGGATTCTCCAGGCAAGAATACTGGAGTGGGTTGCCATTTCCTGCTCCAGGGGATCTTCCCGACCCAGGGATTGAACCCAGGTCTCCCGCATTGTAGACAGATGCTTTACCATGTGAGCCACCAGGGAAGACCAACATAAACCGAGTCATCCAGTCAACTTCCACTAGACCTTGGGCCTCAGCATATTCTCATTGTAACATATCAGCAAGCTAAATGACCCACCCACCAGCAGCACAACAGCCCTGAGGCCAATCATTAATGGTCAAGAAGTGAGCAGTGGCCCAGTTCCTGGAAATCCTTGCCTTGTCCCCAGAAACAGTTAGGATAATCCTCCCACTCATTAGTCTATGAAATTACTCAGCTCATGAAAACTAAACCCATCATATTTCAGGACCACTCTCTCCTTCTGAGGAGGCCCATGCTCTATCTGTGGAGTGTGTTTCTCCCTAAGTAAATTCACTTCTTACCTATCACTTTGCCTCTCACTAAATTCTTTCTGAGATGAGACATCAATAACTGCAACTTCTTTAAGTCCTGAATCCAGGTGTGTGATCTCAGCTAAAAGACCGTGGGTCCCAATCTGAGTTACATGGTTTCAGAGGGGAGCAAGAAAGAGGAGAGTCAAGGAATCTTCCCGAAGATCCACCTTAGTCTGAAACGGAGATGTCAGACCCCACCAGGCTGCCCAACTCCTTCTCCAAGGCCATACTTCCTAAGCACTCTCTACCCAAGTCTCTGCCCAGGCCACTTCCTCCATCCTTGAACCCTATTCTCAATTATCCCTTCTCAACCCAGCCCATCTCCTACCACCTAGACCCCTGGGGTCAATGCCAAATCAAATCCCGTAGACAGAGTTTTGGGTGAAGTAGAAAAGGATAGTTTTATTGCTTTGCCAAGCAAAGGAGGACATAGCAGGCTAACACCCTCAAAACCAAAGATCCCAACTTGGGGAAGATAGTGACAGTTTTATAGTAAAAGAGGATGTGATCAGCTTGTGTACATTCTTCTGAAGGGTTGGTGGTGAGGTAAGTAGAAGTCAACATCATAAACCTCAAGTCCAACTGGTCTGGGGTCTACATGGTTGAGGGCAGCATACCATAACTTCTCCCACCTGGAAGAGGTTTCAGTATCTGCAAAATAGCTCAAAGGTATTGTTTTGTGTATCCATTGATGGGGAAACAGGACATTGTCCCAAGGCTGCTCTTGACTGTTTCTCCATGACCTCACACCCCCTCCCTTCCCTAATTAACAATAGATTGAATCTGCCCATTGGACCTCAGGAAAGATCATGGAGGCTGAATGAAGGCTGCTTCCTAGAATCAAAGAAATAGGGGCACAAGCTCTTGTGCCCAGGAGCCCCCCAAGGGCCCTGCATGGTATCACATCCCTCTGGGTGATCTGTCAACTTTGGATTTCCATCTCCACCCCAGGTACATTGTGGCCAGCTCCCAGCCTAGTATCTTTCCAATTTCCATACTAATGGACCATCTTAGACCTTCAAAGGACAGTGCCAACTGTAAGGTGGGGAGAGTAAAGTACAATTAAAAGGATGACTTTGCCCTTTGGGCGGAGGAAGAAGCGTTAAGTAAGCGCTGAAGAGCTGCCCTTTCAGGAGATAGTCCTCACATAGAGAAAGGCTCAAGTTATAGGGGAAGGAGAAGCACCCAAGGAGGAGGGAGGACAGCAGTCCCCAGTCAGCAAATCTGTTTAGGTCCTGGGCTAAACAGGAGCAGCGTGCATCTCCTGGACTGGCCTGGAACCAGGCGAATATTTTGAATGTTTCTGAAGACAGTAATCTTTCCCCTCAGGAAAACAGACCCTACTGAAGCCTGCAGAAGGCTGCTCTTGGGAACAAAGGTCCAGTGTTGCCTGATTTTCTTACTTTTCAGGAAAATCAGGAAATCCAGACCTTAGTTGAATTCTTCCTGATTGTATTCGTTGGAAGCTAGTGTTTAAAAATAAACATTGTTGGAGAACACAACAGCACCAAATTTGTTTGTGGATAAAACATGAACAAGTGGTTCTATCTGTTCTATCTGACGTCTCCAGACCCACTGTGGCTGCAATCAAAAGACTAATATAAAACCATAATTGGTAGAAAGTTCTGCTTTAAAAAAAAGGGGGGGGGGCATTAACCTAGTTGTCTTTTGTCAACTGAAAGAAAGTTGAGGGCAAGGCATTTTGCTTAAAGAGAGCCTGACACTGTGTGCTCGCAAGCAGTGATGCTAATTGTTCCTAATATGTCAGGAATGCTGGGTGGAAACAGCACTGCTCCCAACTCACTGAACAGCCAAGTCAGGGCTCAAAGTGCCAGTAAACAGCCCTCCTGATAGAAGCTTCCTTCTCGGTGATTACCCTTCTATGCAGGTGAGGATCCCCAGGGCTGAAGACTAGGAAGAGCTTATGCAGGGCACCATCTGTCTTTTAAAAAGTACAGTTGACTCTAATACCTTGAGATCGGGCTGGTGAAGGGGTAGGCCCCTAAAACTATGTCCACAGGTGGATGCTCAGAGGGGCTTCCTGGGGGCTCAGTGGTAAAGAATCTGCCTGCCAATACAGGAGATGTGGGTTTGATCCCTGGGTTGGGAAGATCCCCTGGAGAAGGAAATGGCAACCCATTCTAGCATTCTTGTCTGGAAAATCCACGGACAAGGGGGCTTGGCAGGCTACATACAGTCCATGGGGTTGCAAAGCGTTGGTCATTACTGAGCATGCATGAATGCTCAGAACCCCCAGGGATGCCATCTAGTGATAGAGAAGTCTGAATTTACCCCCCAGCCCCATGGGCTTCCCTGATAGCTCAGCTAGTAAAGAATCCTCCTGCAATGCAGGAAACCCTGGGTCAATCCCTGGGTCAGGAAGATCCGCTGGAGAAGGANTAGAGAAGTCTGAATTTACCCCCCAGCCCCATGGGCTTCTCTGATAGCTCAGCTAGTAAAGAATCCTCCTGCAATGCAGGAAACCCTGGGTCAATCCCTGGGTCGGGAAGATCCGCTGGAGAAGGGATAGGCTACCCACTCCAGGATTCTTGGCCTTCCCTGGTGGCTCAACTGGTAAAGAATCCACCTACAATGTGGGAGACCTTGGTTTGATCCCTGGGTTGGGAAGATCCCCTGGAGAAGGGAAAGGCTACCCACTCCAGTATACTGGCCTGCAATTCCATGGACTATATAGTACATGGGGTTGCAAAGAGTTGCACAAGACTGACCGATTTTCACTCTCCATGGGCTTCCCTGGTGGCTCAGATGGTAAAAAATAAATAAATAAATTCTGCCTGCAATGCAAGAGACCTGGGTTCAGTCCCTGGGTTGGGAAGATCCCCTGGAGAAGGAATTGACTACCCACTCCAGTATTCTTACCTGGAGAATTCCATGGAAAGAGAAGCCTGGAGGATTATAGTCCATGGAGTTGCAGAGTCGGAGAAGACTGAGCTACTAACACTTTACTTTGTTAATTTTATCATGGAACTCCGGAGGGAAAAAATTAGATTCTATTCAGCAAACGTTCTCCTTCCTCCACAAAACCCCACAGCTGTGCTCACTTATTCTCCGGCTGACAGAGAACAGTGGGTCTGGAGAAGAATGCCTGGGTTTGTGTGATCTACGCTTACTAACACTCAACTCTGGCCAAGTTACTCTGTTTCGCTCACCCAAGGCTCTTGGTTTGTAACAAGGGATCACAATAGCACCTGTCTTCACAAGGAGCTTGTAAGGATTAAATGAGCTGATGTATAGAAAGAACTTAGTGGGGACTCCCTTGGTGGTCCAGAGGCTAAGTCTCTGTGCTCCCCATGCAGAGGGGCCCAAGTTTTGATCCCTAGTTGGAGAACATAGATCCTACATGTGGGACGATGTGGCCAAAAAATTTTTTTAAAGAAAGAACTTAGCAAAATTCCTGGCACTTAGTTTTCAATACACATTAGCTATTCTCGTCTCTCATCATGAACCTCACACAGTCCAAGGAGCCAGAAATTCTAGCTTTCAGTCCAGACTCTATGCTGTCTTTTGACCTTTCTGGACCCAAATTTCTTCTGTAAAATGAGATTGGTCAGATTAGTCCAGAAGGTTGCAAAATGCTGTGTATAAATTACTCCAGCAGTATTAAAACACAGATTCTCCAGCCTCAACCAGGCAATTCCATCTCCAAGTATTGCTGCGAAACTGGACTAGATGAGTTTTAAGGGCTGTTCCAGCTCAAAATTTTATGATGAATTTTCACAGATTCATGATGCTATCTCCTCTAAGTCCATTTCTGATTTTGGTTGGGAGGACTCTCCACGACAATAGCATGACACCTAGCTCAAAAAAATTAAAGGAGCTTGTCATTTCTACCATTATTCTAGTATAAACCTGCATGTGAGTGCTTAGTTGCTCAGTCATGACTGACTTTTTGTGACCCTTTAGACTGTAGACTGCCAAGCTTCTCTGTATATGGAGTTTTTCAGGCAAGAATGTTGCCATTTCCTTCTTCAGGGGATCTTCCCGAACAAGGATCGAACCTGTGTCTCCAGCATTGCAGGCGGATTCTTTACCCTTTGAGCCATTAGAAAAGCCCATGTTCTAAACCTAATCCTGATCATTTCGAGAGCACCCCCCGCATCCTTCTCACCCCAAGCCTTGAGCATTTCATTGCTCTTCATTCCTCCTTTCCAAAAGTCTCAGCAAATCCTAATTGTTTTTTTAACCCAACAACAGCCTTAGATGGGCCTTTTACACTCAGTTCTGGCTCACCGCCCGTGCTTTCTCTCTCTGCATTCCCTCCCTTTGGTAAAGAATGGAAATAACCCAGCGCCTGTGGGCAGGCAAAAATTCTGAGCTCAGGCTGAATGCCATGGCACTCGTGTTGGAGTGATTCCTCTGAGCTAGATTGTCTGACCCCAATCTCTCTCACTCTCTCAGTGTCCGAGGGCAGCCAGGCTTGCTGCCAGGGCTGGCTGCCACTTTCAAGCGTGCTGTTGCCCAGGTGGAAGACTAAAGAATTTGGCTTGGCCTCTTTGGTGTAAAAAAAAATGTTCGTTTGATCATAGAGCCTTTGTCTCCTACAGGGGAAGGTGTGTCACCAGAGATCTAAGATTCGAAGAATGAGACGGACCATGAGCTTAGAGCAGAACAGAGCCTTCTGGATGTGGGGGTGCTCTTTCTAAGACATCTGTTATTCCACTGATCACCCAGGCTGTTTGGCCTGATCTGTCTGGCATATAGCCTGTTTCTATAAAAGAGTGCAAAGACATTGGCAAATCTCACCCAAATATATATGAGCCCAGCTGACAGTTTCCAAAAAGTTCACTTGGAAGTTAATTATTTGAAACTCAGAACATATTTCCCTGTAAGAGTAAAATAATAAATGGTGATTATATTTCCAGGCTGACACACAAGTCTATTTAACCCTTTATATGCTTCAAATGCTACATATTTAAGAGGAAAAAAGCAGCCAACCAACCATACAGTTGAAATACCAGGGATTAAATAATACTGAAAAATAACATTGGGACAAGGATTTTTTTTTTTTAATGTAGCAAATCTTCAGTTAACATAAAGCACTGTTCTGTGCCCTGAAGTGTTAGAGAAAGCAGGCCTGCTTCCTATCCTCCAGGGAATTTACATTGCTTTGATTTTCTGTTCATTCTCTGTTTTCTCCTGAGAATGTAAGCTCCCCGTGGGCTGGAATCTGGTCTCCCTTGTCCTCTAGTGTATGCTTCAACGCCTAGCGTAATGCCTGCCACAAAAAATGTACTCAGTAAATATTTGTTGAATGAATGAGTAAATAAATTCCAGTCAGAGAGAGGCAGTAAACAAGTAAGCAGATACATATGTGACCAATGTCAGGTGATAATAAGTTCTATGAAGAAAAATAAAGCAGAGAGTTCAGAGATGGGGATGACTATTTCCCAGGGTGTGTGAAAGGCTTCTCTGAAGAAATGATACCTGTGTGGAGATCTGAAGGAGGAACTGACTCAGGGAAGAGGTCAGAGAAGAAGGACTCCCGCTTTTGGTGTCAGACCAGGACATCTGGACCAAAGTTCCCACAGTCAACTAAAATGCCCGGACAAAATTTAAATAGTATTAAAAATAGAGTTATCAAAGTGGCAAGGAATTACTAGGCAAAAGGTAGGAGAAAAAGATAACTGCTACTCAGAGCCATTGTTGTTCTGAGGACACCGTGAATGTGCAGTAAACATCTGCCAAACTGAGCTGAGATTTTGGTGGCCTCATAAGCCAAGGGAGACAAACACCAAAGCTCAGGAAGAAGGGGGGGGCTTTGAGCTTGAAGCTGGGGAGACCTTGAACTTCTGTTAACGGGGTTACAGATGGAGAGCCGCGCCAGGCAGCTACTAGAAGCAAATGAAAATCCTTTCAGATCCTATCACCTTGGGCCTCAGNGTGCAGTAAACATCTGCCAAACTGAGCCGAGATTTTGGTGGCCTCATAAGCCAAGGGAGACAAACACCAAAGCTCAGGAAGAAGGGGGGGCTTTGAGCTTGAAGCTGGGGAGATCTTGAACTTCTGTTAACGGGGTTACAGATGGAGAGCCACGCCAGGCAGCTACTAGAAGCAAATGAAAATCCTTTCAGATCCTATCACCTTGGGCCTCAGTTATCTTAAAGTGACATTTCCCACATGTAATCAGAAATAACCAGAAAATAACACCATATGAGTGAGAATCAGCAGAAAACTAAAACAGATCCACGAATCCTTAAGATATTGGAGTTATCTGACATAGCCAATAGAATAACTATGCTTACTTTTCTCAAAAAATAAAATTAAAACTTGAAAATTTTGTCAGAGAACTAGAGGTAAAAAGATCTAGAGAAAGAGCAGCCCAGGGTGAGAGGAAAACAAGTGCTAAGGTCCTGTGGCAGATTTGAGAGGAAAAATCAGTGTGGCAGAAGCAGAGTGAGCATGATAGAGAGAAGGGTGGAAGATGAGCTCAGGAGAGAAGGCCCAGGCAGTTCACAAGGGCCTGGGAATTTTATGTTGTGGTTTTTGGGGTTTTTTTTTTAGAATTTTGGCTGTGCCATTTGGCACGTGGGATCTCAGCTCCCTGACCAGGGGATCGAAACTTTGCTCCCTGCATTGGAAGGACAGTCTTAAGCACTGGGCCACCAGGGAAGTTCTGAGAATTTGTGTTTTATTCCATGTGTCAAGAGAAACTATTGGAAGGTTTACAGCATTAAAGTGACATGATTTAATTTACATTTTTAAAAGGTTAGTTTGGTTGTTGTATAGGAAATAGGCTCTAGGGAAGGAAAAGTAGACACAAGGAGACCAATCCGATCATTGCAAGATCCAGGTGAGAGATGGTGGAGGCTTAGTCTAAGTGGGGCAGATGGAGGTGGAGAGAAGTGCTTGTTGTTTAGTCGCTAAGTCATGCCCCACTCTTTGTGATCCCATGGACTGTAGCCCGACAGGCTCCTCTGTCCATGGAATTTTCCAGCCAAGAGTACTGGAGTAGTTTGCCATTTCCTTCTCCAAGGACCCAGGGACTGAGCCTCCGTCTCTTGAGTCTCCTGCATTGGCAGAAAGATTCTTTACCACTGTACCACCAGGGAAGCCCCAGGTGAATCTGGGATATACTTTGAAAGGAGAGTTGACAGCTCTTCCTGATGGATTGGGCATGGGATGTGAGGAAAACGTCAGAATAATTCCCTACCCCTGTGTACTCTCTATATGACCCTGTTCTCCCCATTCACACATGGTCTCTCCTTCTCTCTCAGTAGACATCTTCCTAATTGTAATTTTCAGCCCAGTTTTTTTTTTTTTTTCCGAATGTTATCCCAATGAAGTCAACTGCCTTTTGAAATGTTCTGCCTGGATGTCACCAGACCTTAGCCTGAACATGCCCCAAACTTAGCTCATTATTTTACCTTCTAAACTAATTTTTTTTTCTCATCAATTTTCCTCCGTTAAGGATATTACTTTTCGCTTGATCATGTAAGTCAGAAAGTAGGGATTAATTTTAGACTCCTCTCTTTCCATGTGCAACTGGTAACCTGGAAAGCATCTTGTAAACCTGTATTTTCGATGGACTTCCCTGGTGGTCCAGTGCTTAAGACTCTGTACTTTCTAATGCAGTGGGCATGGGTTCAATCTCTGGTCTGGAAACTAAGATCCCCCTTGCAGTGTAACCCTTCCCCCCGAAAAAAAAGCTGTGTGTTCCTTTCTGTTTTCATGCCTTCTGTCCTTTCTTTTTATAAGATTTAAAAAAATTTTTATGTATTTAATTTTGGCTGTGCTGGGTCTTGATTGTTGTCCGTCGACTATCTTTAGCTGCAGTGAGCAGGATCTGCTCTCTAAATAAGGTGTGTGGGCTTCCCATTTCATTCCAGAGCACCGGCTCTAGGCGCATGGGCTTCAGTAGCTGAAGCCATGGGCTTAATTGCCCCGTGGCGTGTGGAATCTTCCTGGATAGGATTGAACCTGTGTACCCTGCATTGGCAGGTGGATTCTTAACCTCTGG
The DNA here is from genome assembly GCA_006410735.1 of Raphicerus campestris. NCBI lineage: Eukaryota > Metazoa > Chordata > Mammalia > Artiodactyla > Bovidae > Raphicerus > Raphicerus campestris. Next base: position 27,498 of record SJYW01021151.1, on the reverse strand, counting down.
GCAATCAGGGAAGTCCCAGCTTTTTTGTTTCCACTTGTGCCCAAGAGTCTTCCTCTTTAGTTCCATCCACACAGTCCTCTGGCAAGGGCCGTACACCCTCTATCACCTCTACTCTCTTCCACTGCCTGTTTGCCTGGAATTCCCAAGTTCCGCCTAGTCCAGAGCTCATGGCCCTTGGGGCTTAATGAAGGACAGCATCTCCAGTACGGCTTTGGCTGAAGCTGACATCTAAATGTCCTATGTTTAGGAGCCCACATATGGGTCTTAAGTTCACAGCACAAATTACCAAACATGGATGTTAGCAAGCTTCCTTCATAATCACTTGTGATTTCTACACCACTTCTATGACCCCCTGTCCTCTTTCCCTACTTTTCTTCACTTATAATTTTCTATTTTTGGACAAGGGGAATGGGGAGCAGCAGAAAGGGAAGAACTTGAAAAAGAGAGAATGAACCAAAGAAGAAAGATAGGGAAGCAAGAGGAATGAAGGAAGAAGAAGGGAAAGAAAAGAAGAGAGAAAGAAAGGGAGAGACAAAGAAAAAAAGGAAAAAAGAAAGAGACCCTTAAATTAAGTAACCACACATGTGTCTGAGGCATACATCTGCAGTATCTCTACTTAAACAGCAGGGACCTCATGGCAGATATTACACATTTAATTGACTAAAGAAACCAATCATAGAACAAAGCCCCTTTCTTTGTGAGATGTCATATGATAACCCAAACACAGTAGTTGCTGTTTTTCTCCAGACACTATCAACCACAGCCGTCTGTCTTGGTCCTAGACTGTTTTTTAAAAAAATTTTTTTTTCTTTTAATGTGTGCGTGTATCAGTCACAAGACGAAAGTATCCTCTGTTGCAACAATGGCTGCCCTGTGGAATTCAGCTGGGCTCTCCCAGCCCACAGCCCTCTCCTGGCTGCCAGATGTCAGCCAGCCCAGAGGTTCTCTTTCATCCTCACCCACCGCAGAGCCATTTTGGTCTGTGCTGTGGTGGGGGCTGACAACCCTTTGCAAGCTCCGCCCCAGATCTGAGGGAGGCCTAATCTTTCCTGAGGCCCGCTGTGGGGAGGGGGAGGGTAAAGAGCAAAGCCTCCTGGGAACGGAGATGGGGTGGGTTAGATCTGTTCTCAAAGTTCAGCCACTGCTGCTTATTAAAAGGCTTATTTTCAACCTAGGAATCCAGTCCTTACCGTGAAGGAAAACCAGGACAGATCTTGTTGACAGCTTTAAAAGAAGCATCATGAGCTGCAGACGTGGGAGGGAGCACGCATGAGTCCTCGTCCTGTGGGTCTTCCCCCGTGGTCCTGTGTCCTACTCTCCAGGCAAAAGGCAGTTGGATGGCTCCGGACTCCACCACATCCACCACCTCCTTCATCCCTTTCTCTCTGGATGCTTTCTTGTTCTCCTCTTCCTCCTTTTCCTTCTCTTCTTCCTTCTTTTTCCCTTGCACACTACAGATTTAGAATAGCCATGGGACTCCAGCAAGGCGATTGGAAGACTCACCCCCACAGAGACGCTATCCAGAGGGCCCCAGAACTGCCAGCCCCACTTCTGATCTGTAACAAAATGCAAGAAAAAAGTTTCCTCATCTGCAAAATGGAAATAATAGCACTTGGTTCATGTGAGGAGCTCTTGTCATGCTTTGTTCACAGGGTCAGCACAGAGAGTTCAGGGTTAAGACACTGTCTGCAATCTGTAGCATGTAGTAAATGCTCAATGAATTCAGTCATTTAACAAATATGATTCAGTTCAGTTCAGTTCAGTTGCTCAGTCGTGTCTGACTCTTTGTGACTCCATGAATCGCAGCACGCCAGGCCTCCCTGTCCATCACCAACTCCCGGAGTTCACTCAGACTCACGTCCATCGAGTCAGTGATGCCATCCAGCCATCTCATCCTC
>SJYW01021146.1:17874-34861 GCA_006410735.1 Raphicerus campestris | reverse complement strand
CCCAATCCCTCCCAGCATCAGAGTCTTTTCCAATGAGTCAACTCTTCCATAAGGTGGCCAAATAACTGGAGTTTCCGCTTTAGCATCATTCCTTCCAAAGAAATCCCAGGGCTGATCTCCTTTAGGATGGACTGGTCGGATCTCCTTGCAGTCCAAGGGACTCTCAAGAGTCTTCTCCAACACCACAGTTCAAAAGCATCAATTCTTCGGCACTCAGCCTTCTTCACAGTCCAACTCTCGCATCCATACATGACCATAGGAAAAACCATAGCCTTGACTAAACGGACCTTTGTTGGCAAAGTAATGTCTCTGCTTTTGAATATACTGTCTAGGTAGGTCATAACTTTTCTTCCAAGGGGCCTTTTAATTTCATGGCTGCAGTCATCATCTGCAGTGATTTTGGAGCCCCCCCAAAATAAAGTCTGACACTTTTTCCACTGTTACCCCATCTATTTCCCATGAAGTAATGGGACCAGATGCCATGATCTTCATTTTCTGAATGTTGAGCTTTAAGCCAACTTTTTCACTCTCCTCTTTCACTTTCATCAAGAGGCTTTTTAGTTCCTCTTCACTTTCTGCCATAAGGGTGTGTCACCTGCATATCTGACTTGATTGATATTTCTCCCAGCAATCTTGATTCCAGCTTGTGCTTCTTCCAGCCCAGCATTTCTCATTATGTACTCTGCATAGAAGTTAAATAAGCAGCATGCAAATCCATCAGCAGAATCCCCAGGTGCCTGATGAGTGCTCAGTGAGTGAAAGGATGAGTCCATTCATTCAGCATGCATTTATGGATGACCTACTGTGTGGGCTTCCCTCATAGTTCAGTTGGTAAAGAATTTGCCTGCAATGCAGAAGACCCAAGTTCTACTCCTGGGTCGGGAAGATCCTCTGGAGATGGAAATGGCAACCCAGTCCATTATTCTCACCTGGAGAATTCTTTGGACAGAGGAGCCTGGCGGGCTACAGTCCATGGGATNGAAGTGAAGTGGGACTTCAATTCTTTTCAATTGAAGAGTTCAATTCAATTCAACCCTTACCAATTAGGAGGTAAGGGTTGCAAGCAGAGAGAGAATTTTTGAAAAAGTGAGTATTTCTTCTCCAACTACAGAAATGTATGTCTGAGATGACTTGCAATGAGGGACTGAAGTCCACTTAGGAGAAAACTTTGTCACTGTAACTTTTCTTTTTCATGGACATATTTTTTCCTCTTTAAAAATGTAGAGCTGAGTCCACTGGGCACTGTGGCCATTAGGACTGGGGGGATGTGACATCTGACATTTGGCACCACTAACGGGAGCCCCTTGAGTCAGTAGTAGAAGATCAAAGGCTCTGCCCAGTGGGTCTGGGTTGCAGGGGAGGGGCTTCCTGCTTTTGCCTTGGCACACTCCCTGGGGTAACTTATTCTTACAGGCAAGATCTGCTTAATGCCTTAGGGAGAAACGCAGGCAGTGGAGCTCCTGGGAAACCCTACATCTCAGCACCACGGGCATTTCCTCCTTATGTAACTGGCTAGGGTTCTTTTTTTAAATTAATTAATTTTAATTGGAGGATAATTACTTTACAATATTGTGGTGGTTTTTGCCATACACCGACATGAATCAGCCACGGGTTGGCAAGGGTTCTTGAATGGCAGAGTGAGACTGTGTTAACAGTCTGTGAGCAACTAAGAATTGTGCTCTGAAGCAGGAATCTACCTCCAACAAAAAAGAAGTAAAGTCAACATATTTGTAATAATAGGTATTGCTACTACTATTGAAAAAATACTGAAGTTGATAAAGGTCTATTTATCAAAGTTGTATATTGTAACAATCTTTGGGGATTAATTTTACTTAAATGAAAATAATTATGTCCGTTATGCACGTATATTGTTAAAAAAAATACAAACGGTACAGATAAAAGCAGTAAAAAATAATGCTGTCTCTCACCTCTGGATTCAAAAGTTTTCTCCTCAAAGACCAGTAGAGTTCTGTGCATATTATTCAAAAACTGTTTGATGCATTTTCAACATTGCCATAATTTGTAAATAATAGCCTGTAAATTGCATGTAGTCATCCATACCTGGACTTCTCTCCTAGCATTCACTGCTCTCCAGCTCAATGCTTCACTTCTAGAAGACTCTGTATTTACCTCCTTCATAAGGCTGTTAGCATCAAATAAGCTAAGTCTTACATATCTGAGGTCCTAGTGAGGTCAGTGCTCAGTAAGTGGTGGCCTATACGAATGATTATTTATGATTTATCCACTAATTTATGGTTTCCAGATAAACTGTAGGACTCCCAGGCAAATTTTCACATAAACAATGAAGAATTTTCTAAGTATATCCCAAGTATTGCATGGGATATATTTACACTAAAAATAATTNAGTGCTTCACTTCTAGAAGCCTCTGTATTTACCTCCTTCATAAGGCTGTTAGCATCAAATAAGCTAAGTCTTACATATCTGAGGTCCTAGTCAGGTCAGTGCTCAGTAAGTGGTGGCCTATACGAATGATCATTTATGATTTATCCACTAATTTATGGTTTCCAGATAAAATGTAGGACTCCCAGGCAAATTTTCACATAAACAATAAAGAATTTTCTAAGTATATCCCAAATATTGCATGGGATATATTTACACTAAAAGTAATTATCATTTACTTGTAGGTCTAATTTAACTGGGTGTTCTGTGTTTTTATTTGTTAAATTTGGCAACTCTACAGTAAATGCCAAACTCAGGGCTGTAGGACATGGAGAGAACAGCATTCTAGGCTGTCAAAATATTACAGCTTTGGTTTAATCCCCTCATTTTATAAGATCCATCTGCAGCACTCTGAGTGTCAACTGACCTAGCTAGATTATTGTTACTTTAGTTTTTGGTTGCACTGNAAATATTGCATGGGATATATTTACACTAAAAGTAATTATCATTTACTTGTAGGTCTAATTTAACTGGGTGTTCTGTGTTTTTATTTGTTAAATTTGGCAACCCTACAGTAAATGCCAAACTTGGGGCTGTAAGGACGTGGAGAGAACAGCATTCTAGGCTGTCAAAATATTACAGCTTTGGTTTAATCCCCTCGTTTTATAAGATCCATCTGCAGCACTCTGAGTGTCAACTGACCTAGCTAGATTATTGTTACTTTAGTTTTTGGTTGCACTGAGCCTCCGTCGCTGTGCATGAGCTTTATCTAGTTGCAGCAGCACGGCGTCCCTTGTTGGGGAGCACGGGCTCCGGGGCATCTGGGTTTAGTAGTAGTTATGGCGCACGGGCTTAGTTGCTCCGTGGCACGTGGGCTGTTCCCGGAGCAGAGATCAAACATGGGTCTCCTGCTTTGGCAGGTGGTTTCCCATCCATCAAACCACCAGGGAAGTCTCCTAGCCAGATTCTTAGCTGAAGAAGTGATATGGCAATAGGAGATTCTGTATGTGACGCTAGCCTCAGGACTGGTCTATTGCCAGCTACACTCATGGGTTCTCTGCTTTTCTCTGTTGCTCTCCACACTCTCCAGCCTTGGAAAGTCTGGAACCAAGAAAGAGTCTTCCTTCAATCACAGCTGCAGGATTATACACTGAGGGGAAGGGAAATAAGGGAAAGGAAGACTAGCAGGCCCTGGGGCAAACTGATGGGTCTCAAGACAAATGAGGTGGAGACGGTGGGGCGGTTAGTCTCTCAGGGCTTGTGGAGTCAGGAAGGTTTTAGGTGACGTGTGGACCCTCTTGAGTGGTACCCTCCCCTTCTCTTTCCTGGATAGAATAAGACATGAAATGCTGGTGAAGGTTGCCTGTTGAGAGGAGGAGGAGGAAGTTTTTGATATTTGGCCGCTGATAACTCAGCAAAGCCCTCCCTTAAAAGCATGTTATAGTTTTCATGAAATATGGACACTAGGTAAACATCTGGAAATGGAAAACAATGTAAGTAAACATCTCTTTACCTAAGCATATGTTTTCCTGTAGTTTAGATTTCAGAATACTTAGGTGGTCTGATTTTTAAAAATATTTTATTTATTTACTTGGGTCATGCAAGATCTTTAGTTGCTGCATATGAACTCTTAGCTGCAGCATACAGGACCTAATTCCTGGGCCAGGAATCGATCTTTGTGCTCCTGCATTGGGAGCACAAAGTCTTAGCTACTGAACCATCAAGGAAGTCCCCTGGGGTTTCTGATTTTCATGAGATTGACCACTCTCTTTCCTCTGCAGTCTGGTTCTCTCTATTTCAGTCTCTCTATCATTTGTCTCTCTCTAAGCTCCTCCTTCCTTTCCCCCTATTCCACTCCTGGGTCATTTCAGAGAACCTCTAGGATTCCCTGCATAAGCTTCAGTTTCATGATGTCCAAGGAAAATTTATGTCACTGCATTCTGTGTATAATATTCTTATTAAGTGGCAGCCCAGGGGGACAGACAGTAGGGAAAGATGGTTTGGAGGCTGTTATCTTCTCCATTCTCTCCGGTAGAGAGAATGCTGACAGTCATCCAGGGAAGCCATCAGAAGGAGAGTATCTACAGCCAGCATGCATGCTAAGTCACTTAGTCATGTCCAACTCTTTGTGATCTCATGAACTGTGTAGCCCTCCAGACTCCTCTGTCCATAGGGTTTTCCGGGCAAGGATACTGTAATGGGTTGTCATGTCCCCCTCCATGATCCTCCCTACCTAGGGATTGAACCTGTGTCTCCAGCACCTCCTGCACTGGCAGGAGGGTTCTTTACCACTGGGCGCCACCAGGGAAGCCCCGTCTACAGCCAGAGAGGAAGTGTTTTCTAAGCAAGTGGCTGCCCGGGTTGCATTTGTGAAGGCACATGAGAGGAGGGGTCTGGTGTAGGGCATGAAACAAAACAGAATAATAAAAGTCATTTCACAGTGCTAGTAAGTCTGTGAATGGTTGGTGAAATTATTTTGATTTTGTAATTATTTTGAGAACTTATTTTTTGAGATATTTAAAGTTTTTTCCCCTACTTCCTTCCAATTATAATTATCAAATTATTGGGGAAATTGCTTCTATATTGTAATTCATGAAATAAGGCTAGTTTGGTCTCTTTTCTTCCCCTTTATATTTATTTATTTCTTTGGCTGAGCCATGCAGCATGCAGGATCTTAGTTCCCTGACTAGGGATCGAACCCGTGCCCCTGTGTTGGGACCACAGAATCTTAACCTCTGGACTGGCAAGAAGTCTCAGTTTGGTCTCTTGCTGCTGCTACTAAGTCGCTCCATTCATGTCTGACTCTGTGCGACCCCATAGAGGGCAGCCCACCGGACTCCTACATCCCTGGGATTCTCCAGGCAAGAATACTGGAGTGGGTTGCCATTTCCTTCTCCATTGGTCTCATAAGGAAGTTTTAATTTTTTCATATGCTTTTGTGTCACACTTTTCATCAGGCTTTTTCTTAGGATAGATAGAAAACAAAATTTCTTTTAGGAATAGCAGATGCAAAGAAATGTGTAGTTAAATATAACCTATCTTTATGAATTCTGAATGAAAAATCTGACTAATCAGCACGGGGTCGGTACTTTTAAAACCTCCAAAGGCCTTCAGGCGAGGAAGACACAAGAATCATAGGATTGAAATATTACCATTAGTAAGTTGGAGTTTAATGAAGTAAAGCTTGATCTTCACGTAATGGTGTCAGTTAATTGAGCTTTGGCATACTCAGTGAATTTAACTACTGCTTAAGCCATGATTTTCTCCTCTGAAAACCAGGACAAAGGTTGACCATCTCGTTCTCTAACTTATCCTTGATTAACAAATAAAATCAAGTGGAAAAGTTTTATTTTTGCATGTTAGTCATTAATGAAGCGGAGGAAGTATTTGCATATGATAATACACTTATGTATTTAGAGTTGGTTTGAATGATAACTACTGGTAAGGTGACTGCCAGTGTATCATGTAAAGAATTAACAAGAGTTTTCAATAAAAGTTATGAGCTACTTTATGTGTTAAAACATAAGTCATCAATTCCTTGTAAATGTCAGCTACAGAGTGTAGGGATTGGGCATGTCCTTGTTTCATTACAGAAACTCAGATATAGAGGCATTATTGTCTAAATATTTTTACTCTGAAACTTGTAAAAATTTATAATTTGTCAGTTCAGTTCAGTTCAGTAGCTCAGTCATGTTTGACTCTTTGCGACCCCATGGACTGCAGCACACCAGGCTTCCCTGTCCATCATCAACTCCCGGAGCTTATTCAAACTCATGTCCATCGTGTTGGTGATGCCATCCAACCATCTCATGCTCTGTTGTCCCCTTCTCCTCCCACCTTCAATCTTTCCCAGCATCAGAGTCTTTTCCAATGAGTCAGTTCTTCAAATCAGGGGGCCAAAGTATTGGAGTTTCAGCTTCAGCATCAATCCTTCTAATGACTATATAGGACTGATTTCCTTTAGGATGGACTGGTTGGATCTCCTTGTAGTCCAAGGGACTCTCAAGAGTCTTCTCCAACATCACAGTTAGATAATTTGGGTCTAGCATACATAATTCGCCTTGGCTTGTTAGAAATGTTTGCTTTTTAAAATCTTCAAATATACAAAATAAAGAAGCCAACCTAAGTTAAAGGGAAGAAAAACAATAAGCAAAAGATCAGAAAAAGCTTAAAACTGTTTTCATGTTGTCTGTCTGGTTTCTTTGGACTTTGTTATTTGTCCCCTTCTCCTCTTGCTCAATATTTCCCAGCATCAGGGTCTTTTCCGGTTGAGTTAGCCTTTGCATCAGTTGGCCGAAGTATTGGAGTTTCAGCTTCAGCATTAGTCCTTCCAGTGCACGCTCAGGGTTGATTTCCTTTAGGATTGACTGGTGTTACGGCTGAACTGATTGCCTTCCTAGTGGTAAGAGTGCTCTCTTTACTTTGTAGTCTATGCCTCGCCTTTTGGATTTCGAGAGAGTCTCCTTTGCTCTCCAGTCGTCCCCTATGCATTTTTTACCTCGGGAGATTTCTCTGCTTTCCAGAATGCTCTAGGGAGGTTTCTCTCAGCTCTTTCTAGCTAAGAGCCCTATGTGTCTTCCTCAAAGGAATTGCTTCCTCTCAGCTAGCCTGCTCTTCTTCCCACCTTTTCAGACTTGGCCCTGTTGCAAGAGGAGGCTCTGTGTACCTTGGGAGAAATATCTCTCATTTCTGCCTGGTCTGCAGCTACAGTTCGCGGCCCTGAGCACCCTGTGAGGACCTGTGGAAAAGAACGGGCTGGGAGAAGCAAACCTGCTCTGGGGTCAGGCCTCCTGGAGTTCACATCTGTCCTTGCAGTTCACGCGCGCCCATTAGAAGTTCATTCGAGGTTTGGTTGGGTCCTCTTCACTTCCACCCTTATAGGGTTTATCCTCTTCCTGTTGCTCAGCCAGTGAGGAGAGCAGCCGTGGGTATCTTTTCTCCTCCAAATGGCTGGTCATTAACTGGAGTTAAAATTTAGCTTGGCCATCTCATTTGGTTGTTAGACAGAGGGTAATGGTCTCGTACAACTTTCTGCACGTTATCTTTCAATATATAAAACATTTTCTGTCTTGACTCTTAGAGTGCTCTGTCATCCATGTTGAATATGTCCTCCTCTCTGCCTATTAAAATACTAATGGATTCTTTAGAGCCAGATCAAGTCCCTCTCCTCTGTGAAGCCTTTCCTGATTCCCTAGGGCACAGTGTTACTCTTACCTCTGAATTATTTAAGTACTTAATGTCTCTACAATGCCCTTGGCTTTGGAAACAATGCAGCCTACACACGTCCCATCCAGCAAATGCCCGTTTTGAAAAGTTGGGCGTGTTCACATTAGCAGAACTGATTGATTGGCTCAGCTCCAAAATGGAGAGGCGCTCACAATGACTGAGAAGAAGTGAAGATGAGCAGCAGGAGTCCAGCGAGTCTGAAAAGGTTACAAACTTTTCCTTTGAAAAATGAACTAAAAGGTTGAATCTGGAAAACAAAAGCTACCTATTTTATCATCAGTTGTGCACATGACCATAGTAAAAAGCAAAGAGAAATTACTAATCAATCTGGAATCATCTGGAGATCATAGGAATAATAAAGCAAACAGCCTGCTTCTATAGAAAACAAATGTGGCCAGGTCTGTACCTTTTCCTTTGGAAATAATGTACAGTCACAGACATAGGCGAAGAGATGGTATAATCTGAGTTTATAATGTTATTTCCCTTTAATTCTTTGTGAACCTAACCAAGAGGTTATGGAAGAGATTGAGAATGAAAACTCTTCATACCCTTAAAAAGAGACAGATGGTTTTATAGGTTGGTAACCAGTAAGAGCCTTTGACTGTGTGGATCACAACAAACTGTGGAAAATTCTTAAAAGAGCTGGGAATACTAGACCATCTGACCTGCCTCCTGAGAAATCTGTATGCAGGTCAAGAAGCAACAGTTAGAACTGGACATGGAACAACAGACTGGTTCTAAATCAGGAAAGGAGTACGTCAAGGCTGTATATTGTCACCTTGTTTATTTAACTTATATGCAGAGTACATCATGTGAAATGCTGGGCTGGATGAAGCACAAGCTGGAATCAAGATTGCTGGGAGAAACATCAATAACCTCAGATATGCAGATGACATCACCCTTATGGCAGAGAGTGAAGAACTAAAAAGCCTCTTGATGGAAGAGGAGAGTGAAAAAGTTGGCTTAAAGCTCAACATTCAGAAAACTAAGATCATGGCATTTGGTCCCATCACTTCATGGAAAATAGATGGGGAAACAGTGGAAACAGTGGCTGACTTTATTTTTTGGAGTCACTGGAGATGGTGACTGAAGCTATGAAATTAAAAGACGCATTCTCCATGGAAGAAAAGTTATGACCAACCTAGAGAGGATATTGAAAAGCAGAGACATTACTTTGCCAACAAAAGTCCAGTTAGTCAAAGCCATGGTTTTTCCAGTAGTCATGTATGGATGTGAGAGTTAGACTATAAAGAAAGCTGAGTGCAGAAGAATTGATGCTTTTGAACTGTGGTGTTGGAGAAGACTCTTGAGAGTCCCTTGGATGGTCAGGAGATCCACCCAATCCATTTTAAAGGAAATCAATCCTGAATATTTACTGGGAGGATTGATGCTGAAGCTGAAACTCCAATACTTTGGCCACCTGATGCGAAGAACTGACTCATTTGAAAAGACTCTGATGCTGGGAAAGATTGAAGGCGGGAGGAGAAGGGGACAACAGAGCATGAGATGGTTGGATGGCATCACTGATGCAATGGACATGAGTTTGAGTAAGCTCCAGGAGTTGATGATGGACAGGGAAGCCTAGAGTGCTGTAGTCCATGGGGTCCCAAAGAGTTGAACATGACTGAGCAACTGAACTGAACTGAACCAGTAAGTGGGACTCCCCTGGTGGCTCAGATGGTAAAAAATCTGTCTGCAATGCAGGAGACCAGAGTTTGATCCCTGGATTGGGAAGATCCCCGGGAGAAGGGAATGGCTACCCGCTCCAGTGTTCTTGCCTGGAGAATTCCATTTTCAGAGGAACCTGACAGGCTACAGTCCATGGATTCTCGAGGAGTAGGACACCACTGAGTGACTAACACTTTCACTTTCAACCAAGAAACACCGGAACTGACTTGAAGTCAGCCAATGACAGCCTGCTTCAGTGAGCAGACCTCTGAAAGCTAGCCAGTCAGGGACAATGTTATGTAATGAAAATTAGTCAACTGGCAGTAGACCTGCTCCAGTGAGCATACTTCCTCAGTCAGTTCAGTTGCTCAGTTGTGTCCGACTCTCTGTGACCCCATGGAATACAGCATGCCAGGCTTCCCTTTCCATCACCAACTCCTGGAGCTTGCTCAAATTCATGTGCATTGAGTTGGTGATGCCATCCAACCATCTCATTCTCTGTCGTCCCCTTCTCTCCCTGCCTTCAGTCTTTTCCAGCATCAGGGTCTTTTCTAATGAGTTGGTTCTTCCCATCAGGTGGCCAAAGTATTGGAGCCTCAATTTCAGCATCAGTCCTTCCAATGAATATTCAGGACTGATCTCCTTTAGGATGGACTGGTTGGATCTCCTTGCAGTCCAAGGGACTCTTAAGAGTCTTCTCCAACACCACAGTTCAGAAGCATCAGTTCTTTGGCACTCAGCTTTCTTCACAGTCCAACTCTCACATCAGTACATGACCGCTGGAAAAACCATAGCTTTGACTAGATGGACCTTTTTTAGGCAAAGTAATGTCTCCATTTTTAGTCTGCTGTCTAGATTTGTCATAGCTTTTCTTCCAAGGAGCAAGCGTCTTTTAATTTCATGTCTGCAGTCTCCATCTGCAGTCACTTTGGAGCCCAAGAAAATAAAGTCTGTCACTGTTTTCATTATTTTTGCAGCTAGCACAGAAACATTTCTAAGGCTGACGTCTTCCCACTCCCTCTTGCCTTTCCCCCTAAATCTTGTAGATAGCAGTTGGCTTTGCTCAATGAAGTTTTGTGGGACCTCCGCCCTATTTAAGCAGGTACTAAATTCAGCATTTTGGATTCATATTTTAAGTGATGAGTCTCATCCTTTTACATGTTCCAGGCTTTCACATGTTTCTAAGGCTTTCACTTGTAGCATTCCATGGGTTCCTTGGGCCTAGGACATGTTTATTGGGCAACTTGGTATAAATATTATTTGTCATTTGTCTTTGCTGCCAGGTAAGTCTGTCTCTACAGTGATTTGGCTTCCAACAGGTTTTAGTGTTCTTGTTGCTTATTTTATTAACCCAGGGTTTGTAACCAAACATCTCTGGCTTATTTCAGTGACTGTGGCTGCTGAGTTTATTTTAATATTCTGTGCTTTGTGTCTTAGAATTTATTTAGCAAAATTATTTAAAGGAAATTAGACCTTTTGGTTTGTAGACACGCAAAATTTTTTTTTAAGTATATGTATACAATCATTAGGGGTTTCGGTTTGCAGTTGTACTGCTTGGTAAATATTTTTCCATTAACCTACTGGAGAATTCCACGAATCACTTTGCTTTAGCAATTGTTTGACTATTTGTACAGTAGTGTCTAAAGTGTTTTTGTTCCTTCCTGGATTGTCTTTTGCCTGTTGAATACATGAAGAAGTACTCCACAGAGAATAGGTGTAGGTGCAGGCTCAATAAATTTCTTGCTCAATCCAAACCCACCTAGAAGACAATTGGTTGGATATCTGTTTGATCTGTGGCCAATTCATGCAGACTTGATGGGTTATATTAATACTTAGCCTTGTATCCCCTTTAGAATCCTCATAAAGACACTGTCAAGTCAACGGGAGGTTGTGTTGCTTCACTCATGGGTGGAGTCAGTAATTACCTGGGATTCTACCATGTGGTCTCTTTCTAGTTAATCTGCGTAAGTGTTTCACTCTCCTCAAGAACTCCTTCCTGCATGACGTTGCTCTGTAAGCCTCACTTTTGCACTTAACCTTGGTAGGTGGCAAATGTATTTTGATTTAGAATAACAATGTCCATTTGGGAAAACTTTTGACATGTCAAAATTAACACACTAAAGAAGGATTCTCGAAAAATTAGGAAATAATAACGTTCAAAGGTTCAATGCCAGCTTCTTTAAAATTGTTAAGCCAAGGGACCCACAGAACAAAATGCTGACTCTAAGGTATTTTCTCTCAAAGAACACTCTAGTTCACTATCATTCAAGCCCCATGGAACCCACTCTTCTTGCCTCTCCCATCTCTGTGTTGTTTGCATCACCCACTTTACAGCTCTTCTCTTCCTTCTGTTCCTTCCTCTGACCTCCTAAATGAATTTTCCTTTCTTCAGGATTTTCTTAATAAAAGGACATGCCCCTTTTATCACACTATAAATATCTAAAGTGAAAGATTGCAGCATGGAAGCTGAATTTAAGCCAATGGTCTAGAATTGAGTAAAGGACCCTAGTTAAAAAAATTTAAACCTCAGTGAGATAGACAGAAATTTACTACAGAGCTTGAGATTTTACTAGATATTTATTGTTCTGGACTATCAAATCTGTACCAACGAGTTCATTTGATTGCTAGCCCCCTCAGATGGGGGAAAATGGTTATGAGCACAGGATGAGAAAGACAAAGAGAGTTTAAACAGCCCAGTGGCCCATAATTTAATAATCATCTTGAGAGGGCAAGGAAGATAGTGCATTCCATTAAGCTATTTTGGAAGTCTTTCCCAAAGAGAAGATTGGACAAAGATTCAAAATTGCAAACAAAATGAAGATGAATCAATAGGAGACTTAGAAAATAGGCCCTCGGAAACTTTTAAGTAGTATTCTGGCTAGTCCTAGCCACTTGAGTAGAGGGAGCCTTGCCCTCTCTTTTTGTGAGCAAATTTAGACCTGAAATAGAGGTTTTAGTCATAAATAAGTAAATTGGAATGGAAAATTGCCAATTTAAAATATATAGAGAGTAAATAAGCTAGAAATGAAAATAGATTTCTAGATCTCAAGGCAAAACAACTGACCTTTGAAATAAGGACAAAAACAGGACTGAAAGTCTATGAATAAAGATCTCTGTAACTATTTGCAAGCGGAGGGCCATTAGAAGAAACAGTGTTCCATATTACCAAATAAATAAAAACTCAAACATGGTATCATGCAAGAGAAACATTAGCACCCCCCAATTTCCTCTCCTTCCTCTGAACTTCCAGGAGAAATTGTCTAAAGATATGAAGAAAGCCATCAACTTTCTTGTTAATATAGTTACCGCTAACTCTCTCTGTCCTCCACTGCCTTAGAATTCAGCTCCCCAGAATGAAGTGGTAAAGTTGTCTGAAAGGTAAAAGGACATGCACATTGGCTGGCGGTAAGTACAGAAGAAGGAAAATAGTTCTATTGGTTTATAAAATTGTGTAAGTCTCATTATATAGGCCAGGGAAGCCTGGCATGCTGCAGTCTATGGGGTTGCAAATGGACACGGCTGAGCCATTGAACAAGAAGTTTCGTGTGTCTCACGTTATATTTTGAGTTCAGAATACAGTACAGTGCACTCGTCACCAAAAGTTTAGTCACCAGGAACTTGACCCTCCTTACCCGTTTTGTGCTCCCCTAACCCCTTTCACCTCCGGTAAACATTACTCTGTTTTCTGTGTCTGCTGTCTGTTTTTATTTGATTATTTATTTGTTTATTTACTTTTATTTGTGTTCCACATATGAGTGAAATCATCTGGTATTTGTTTTTCTCTGTCTGACTTAGTTCACTTAGCATAACACCCTCGCGGCCCATCCATGTTGATAACAGCTATTCTAATGAGCATACGATGATATCTTTTTGTGGTTTTGCTTTGCATTTTCTTGATAATTAGTGATGTTGAGCATCTTTTCATGTGCCTACTGGTATCTGTATGTCTTCTTCAGAAAAAAAATGTCTATTTAGCTCTTCTGCGCATTAAAAATCTGTTGCTGTTGAGTTGTATCAGTTGTTTATATATTTTGGATATTAACGGAGTACTTCTGTGTGTACGTGTGTGTGATCAGTCACTCAGTCGTGTCCGACTCTTCGTGGCCTCATGGACTGTAGTCTCCCGGTCTCCTTTGTCCATGGAATTTTCCAGGCAAGAGTACTGGAAGGGATTGCCATTTCCTTCTCCAGGGAATCTTCCCGACGCAGGGATCGAACCTGCATCTTTCGTGTCTCCTGCGCTGGCAGGCAGATTCTTTGCCACTAGTGCCACGTTATGTCATACCTGAATGCAGGCTAAATTGTAAGAGGCAAACTCGAAGGCATGCGGGAAATTGTAGAAGGCTAGAGAAGGTATAAATTGTATTTGCCTTGGTCTGCTAAAGCCACTGAACTACTAGGAATTTCTAGTTATTCTGAGGCCTGTCCCATGTTCACAGTAATTTTGGGATCGTCATCATCAGAACACTCATTTCTCCTTGATGATACAAACACTACAACTTTAATAAAAGCTCTACTTCGTATATAAAAACAACAGATATAATGTACTGAGAAAGGCTTTATTTTGAGAAGTCTTTTAAAATTCTCCTATACATGCTTATTGTGGTTGATTTAGACAAAAGAAGGCGCATATTCTGTATGATTTGAGAAATAACTGAAGAACGAACTATGGCCTCAGAATTCCTAAGGGCAAAAGACTTTATGACATAGGCAGAAAATTGAACAGAAGTCCAGCGCCCAGATTGATGAAATGGGAGGAGCACACTTCGGCTGTTCCATCAAAGTAGGATGGTTGTCCCAGGAGGAACCCTGTGCCTGGTTGCTGGAGTTGTGAGCTGACTGAGCTTCTGCTTTCAGGAAACACCATTTTTAATGGAAAGAAATAACAGATGGGCAAAACTAGTTTTTTAGACTTGGGCATTTGGTACATATTTGCTCAAAAATGAACCAAGAGAGTTTGTTTCTTAAAGGAAAACATCTGACCAGATTTGCTATCAGTGACAAAATTTCAGTTTTCAAGCAAAAGGTGAAAGTTGGGAAAACTTGTATCTCTCATGATCTTGCCAGTTTCCCCACACTTTAACACTTTTCTGCTGGGATCAGGGAAGATGTTAACAAATGAGATTTTGATATTATATGATTAAATATGGTAACATTTGTAATATCCATATTACTCTGTGAACTAATATTTTCCAAATCACCAAAGCATGAAATGGCAAAATCATGTATAGACAAAATATCCATTCAACTGTAGTATAGGTCAATTAATTTTAATATAGCAGAATATGAAAAGGTCATTGATATGATATCAGATTCCACTTTGCAGTTAACCTTTAAGAAACTATCAGCTGTCAAGTTTGATGTGGTATCAAGAAAGAAATCCATGAGGACATGAAAGGACTATTATAATATTCTCTTTCTAATTATTTGTATGAGATCAGATTTTTTTTTAAATGAAAGCAACATATTGCCACAGGTTGAATTCAGACACAGGTAGTAGGACCTGGCGTTTTCTTTTAAGCCAGTCATTTGAGAAGTTTGCAAAAGTGAAAAGCAATGGCACTCTTCTCCCTAATTATCTTGTTTTGTAAAGTATAGTTACTCTCATTTAAGCATATTATTTCTGCTAACATGTAATAGATTTCTTACTGTTATTTGAAATCAAGTAAATATTTACAAAATATCTCAGTTCTGATTTATAATGCACTAAATATCAATGAATATAAGCCACAAAAGCAAAAGGTCTTTGGAGTCCTCAATACTTTTGAGTTAAAAAGGTTTGAGGACCAAAACGTTAGACAAATTCAAGGAAAAGTTTTTGGGTAATTTATTATGTTCAGTTCAATTCAGTCACTCAGTCGTGTCTGACCCTTTGCAACCCCAGGAACCGCAGCACACCAGGCCTCCCTATCCATCACCAACTCCCAGAGTCCACCCAAACCCATGTCCATTGAATCGGTGATGCCATTCAACCATCTCATCCTCTGTCGTCCCCTTCTCCTCCTGCCTTCAATCTTTCCCAGCATCAGGGTCTTTTCAAATGAGTCAGCTCTTCGCATCAGGGTGGCCAAAGTATAGGAGTTTCAGCTTCAGCATCAGTCCTTCCAATGAACACCCAGGACTAATCACCTTTAGGATGAACTGGTTATATCTCCTTGCAGTCAAAAGGACTCTCAAGAGTCTTCTCCAACACCACAGTTCAAAAGCATCAATTCTTCACTGCTCAGCTTTCTTTATAGTCCAACTCTCACATCCATACATGACTACTGGAAAAACCATAGCCTTGACTAGATGTACCTTTTTGACAAAATAATCCTCTGCTTTTTAATAGGCTATCTAGGTTGGTCATAGCTTTCCTTCCAAGGAGTAAGCATCTTTTAATTTCTTGGCTGCAATCACCACTTGCAGTGATTTTGGAGCCCAGAAAAAGAAAGTCAGCCACTGTTTCCACTGTTTCCCCATCTATTTGCCATGAAGTGATGGGACCGGATGCCATGATCTTAGTTTTTTGATGTTGAGCTTTAAACCAACTTTTGCACTCTCCTTTTTCACTTTCATCAAGAGACTCTCTAGTTCTTCGCTTTCTGCCATAAGGGTAGTGTCATCTGCAAATCTGAGGTTATTATTTCTCCTGGTAATCTTGATTCCAGCTTATGCTTCCTCTAGCCCAGCATTTCTCATGTTGTACTCTTTATAGAAGTTAAATAAGCAGGGTGACAATATACAGCCTTGTCATACTCCTTTCCCGATTTGGAAGCAGTCTGTTGTTCCATGTCCAGTTCTAACTGTTGCTTCCTGACCTGCATGCAGATTTCTCATGAGGCAGGTCAGGTGGTCTGGTATTCTAGCATTAGATTAAAAAATGCAAGTATGTAAATGTCATTCTGGTAAGATGAGTTCCTACTAAACATTTGGCTTGAAGGTTCCTACTAAAGAAAATTAAAGATGGCAAAATTTGAGGACTGGATGGAACCTCAAGAGTCATCTATTCCAATGGTTATCTGCCTGGATGCAAATTAGAATAACTCATGGAATTAAAAGTAAAGCAAATCTTAGGCTTAGGTTTCACTTCAGACCTATTAAAATACTTTTCTGGAGGGCAGGCATAGTTATTGAAGGATTTCTTTATTTATATGTGAGAATAGACTCATGGGTATTTATTTATCCTTTGACTATAACCTGGTACTTTTATTTTCTCAAATTGTTCTAGCTCTAGCCATTGGAAGCTCTTTTAATTGATTTTTGGGTCCCTTTGGTATAATCTCATCATTATGGTTTTCTTTCTTTCATTTTTTAAAGCACTTTCTTACTTTCTGGCACAATAAGAAACTCCAGGATCATCTTATATATTTCTTGCTCCAATCTTGAGAGTCAGTCATTTATCCAGAGAGCCCTGACTTTTTTTTTTTGAGAATGATATTAGAATCCAAGATTCTTATGTGTGTTCATTGCTACTTGGGTGTCATTGCTTCCAGGCCCTCTCGCTGACAAAACAAGGATATATTTTTGTGTATACTAACCCATGTATCTACCAGTATTTCTGTCTGTATCCATATTAAGCTAAATATGCATTCATACTGATGTCTCTAATTGTAATCCGTTGCTGCATGAATCATTGCAGCTACTTCCCTGTGCATTTATTCTATTCTGTTCTGTTTTACTGTACTGTGTGGCTCGTAGGATCTTATTTCC
>SJYW01021142.1:528098-557098 GCA_006410735.1 Raphicerus campestris | reverse complement strand
GACTGCAGCCCACCAGGCTCTTCCATCCATGGGATTTTCTAGGCAAGAGTACTGGAGTGGGGTGCCATTGCTTTCTCCATTGATCAGAGGAGAACCCTGAATCTCAACAGATGTTAGATGGCTTGACCAAGACTTGGGGGCAAGTGGGTTTTGCAGATGGAACCTATATGTATCTGGACCATGGTTCTTCCAACCATGGTGTGGAAGGTAAAAAAAGGGTATAGGGACTTCCCTGGTGGTCCAGTGGTTAAGAATCTGCCTTCCAATGCGGGGGTGTGGGTTTAATCCCTGGTTGGGGAACTAAGGACCCACGTGCTGCAGAGCAACTAAGCGCATAAGCTACAGCCATAGAGCCCATGCACTTTGAAGCCCACACGCCATAACTAGAGAGAGGCCCCTGGGCCACAGCGAAGACTGTGCACGTGGCAACTGAGACCCAATGCAGCCAAAAATAAATTAGTATTAAAAAAAGAGTATAAACCACTGACATCATTCACATAAAATAAATGGGTATTGTGAACACAGTTCAGTTCAGTCGCAGTCGTGTCCGACTCTTTGTGATCCCGTGAACCGCAGCACACCAGGCCTCCCTGTCCATCACCAACTCCCAGAGTTTACCCAAACTCATGTCCATTGTGTCGGTGATGCCATCTCATCCTCTGTCATCCCCTTCTTCTCCTGCCCTTGATCTTTCCCAGCATCAGGGTCTTTCAAATGAGTCCGTTCTTTGCAGCAGGTGGCCAAAGTATTGGAGTTTCAGCTTCAGCATCAGTCCTTCCAATGAACACCCAGGACTGATTTCCCTTAAGATGGACTGGTTTGATCTCCTTGAAGTCCAAGGGACTCTCAAGAGTTTTCTCCAACACCACAGTTCAAAAGCACCAAGTCTTAGGTGCTCAGCTTTCTTTATAGTCCAACTCTCACATCCATACATGACCACTGGAAAAACCATAGCCTTAACTAGATGAACCTTTGTTGACAAAGTAATGTTTCTGCTTTTTAAAATGGTGTCTAGGAAGGCAATGGCACCCCACTCCAGTACTCTTGCCTGGAAATTTCCATGGATGGAGGAGCCTGGTAGGCTGCAGTCCATGGGGTCGCGAAGAGTCGGACATGACTGAGCGACTTCCCTTTCACTTTTCACTTTCATGCATTGGAGAAGGAAATGGCAACCCACTCCAGTGTTCTTGCCTGGAGAATCCCAGGGATGGGGGAATCTGGTGGGCTGCTGTCTCTGGGGTCGCACAGAGTCAGACATGACTGACGTGACTTAGCAGTAGCAGTAGCAGCTAGGTTGGTCATAACTTTTCTTCCAAGGAGTAAGCATCTTTTAATTTCATGGGTGCAATCACCATCTGCAGTGATTTTGGAGCCCCCCAAACCAAAGTCATAAAGTAATTAACCCTAAACAGTATGGACAAGGACTTATGCTTTTCACACACGTATTCTGTACAAGATTGGCCAAAGCTATTGTTCAGCCAAGAGGGAATATCTTCCAGAGATAATGGGCTTAGCATCTCCTGTGCTGCCTTCCATGGAAGGAGAGCCCACACCACACCTGTGAACCAAAAACTTCAACCAAAATACTGGAGAGCGTTAGGACATAAAATCCCATGATGTTCAGTCTCAAGTCCACTTCCCTTTATGTGGAATAGCAAGTGACATATTTTTTTTTAAACTAGTGCTCTAGAGAAACATAAAACCGAGTATTGTGATGTGAACGAAAAAAAAAGTGACACTTGCAAACTTTTCAGATTTACAAATTCATCTCCTTCCTTGCAGGTGAATTGCCTGCCTTAAGGAAAGTCCATAGTCATTGGAAATTTTTTCCATATATATGGTCATCCTAGTCACCCGATAGCACCTGTCCCCCAGTAAGAAGTAGTTTCTCAGGGGCATCTCAGGAAATCCTATACCACAAGAGTGGGTGGTGGGGCATTGCTAAAGTTTCCATCACAAGTGAGTGACTCATTATCTATAGATCATCAGTAAGGATTTGTTATCTAGTCCTTACAGGATGGTGGATACAGGGAAGTAGAAATGTGCCAGAGACCAGCTCCAGCACCCAGGGATTCAACCTGAAGGTGTGAGTGGTGTGGGCGAGAAACTGAGGCAGCCTCTCAGTTTTCTTGGACTGCCTGTTTATTTCAAGCTTATGATTCTCTTTTATACTTTTACAAAAGCATTAGGTCAGAGGTTTGATATTTTCAGTTTCCATTGACCCAGATTTATTTTTCTCCAAAAATCATTGTTGCTCCTCAAAAGGAGTTCTCAGCGATTCTCTTATCTACTTTTTCTCATGTGTCCTTGTGAATACACTGTAACTCATGCTAGTGTCTGGGCTGCATACCACATTCCTCAGTTTAATTCTTATCTTTCTAAGTCCCATTTGCCCCTAGCATCCTAAGCTCACTATTTCTTAGAAAAGGCTTCTAGCTAATAATATCTCTAAAGTCCCTAATTGCTATAAGCTATAGTAGAATAACATTACAGCAATCCTTAAATCTTTAGCTTCTTACTATTTTAATTATTCCTAAGCCCTGCTGCTGCTGCTGCTGCTGCGTCACTTCAGTCGTGTCCGACTCTGTGCGACCCCATGGATGGCAGCCCACCAGGCTCCCCTGTCCCTGGGATTCTCCAGGCAAGAACACTGGAATGGGTTGCCATTTCCTTCTCCTATGCATGAAAGTGAAAAATGAAAGTGAAGTCACTCAGTCGTATCTGACTCTTAGCGACCCCATGGACTGCAGCCTATCAGGCTCCTCCATCCATGGGATTCTCCAGGCAAGAGTACTGGAGTGGGGTGCCATTGCCTTCTCCATTCCTAAGCCCTAAATTCAGCAAACTCTTTTGCCATAAACATTTTTCTCACAAATGGGCTTCAGATAGCAATCCCTCCCATGGCCTCAAGCTGCAGCCTGTGTGCTCACCCTGGAACACTTTTTTGTAAAAGTCCTTGAACAAATGTCAGTGATTAACTTTATGAATTATTCTTTTGAGCACAGCTGCAGAAGGCTTTATGCCTTGTCATGCTCCTCTCAAAAACAATAAGAACCTTAATAGTCTCTTTAGTCAATTCAGCCGAGGAAAGGAAAAAACAAGTCAGAATCACAAAGCCTAACTCCTTCATTCCGGGTCCGTGCCTACGGAACAAATGGAGGGGGTTTAGGGCCGTGCCTCCATTTTGTCAGTAATGCCTAATGCGGCTCCCGACAGCAATGTCAAGTCTCATTCTGCACAGAAAGGGCCCTAGGACAAAATTACAGGTGAATAAAGATGCTCCACGTCCTAAACTCCAAGTCTGAGCCAGAAGCAAGCCTGGGGAAAGTTGGAGGGCAAAACCACGATAAAAGAGACAGTCGCAATGTGATGTCACAGTGATGTTCACCATGTATGTCTGCTTATCACCCTTCTGCAAACAAGGAAGGACTGCACTTCAAATGAGTTTTGAATGAAAATGACACATGCCCATCCAATCAAAGCATTTAATGGCCAGTGTGAAACTCTCAAGGACTCTCTTTTTGGCATAGCAACCGCCAGCATTTATGTTGTTGGCTGCTCCACCTGCAATGACTCATGACGAACATGTAGCATGAGTGATGAACAAATCTTTAAAATTCTAAACTAATGAAAATTTGATATTGTTCATGCAGCACAGTTAGGCCTGTCATGACTACTGTACCTCTAATTCTTCTCCTCTTCATTGTTTACCTAAAAATGTAGCATTTCCTTGCACATATTAGGAGCTTGGTTAATATGGATGGATGGATGGATATTGTAAGGATGCCACAGCCCTCCAGGGACTCAGCCATGTGTAACCTCATGGTCCTGGAAAGCTGAACACCAGCTGAACTTGGAAATTCCTCTTCACCCACATCATATACATGGATGGTAGGTTGCCCTTCAGGTGTCATCATCACATATGCAGGACCTACTTTGCATAGGGCATATAAGTTGTAGTCCAAGTAGTGTGATGCGGTGCAGAAGGAAGATCTAGCTCCTGATCAAAACGATCTTCTTGTCCATCTGGTAGCTTTCCACTACTGAGATGCCATTCCTTTGAGCGAAGCAGTGACTTGTTCAGGCTCCATAATGAAATGTGTGTCCAGCTCAGTGTGCACAAGTGCCCTGACTTCTTTCCTCTGGGCAGAACTGACATAGTGCCTGGACCCAGCCTCCATGAGATGTGGGGAGAAGAAGATGCATGTCTGAGAGCATATTGGGGTAACTTCTCAAAGGTGACTATGTGTTCATGCATGTGTCTTTGTGAGTGTGTGCATGTTTATTTGAGTGTGATTATATGTGAGTGTGTTATGTGTGTATGCATTTGGTGAAAGCTCACCTTTCCTTCCAAAGTCAGGAGTCACATACTTTTCTCCTCCTGTGACAGAAACATATGATGAGCAGTGGTCCATTAGATGTGGTTGACAGTTTACTTCTCTGCAGCCCATGAAAACGTTTCAAATAAGCCATCAATGTACATGCTAAAGGAAGATGAGTAGTCTTAGAAGAGACCTTTGATTGATTGAACCTAGGAAACATCATTATGGGGAAAAATAACTTTCAAGTATCCTAGAAAGACTATTGAAAGCAGAAGCTTAGTAACTGTGCTTGTCATCAGTGGCATAGAAAGCAGGTTGCACTGAGAGTCAGATGTGTATTAGAATCTCAGCCCCACCACCGAGTGAGTTAATCAGTATGGAAAATTAATTTTTCTCTCTGAATGTTAATTTATTCACCTGCAAAATTGAAGTAGTTGGCAATGAGGTTTTGAGAATGAAATAGGATATCATGTGAAAAACTCTTGGGAAAGGGGTGCCTGTGGGTGTCACTCATGCATTTATCATCCACATACATGATGCAGTAAGATATCACACCACCTCATTCTGGAAGATGCTTCTCTTAAATATAATTTCAGCCCTCTTAATTGACTCCCTTTCCTAGCTATGGTAACTGGTCTAAAGCTGGGCTGCTGACACCCACTGGAACATGTAAAGACCTCTGAATCAGAATCATGGAGGGAAGGATCTTATCTGTTATATATCGAGGTATTATATTGAAAGTGTGAGTTTCTATGGCAGTTGAGTTGGTCTATGGGGAAGAGTCACTATGAGGCAAAGGAAATCAAAGATTTCACATAGACAGATAGAGAAGATGGAGAGAGAAGAACATGGCTACTTGAAAGTAAAACAGCATTGATGAACACAATTTCCTTATTTTCCTGAGATTTCATATTATTTAATTGACGTATAATTGACTTATACTAGTTTTGGGTGTACAGTATAGTGATTTGATACTTTTATGCATTATAAACTGTTCACCTTGTAAAGTGTATCTACAATCTGTCACCATACAAGTAATTACAGAGTTACTGAGTATATTCTTATGCTGTACATCGCATCATTGAGATTTTTCTGTTTTATGACTGGAAGTTAGCACTTAATCTCCCTCACTGTTTCACTTATCCCCCCATCACCCTACCCTCTGGCAACCGCAGCTTTGTTTTTTTTTCTGTGTCTGTGCTTCTGTTTTGTTGTGTTCATTCTTATTTTGAGTTTTTAGGTCCCACATACAGTTGAAATCATATGATTGTCTTTCTTTGTCCGACTTATTTCACTTGGCACCATACCCTCCAGGTCCATCCACGCTGTTGCAGATGGCAAAATTCCATTCTTTCTATGGCCCAGTAATATTCCATTGTACATACATATCACATCTTTCTTACCCATTCATCAGTCCATGGACACGGGCTGTTTCCATATTTTGGCTATTATAAACAATGTTGCTGTTAACATTGGGGTGCAAGTATCTTTTGAACTAGACTTTTTGTTTCTTTGGAAAAATAACCAGAAGTAGAACTGGTGAATTATATGTTAGTTCTAGTTTCAATTTTTTGAGAAACTTCCATACTGTTTTCCATAGTGGCTATACCAATTTACATTCTCACCAACAGTGCACGAGGGTTCCCTTTCCTCTAAATTGTTGCCAATATTTATTTGTTGTCTTTTTGATAACAGCCATTCTGACAAGCCTAAGGTAATATCTCATTGTGGTTTTGACTTATAGTTTCCTGATGTTGAGCATCTTTTCATGTGTCTGTTGACCATCTAAATGTCTTCTTTGACAAAATATCTATTCAGGACCTTTGCCCAATTTTAAACTGTTTTTTTCAAATGCTGAGTTATACAAGTTCTTTGTATATTTTGGATACTAACCCCTTATTTGATGTGTTATTTCCTGGTGGCTTAGTTGGTAAAGAATTAGCCTGCAATGTGGGAGACCTAGGTTTGATCCTGGGTTGGGAAGATTTCCCTGGAGGAGGCAATGGCAACCCACCACAGTATTCTTGCCTGGAGAATCCCCAGGGACAGAGGAGCTTAGCGGGCTACAGTCCATGGGGTCACAAAGAGTTAGACACAACTTAGCGACTCAGGACATTTGCAAATGTCTTCTATTCAGCAGACTGCCTTTTTGTCTTGTTGGTAGTTTCCTTCACTGTGCAAAAGCTTTATAGTTTGATGTAGTCCCATTTATTTTGCTTTATTTCTATTGTCTGAAAGTGAAAATGAAAGTTGCTCCGTTGTGTCCAACTCTTTGTGACCCCACAGACTATATACAGTCCATGGAATTCTCCAGGCCAGAATACTGGAATGAGTAGCCTTCCCCTTCTCCAGGGGATCTTCCCAACCCAGGGATCAAACCCCAGTCCTCTGCATTGCAGGTGGATTCTTTACCAACTGAGCTATCAGGGAAGCCCCTCTTGTCTGCAGGTACATATAAACAAATACTGCTAAGACCAATGTTGAACAGCAGACTGTCTGCTTTCTTCTAGGAGTTTTATGGTTTCAGATCCTTTTAACATTTAAATCTTTAATTCATTTAGAGGATTTTTTTTTTTGCATATAATGTAGGAAAGTAGTCCAGTTTGATTCTTTCACATGCAGTTGTCCAGTTTTCCCAACACCATTTATGAAGAGCCTATTTTTTCCCTATTGTATATTCTTGCCTCCTGTGTCATAGATTAATTGACCATATGTGCTTTACTTTTGGGATTTCTATTGGGTTCCATTCATCAATATATCTGTTTTGGTGCCAGTACTATACTTTTTGATTACTGTAACTTTGTAGTATAGTTTGAAACCAGGGAACATGATACCTCCAACTTTGTTTCTCTTTCTCAAGATTTGTTTTGGCTATTCAGGGTATTTGTGTTTCCATTCAAATTTCAGAATGATTTGTTCTGGTTCTGTGAAAAATACTATTGGTATTTTGATAATGACTGTGTTGAATCTGCAGGTTGCCTTCAGTAGTATAGTCATTTATACAATATAAAATTTTCCAATACATAGTCATGGTATAGTTTTTCATTTGTGTTGTCTTCATTTTTAAAATCAATATCTTACAGTTTTCTGAGTATAGGTTTTTCCCCTCTTTGGTTAGATTTATTCCTAGGTATTTTATTCTCTTTGATGCAATTGTAAATGAGATTATTTTCTTAATTTCTCTGTTAGTTCATTTATAGTGTATAGAAACACAACAGGCTTCTGTAAGTTGATTTTGCATCCTACAACTTCACTGAATTAATTCATTAGTTCTAANTCTCTTAAATATAATTTCAGCCCTCTTAATTGACTCCCTTTCCTAGCTATGGTAACTGGTCTAAAGCTGGGCTGCTGACACCCACTGGAACATGTAAAGACCTCTGAATCAGAATCATGGAGGGAAGGATCTTATCTGTTATCTATCGAGGTATTATATTGAAAGTGTGAGTTTCTATGGCAGTTGAGTTGGTCTATGGGGAAGAGTCACTATGAGGCAAAGGAAATCAAAGATTTCACATAGACAGATAGAGAAGATGGAGAGAGAAGAACATGGCTACTTGAAAGTAAAACAGCATTGATGAACACAATTTCCTTATTTTCCTGAGATTTCTTATTATTTAATTGATGTATAATTGACTTATACTAGTTTTGGGTGTACAGTATAGTGATTTGATACTTTTATGCATTATAAACTGTTCACCTTGTAAAGTGTATCTACAATCTGTCACCATACAAGTAATTACAGAGTTATTGAGTATATTCTTATGCTGTACATCGCATCATTGAGATTTTTCTGTTTTATGACTGGAAGTTAACACTTAATCTCCCTCACTGTTTCACTTATCCCCCCATCACCCTACCCTCTGGCAACCGCAGCTTTGTTTTTTTTTTTCTGTGTCTGTGCTTCTGTTTTGTTGTGTTCATTCTTATTTGAGTTTTTAGGGCCCACATACAGTTGAAATCATATGATTGTCTTTCTTTGTCCGACTTATTTCACTTGGCACCATACCCTCCAGGTCCATCCACGCTGTTGCAGATGGCAAAATTCCATTCTTTCTATGGCCCAGTAATATTCCATTGTACATACATATCACATCTTTCTTACACATTCATCAGTCCATGGACACAGGCTGTTTCCATATTTTGGCTATTATAAACAATGTTGCTGTTAACATTGGGGTGCAAGTATCTTTTGAACTAAACTTTTTGTTTCTTTGGAAAAATAACCAGAAGTAGAACTGGTGAATTATATGTTAGTTCTAGTTTCAATTTTTTGAGAAACTTCCATACTGTTTTCCATAGTGGCTATACCAATTTACATTCTCACCAACAGTGCACGAGGGTTCCCTTTCCTCTAAATTGTTGCCAATATTTATTTGTTGTCTTTTTGATAACAGCCATTCTGACAAGCCTAAGGTAATATCTCATTGTGGTTTTGACTTATAGTTTCCTGATGTTGAGCATCTTTTCATGTGTCTGTTGACCATCTAAATGTCTTCTTTGACAAAATATCTATTCAGGACCTTTGCCCAATTTTAAATTGTTTTTTTCAAATGCTGAGTTATGCAAGTTCTTTGTATATTTTGGATACTAACCCCTTATTTGATGTGTTATTTCCTGGTGGCTTAGTTGGTAAAGAATTAGCCTGCAATGTGGGAGACCTAGGTTTGATCCTGGGTTGGGAAGATTTCCCTGGAGGAGGCAATGGCAACCCACCACAGTATTCTTGCCTGGAGAATCCCCAGGGACAGAGGAGCTTAGCGGGCTACAGTCCATGGGGTCACAAAGAGTTAGACACAACTTAGCGACTCAGGACATTTGCAAATGTCTTCTATTCAGCAGATTGCCTTTTTGTCTTGTTGGTAGTTTTCTTCACTGTGCAAAAGCTTTATAGTTTGATGTAGTCCCATTTATTTTGCTTTATTTCTATTGTCTGAAAGTGAAAATGAAAGTTGCTCAGTTGTGTCCAACTCTTTGTGACCCCACAGACTGTATACAGTCCATGGAATTCTCCAGGCCAGAATACTGGAATGAGTAGCCTTCCCCTTCTCCAGGGGATCTTCCCAACCCAGGGATCAAACCCCAGTCCTCTGCATAGCAGGTGGATTCTTTACCAACTGAGCTATCAGGGAAGCCTCTCTTGTCTGCAGGTACATATAAACAAATATTGCTAAGACCAATGTTGAACAGCAGACTGTCTGCTTTCTTCTAGGAGTTTTATGGTTTCAGATCATTTTAACATTTAAATCTTTAATTCATTTAGAGGATTTTTTTTTGCATATAATGTAGGAAAGTAGTTCAGTTTGATTCTTTCACATGCAGTTGTCCAGTTTTCCCAACACCATTTATGAAGAGCCTATTTTTTCCCTATTGTATATTCTTGCCTCCTGTGTCATAGATTAATTGACCATATGTGCTTTACTTTTGGGATTTCTACTGGGTTCCATTCATCAACATATCTGTTTTGGTACCAGTACTATACTTTTTGATTACTGTAACTTTGTAGTATAGTTTGAAACCAGGGAACATGATACCTCCAACTTTGTTTCTCTTTCTCAAGATTTGTTTTGGCTATTCAGGGTATTTGTGTTTCCATTCAAATTTTAGAATGATTTGTTCTGATTCTGTGAAAAATGCTATTGGTATTTTGATAATGACTGTGTTGAATCTGCAGGTTGCCTTCAGTAGTATAGTCATTTTTACAATATAAAATTTTCCAATACATAGTCATGGTATAGTTTTTCATTTGTGTTGTCTTCATTTTTAAAATCAATATCTTACAGTTTTCTGAGTATAGGATTTTTCCTTCTTTGGTTAGATTTATTCCTAGGTATTTTATTCTCTTTGATGCAATTGTAAATGAGATTATTTTCTTAATTTCTCTGTTAGTTCATTTATAGTGTATAGAAACACAACAGGCTTCTGTAAGTTGATTTTGCATCCTACAACTTCACTGAATTAATTCATTAGTTCTAACAGATATTTGGTGGCATCTTTAGGATTTTTCTCTAAATAATATCATTATCTGAAAACAGTGATAGTCACTTCTTTCTTTCAAATTTGGATTCTTTTTAGTCTTTTTCTTTTCTGATTTCTGTGGCTAGGGTTTCCAATACTATGCTCAATAAAAGTGGTAATGGTAGGCATCCTTGCCTTAGTCTTGATCTTAGAGAATGTATTTTCAGCTTTTCAGTACTGGGTGTGATGTTGGTTGTAGGTTTGTCATATGTGACCTTTATTATGTTGAACTATGTTTCCCCATGCCCACTTTTTAGTTTTATCACGGATGTGACTTTTGTAAAAAGCTTTTGGCAAAAAAGGTTTTCCTGCATCTATTGAGATGATAATTTTTACTTTTCAGTCTATAAATGTGGTGTATCACATTGATTGATATGTGGATATTAAACCATTTTTGCATATCTAGGATAAATCCAGTTTGATTGTGGTATATGAGCCTTTTACTATATTGTTGAATTTGATTTGTTAATATTTTGTTGAACATTTTTGCATCTATGTTTATCAGTGATATTTGCCTGTAATTTTCCTTTTTTGTGATATTTGTGTCTGATTTTGGTCTCATGGTGATGCTTGGTAGAATGAGTTCAGAAGCACTCCTTCCTAAATTTTTTGGAGTAGTTTGAGGATGGCTGTTAGCTCTTTAAGTGTTCGGTAGAATTCACCTGTGAAGCCTTGTGCCAATAGATTTTTGCTTGTTGGGAGTTTTAAAAAAAGGTATTCAACTTAATTCCTGAGAATTGGTTTGTTCATATTTTCTATTTCTTTCTGATTCAGCCTTAGGAGACCATAAATTCTAGGAATTTATTCATTTTTTCTAGGTTGTCAATTTTATTGGGGTATAGTTATTCATAGCACCCTGTTATGCTACTCGGTATTTCTGTGGTTTCACCAGTACCTTCTCCTCTTTCATTTCTCTTATTTTTTTCCCTCTCTTTTATGAGGAAAATGAGTCTGGCTAAAGTTTTATAATTTTC
This sequence comes from Raphicerus campestris, assembly GCA_006410735.1. Lineage (NCBI taxonomy): Eukaryota > Metazoa > Chordata > Mammalia > Artiodactyla > Bovidae > Raphicerus > Raphicerus campestris. The sequence goes on along the minus strand of SJYW01021142.1, from coordinate 545,784 downwards.
TTGTGATTTATACTGCTCATGAATGATCCTTTTCCAAAGCTCCAGCACACTCTTTTTTTAAAAAAATTGTAGTAGATTTATTCATAGTAGCCAAAAATTATAAGCAATTCAAATGCCCTTCAATGTATGAATGGTTAAACAAATTGCAGTGCACCCACACTGTGAAACACACACAACAATAAAGTGAGAATGAACTGTCATGTGTGGGCACGACACACACAGTTTGGATTGATCTGAAAGGAATTATGCTGAGTCAAGAGGCCAGCCTCCAAAGTAGACATTTCGTATGCTCCCAGTTATTAATATATACCATTCTTAGCCGAAATTATATAGATGGAGAACAGATTAATGTTTGTCAGGGATTACAGACCGGGAATGGGGGTGGGGATGATGCCCAATGGCTGTCCAGCACACTCTTGAAACAAAGGTAAATGTTAGATTAAACTTAACAGAGGTATTGCATCATGACAGAAAACCATGCCCCACATGAAGGTCTCCTGCTAACACTGGTNGGAAGAGTCACTATGAGGCAAAGGAAATCAAAGATTTCACATAGACAGATAGAGAAGATGGAGAGAGAAGAACATGGCTACTTGAAAGTAAAACAGCATTGATGAACACAATTTCCTTATTTTCCTGAGATTTCTTATTATTTAATTGATGTATAATTGACTTATACTAGTTTTGGGTGTACAGTATAGTGATTTGATACTTTTATGCATTATAAACTGTTCACCTTGTAAAGTGTATCTACAATCTGTCACCATACAAGTAATTACAGAGTTATTGAGTATATTCTTATGCTGTACATCACATCATTGAGATTTTTCTGTTTTATGACTGGAAGTTAACACTTAATCTCCCTCACTGTTTCACTTATCCCCCCATCACCCTACCCTCTGGCAACCGCAGCTTTGTTTTTTTTTTTCTGTGTCTGTGCTTCTGTTTTGTTGTGTTCATTCTTATTTGAGTTTTTAGGGCCCACATACAGTTGAAATCATATGATTGTCTTTCTTTGTCCGACTTATTTCACTTGGCACCATACCCTCCAGGTCCATCCACGCTGTTGCAGATGGCAAAATTCCATTCTTTCTATGGCCCAGTAATATTCCATTGTACATACATATCACATCTTTCTTACCCATTCATCAGTCCATGGACACGGGCTGTTTCCATATTTTGGCTATTATAAACAATGTTGCTGTTAACATTGGGGTGCAAGTATCTTTTGAACTAGACTTTTTGTTTCTTTGGAAAAATAACCAGAAGTAGAACTGGTGAATTATATGTTAGTTCTAGTTTCAATTTTTTGAGAAACTTCCATACTGTTTTCCATAGTGGCTATACCAATTTACATTCTCACCAACAGTGCACGAGGGTTCCCTTTCCTCTAAATTGTTGCCAATATTTATTTGTTGTCTTTTTGATAACAGCCATTCTGACAAGCCTAAGGTAATATCTCATTGTGGTTTTGACTTATAGTTTCCTGATGTTGAGCATCTTTTCATGTGTCTGTTGACCATCTAAATGTCTTCTTTGACAAAATATCTATTCAGGACCTTTGCCCAATTTTAAACTGTTTTTTTCAAATGCTGAGTTATACAAGTTCTTTGTATATTTTGGATACTAACCCCTTATTTGATGTGTTATTTCCTGGTGGCTTAGTTGGTAAAGAATTAGCCTGCAATGTGGGAGACCTAGGTTTGATCCTGGGTTGGGAAGATTTCCCTGGAGGAGGCAATGGCAACCCACCACAGTATTCTTGCCTGGAGAATCCCCAGGGACAGAGGAGCTTAGCGGGCTACAGTCCATGGGGTCACAAAGAGTTAGACACAACTTAGCGACTCAGGACATTTGCAAATGTCTTCTATTCAGCAGACTGCCTTTTTGTCTTGTTGGTAGTTTCCTTCACTGTGCAAAAGCTTTATAGTTTGATGTAGTCCCATTTATTTTGCTTTATTTCTATTGTCTGAAAGTGAAAATGAAAGTTGCTCCGTTGTGTCCAACTCTTTGTGACCCCACAGACTATATACAGTCCATGGAATTCTCCAGGCCAGAATACTGGAATGAGTAGCCTTCCCCTTCTCCAGGGGATCTTCCCAACCCAGGGATCAAACCCCAGTCCTCTGCATTGCAGGTGGATTCTTTACCAACTGAGCTATCAGGGAAGCCCCTCTTGTCTGCAGGTACATATAAACAAATACTGCTAAGACCAATGTTGAACAGCAGACTGTCTGCTTTCTTCTAGGAGTTTTATGGTTTCAGATCCTTTTAACATTTAAATCTTTAATTCATTTAGAGGATTTTTTTTTTTGCATATAATGTAGGAAAGTAGTCCAGTTTGATTCTTTCACATGCAGTTGTCCAGTTTTCCCAACACCATTTATGAAGAGCCTATTTTTTCCCTATTGTATATNACAGAATCCAGAGGAGCCTGGGGGATGTTGGGACTCTTTGCACTGAGCGGGCGGGAAGAAGGATGGATGAAGCGGCTGCTTTGCGGCTGCCTGTGCTGTCACCCGGATGGCTGCATGACTTCCCTGCTTGGGTGTAAGGGCAAGTCACTCTTCCAGCATTCCCTGTGAGGATATGGGGAACTGTACCCCCTTTTGTCACGTGCGGACCCTGAGGCCCAGAGAGGCAGGGATGTGTTTGGTGGGTAGCGGGGTGGGTCAGGGACAGAGGAGAAGGCAGGTGGAAAGGTCACAGAGCCTAGGTCTGAAACAGCACTGAGCACTGATTGCTATGTACCTTTNAGGCCCAGAGAGGCAGGGATGTGTTTGGTGGGTAGCGGGGTGGGTCAGGGACAGAGGAGAAGGCAGGTGGAAAGGTCACAGAGCCTAGGTCTGAAACAGCACTGAGCACTGATTGCTATGTACCTTTAAATCAACTGTACTAAATAATACATAAAAGCTCGTCGGTCACACTGCCACATTTTAACTTCTCAGCAGCACACGGGCCTGTGATTGCCATTTTGGACAGCACAGCATAGATGGAGGCCCTGAAGAGTGTGAGCAGAGGGGGACCTGGTCTGACATTCAGGGTGAAGAGCCCCCTAGGCTGGTCCATGGGGAGCTGATTGCAGGGGTCTGAGTGGAAGTAGAAGTTGGTGGACCTTGTACAGGATCTAGACAAGTGATGGTCCTGTGTGACAACTGCCATGTGGGGCAGGCAGGAAAGTGGGGGGACAATAAAGATGTTCTAAATGTATGAGGATTTTCTGGAAGGCAGCGTATGCAGTTCAGGGCTTTGACTTAACCAGCTGGAAGAGTGGAGGTGTAAATGACAGGTCCTGCCCAGGTCCCTTGGTTGGGAAAGAATATGGGTGAGTGGACTTGTGATGAAATCACATCTCAGTCCTTGAACATCAGGCAGAGACTTGGCTGTGGAGGTCCATGGCTCAGGAGGAACAGAGTTTATCAGAAGAAAGGGTCATAGTAGGGAGCTGAGCAGCCAGCATTCACAGTTTCAGGATGGATACCTGTGTTCTGGACACAGGAACATTCTGAGCCTCATGTTATCCATCTGCAAAATGGGGAGAATAATTCTTGACCCTTCTGCCCTAGTGAGAATTTTTTAGGGATAAAAGGGATGGCACAGAAAGATTTGGAGACTTAACCAAGATAAGACATGAGATAACTCCAGGGTAAGATTATTATTATCCTCACTGGATGTAGTCAAATTTAGTTTTTTATTTAATGATTTTGATTTGAGAAGTATCAATTTATGAAGCATCTGTGACAGTAAATAGATCTCTGCAGTGAAGATTTTTCCTAATTACCTGTAACCATCTGTGATTGATGAGCAGACAGTAGGGGTGGGAGGAATGTAAGAGCAGGCATCATTTAATCACATCTCCTTGCAAATAATTCAGGGGCTGGGGCCACTTCTGGGACTGGAGCAGTCATCTTTGCCTATCGTGGTGCATATTTTCTGTCTCTACAGGAGACAAGATGAAGCCAAAGAGCAGGAGCCAAGAGGGCACCAAGAGGTCCTGCTTCCAAGCCTCTGTCTCTGCAGCCTGAGCCACACCCCTCTAACCATCCCATAAGGACTGTGTCATCTTTCTAGACACTTGGGCCAATACAGACCTGGAATGCATTCCCTTCACCACCTTCTTGCCAAGCTGGGTGGATGCATTCAAAACATTTCATGGTCCTTGCTGTTATACAAATCTTGTCAAGCTAATTAGCTATGGGGGAGGAGGAGTTAGATAGTTTTTTGTTTACAAAAGTAAGCAAACAAAATTACTATATATTACGCTTGGCCCAAGGCTAACTTTTTTAATTAAAGTAGACTTGAGTTGGATCGTCAAACAAAAGTAAATACATGATCAATAAATATGTGTGCATATACGTTCAGAGAGAAACAGCAGGAGGTAAGATGAGACCCAGCAAAGCAATTGCCAGCCATTAAATGAGCACAGAGTGCAGGTCCCAGAAGTGGCGAGGAGGCAGGGAGTGAAGCCAGAAGTGGGGAGTGAAGAGGGGAAATGGGTCTTGAGTCTTCTGGAAGGCAGGTGTGTGTTTGTTTAAGAAATTCTCTCTGCCTGCCACTGGGAGCTCATATTTTCTTCTTTTTCTTTTCCTTCGTATGATAAATGTCTGCCCTGAGCCAGAGCACAGATCACAGGTCATAGTGGCTCCGTCGGGGTACATTTTAGGTCTAGTGTCCTGTCCTTTAGGGCCTGGCTGTGAGATGCCCACCAAAGAGAGAAAATCTGCCCAGATGTGGATAGATCCCTGACCTCAGGCAAGTTGTCTCCTGGTAAGCAAGAACAAGTCATCTGAAGCCTGTGTGACACAGGGTTTCCCAAGGTGTCAAGGACTCAAGGACACAAGGTGACCTTCAGTCACTCCTCCCCCAGAACCCTTTCTATCCTCCATCTCTCTCTCAAATTCCTGGCATTCACCTGTCAACTTCACCCCTCTGTTTCCACCTCATCTCATCAGATGGAATCTTTTTTTTTTCTTTTTATTTTAGGATTTTTTAAATATTTATTTATTTGGCTGCACCAGGTCTTAGTTGCAGTACACAGGGTCTTTAGCTGCTGCAAGCANCCCTGCAATCAGCTCCCCATGGACCAGCCTAGGGGGCTCTTCACCCTGAATGTCAGACCAGGTCCCCCTCTGCTCACACTCTTCAGGGCCTCCATCTATGCTGTGCTGTCCAAAATGGCAATCACAGGCCCGTGTGCTGCTGAGAAGTTAAAATGTGGCAGTGTGACCGACGAGCTTTTATGTATTATTTAGTACAGTTGATTTTTAAAGGTACATAGCAATCAGTGCTCAGTGCTGTTTCAGACCTAGGCTCTGTGACCTTTCCACCTACCTTCTCCTCTGTCCCTGACCCACCCCCCTACCCACCAAACACATCCCTGCCTCTCTGGGCCTCAGGGTCCGCACATGACAAAAGGGGGTACAGGTCCCCATATCCTCACAGGGAATGCTGGAAGAGTGACTTGCCCTTACACCCAAGCAGGGAAGTCATGCAGCCATCCGGGTGACAGCACAGGCAGCCGCAAAGCAGCCGCTTCATCCATCCTTCTTCCCGCCCGCTCAGTGCAAAGAGTCCCAACATCCCCCAGGCTCCTCTGGATTCTGTATCCTGTTCCTTCCACTCTGAGTAACCGCTGATTGGCCCACGAGCTCCCCATAGCATGAGTGGGAGGGTGGGGGTCCTGAAGCATCTAGCCTGTGTTCATCTAGCTCTGTCTACTCGCTGGGTACCCTCAGGAGGGACACTTAATCTCTTGGAGCTTCAGTGCCCTGAGGACTCTCAGAGTTTCTGTCCCCCTGGCAGTTTCCCTCATGGTGTCCTCTGGCCCCATTACAATGGCCTCTTCCCATATGTCCCACTGCATGACAGTGACACCTCATGTCCCTAGGACACATCACAGTGACCCCAGCATCACCAAGCGTGTAATGGCCAGTCAATGTGGGCAGCGGGACGAGTGGCCACTTGTGTGTGAAATGACAGGTCTTGCTTCTTCAGGATGGCCTGGGGGTTTATTTTGGGCACAGGGTGGGGCAGGCAGAGGCCACAATGAAAGGTTTTGCAGCACATTCAGGGATGGGCTTCTTCCTGGGCTGTCCTGCCCTGGGAGGGCTTAGCAACCCTCATTCTCACACATTCCCTCCTCTTTCTGCTTCTGTTTTCTGCCCTGCACTCCACCTTCCCTGGGACGCATCTCTCTGCTCTCTGAGACTTTGCAGCTGTTTAAATGCCACACGCAGGAACCAGCCTGGGGATGTGTATAGCTCATGTCAGCGCGTCGTCCACCGAGACCTTCCTGACTCCTGTTACCTGGGCCACAGGGATGATGTGAGAACATTTTCTGTTCAATTTTAAGCAGGCTGTTCTACTTCCAGATCTCTGTGTAACTTCACAAGTTTTTTCCTTTGTGTTTTTGCTGGAAGCAGCAAAACAATGTCCCCTTTGCATGTTTCCCTCACCTGCCTTGCAGGTTTACATGCTAAATATAAACTGTGAATGTGAGAATCAGGAGGCTGGTGGGGCTCACACTGGACCCGTGAGGAGAGAAGACTTAGGTCTGGAACCACAGAGGATCACATTTAGAATTTATTTCTCCTCATTTAGAATTTAATTCTCTTCTGTCACCAGACCTGCCCCTGGGCCCAGAACTCCACAGGGACAGTGACGGAGGGAAAAACTCAAGTTTCCTGCAGGTGTGCGACTCTGCCTTCCCCAGGCCTCTGGTTGGGGTCCTTGGTGGGCATTTCTGACCCAGTCCTGATGGCCGTGGGTGTGCTGATGCATCCTGCACAAGCCCCCTCCCAGTGTCTCCAGCTGTGCTCAGCTGCACATGGAGGGAAGGCAGGTTGGGAGGCTGGGGTCCATCTGGAACTGAGGCCCAGCTGTCCTCTGAGAATGAGAACAAACGTGTGTCAGCACCTCTCAGGCTATCCGTGCATCGTGTGGTCAGGATGCATCTGTCTACAGACAGGACTGACCGACTCAAGCCCAAAGGGGTCTCGATTGGCTGGTGGGCCTGGAGGCTGGGGGAGGTGGGGATTCAGGTAGCATTTGGATGGGGTGAGGGCATGGGGGCCATGGTTCAGGGCCTTTGGGGTGCCCTCAAGTGCCTTGATCACACACTGAGGATCCAGAAGCAACCTGGAGTGAATGGGATGTCAGGAAGGTCCGAGCACAGAGCCTGTGGGTCTTCAGTGTCCCAGCCCGCCTCCCCCCACCCCAATAATACACATGTGACTGGGGTCAATCCTGGCTTCCCTTTCTAAGAAGTGCTGCTCCACTTAGTTGGTGAGGTGTGGGGTTTTCTTATCCTAGATGCCCAGACCCCACTCAGTGCCTGGGTTGATCGTGGGTACTCAGTCCTAGAATAGGAACTGTCTACCCAGGGTACGTCGAACCTGACGGCTGAAATGAGCGTCTGGGCTGTGCCCAATGCAAGACACATGTGAGCTGAAGGACATAGAAGATGTGCCGGAGGCCACCCTCCACTGGAGTTCCATTCGGGAGGCAGGGAGATGGGTGACAGCCAAGTCCTCACCGCCCATGGTCCTCACGTGGACTATGGTGGAAGAAGCCTCCCCACTCTCTTCTTGACCTTGTCTGTATCCCACCCCACAGCCTGTGGGGGTCCTTGGTGGAGATAAGAGGGGGCAGGAAACTGTCTCTAAAGTGCAAGTTTGACTCTTTCTGCTACACACACACACACATCACAGTTTCTGAAATTAATAGCTGCTGTTTTCAGTTGCCTTCCTGTCTGGGCATCGAGGTAGGAGCTGGGGAAAACCCCTGGAGTGCCACTGGTGGAATTTATGAGTGAAGATGGGCAAATTTACACCCCACCCTGTGCTGTGAGGAAGCTCCGCCTACAGCTGGCCTTGGAAAGGGTGACCCAGTGATGCAGCTCTGGTTTGTGTCAAGGGTCACACAAAACTGTGTCACCGCCCATATGTGCTGGGTGTCCCTGGGGCTGGGCACGGCTCTCCCTGGCACTGGCCGTCATGTCAGGTCACAGGAGGAAATGGCCCCTTACTCGAGGGGATGGGACCCATCCCATCAGGTGGGATGGGTCTGGTTCTCAGCTTTCCCTGGGCTCAGCTCTTCCCACACATGCTTGTCCTGGGTCTGTGTCCCTGTGAGGAGTCACTGGTCTGTCTGGGTGATGTTGTTCTTGGGCTCACAGCTCCTGAGATGCCCAAGAGGAGCAGCTGCCTAGGCCCCATGCGGAACCTCCCATCAGAGAGATGTTTATAAATCACCATAACTTCGGTGGGCTTCCCAGGCTGATGAGGGGTTGCTGGGTGGGCAGAGACAGGCCCTGAAGGCTCAGGCAGGGCCTCACAGGGGGCTGCCCTTGCAGCCACCTGATTGAGTCCTCCCCCGGGGCCCATGCTTTAGAGAGGAAGGTCAGAAGCTCTCCATGGATGTCCCCCTCAGGGCATCAACATCTTAGAAATGCCAGCCCAGCATGGATGCACTGATTGCCGCTGAGGTTTCAGCACTGAGAAAGTGGAGACTGACTCTCAGATCAGGCTCTGCAGCCATTATTCTGGAACATTCCTGCCTCCAGCTCCTGGCGTGCAGGCAGCTGTAGGATGTTCCAGTTCCCTCAAGTCTGATGTCATTTACTCATGCTCAGGTGGCATTGTGTCCTTGTGTGACCATGACTGAGAGCCTGGATGACCTCAGATCACAGTTTCCACCTCTGGAGCCATTACATACTGAGAACTAAAGAGCAAGCTGTCTTCCTCTGTGATGTGGGTGGGTCTGTTGGGTGGTGGGAGTGGGCAGATGGGGTTAAAAGTTCAGCAGGAAGTGTTTTTGTGAGCGTGTGGGGGAGAGGGAGGAAGTAAAGTGGTTCAATCCACAAGGTTTAAAAAAATAAAGTCATGGAGTCATTTGTGATTAAATATAACTTTTTCTCCAAACCTGTCACCACTTGATGGAGGTGACACCAGATTTAGACAGTCTGTGGGTGTCTTCGTGGGAACAAGTCACATCTTCATTGCCAGGGAAGGTTTATTTGAAAATGGATTGAAATTATCCATGCTAAAAAGCGAATATTTCACGAAGACTCATGTGAGCGAGTGACAGTCTGAGCGCATGCTCATCTCTCGGCTAAGGGTGGGGACACCATGATCACAGCATCCTCACGCCCAACTGTATCCAGGAGAGTGTGCTCAGATCTCCCAAAGGCGATCCAGAGGAGGGAGAAAACAAAGGAACAGGGAACCAGTGCAGAGTCACAGGGAAGGAGCAGCTGGACGTAGAGGGCATGGGGCCACTTGGTGCAGGGATCACAACGACAAGGACTGTGTATATTTGATATCTGCACTTAATGACCAAATGGAATAGTGTTGTGACTCCAAACAGGAAACCAAGATATCAAGTACACATTTTTATCCTGAAAATTAGCAGACTGGTGAATACTGTAAGAATAAGACTTGGTGTATCTGACAGAAATCATGCTGTTCCTGTGTTTGCAATTGAGCAGGACACTGTGGGGTCTTCCTGGGCACAGAACCCCTGCCCTGTGTCCCTTTCTTTTGTTTGGGAACAAACAAACATTAGTTCCCTAGGCTTTCCCCAAGTTCCAAAGAGCAAATTTAATCAGAGAAGTCAGAAAATGCAGAACCAAAGGAAAACAGTCAAGTAAGACAAAATAATAGTTTAGCCATAAAACAAAGTCAAGGACCTTTAGTTCCTCCCCAAGGGCTATTGATACTATTCTGAGCCATGCCCTTGAGTTGTTTTGCAGATACTGAAACCCACCACCAAGTCAAAGAAGCTCACCGTATGCCACCCACAAGCACTAGATCCTGGATCAGCTGGAAAGGATGTTCTGGAAGGGATGATGTTGATTCTTAAAATATCACCTTTACCTCATCATCAACTAATCAGAAGGATGTCTACAAGCTGATCACCTACCTGAGACCTTCTCCATCCCGTTGCCTTTTAAAAATGCTTCCCTGAAAGCCATCAGGGAGTTCCAGTCTTTTGGGCATGAGCAGGCCAAGCAGTCTCCTTGTTTGACTCTGAAATGAATGCTGTACTTTCCTTCACCCCAAATTTGGTAGAGTACCAGATTTCTGTCTTTAATTCTTTTATTTTTCTCCATTTAAAAGATTTCCTTCACCCCCTTCTTTCACCCCTCCCCCTCTACTTCTCTCTTCTTACCTTCTCATTCCCTTCCACATCTAGTCCTCCCCCCAGGGTGTGCCCTTCTCTGGGTCCCATGTGGACACGGGTGTGGTGCCCTGTGTCCTCTGCCCCCCTCCCCACATCAGCGACCTCCCCTAGATCTGAACTAAATAGGAGCACACCACACTTACTGCGAGCTTGGCGCCCTGGCTGGCCTGTGGTGCTTTCTCCACACAGGTCTCCTCTCTCCGTTGGTTGCTGCCCTGCCCACTTCGGCCCAAAGCCTCTGTCTCACTCACTGACTCCCTGGCAGGTCTGCCCACCTCACAACCCACCCCATTGGACTGGGAGGGTCATGTGCCCTGCCCCTGCCAGCCAATCATGCTTCAGGGGTGGAAATGATTATGCTGATTGGCCAGGCCTGAGTCCCTGCCCTCTCCTGAACCAATCACCAATCACTGTGTCTGGTTGGGGGAGGGGCCTGGAGCAGTGATTGGCAACTTCCTGAGGCACGTGCTCCACCTAAATCGCTCCACTAGACCGGCAAGAGGGGACTTCCCAGAAAGAAAATGAGGTCATCTGACCAGAAGTTGTCTCCCCTTGACACCCCGCCCTAACCCCTGGCAGAAAATCGGTGCAGGGACGTTTTGAGAAAACAGCAAGCGCCTATGACTCACACCCTGAGAGAGCTTATTTTCTATGCATTCCTTTGATCCTAGGCTCCGAGCTAGGTGCTGGCCATGCTGTTGCACTACTTCTTCCTGAGTGCCTTTGCGTGGATGCTAGTAGAAGGGTTGCCTCTCTCCAAACTGGAGATCAAGGTATTTGGATCAAAGGACAGCAAGCACTGCCACTAGTATGGGATAGGATGGGGTAGGTGGGACTAGGGCTGTCTCTTATACACATCTTAAAAATGCTTCCCTGAAAGCCATCAGGGAGTTCCAGTCTTTTGGGGTGAAGGAAAGTACAGCATTCATTTCAGAGTCAAACAAGGAGACTGNATAGGGTGGGGTGGGTTGGGGTGGGGTGGGGTACGGCAGGCATGCCTTCATCTTCAGGTCCTTCTTGGCACCCCTTGCCCCAAGAAGGGCAGGATGGGAAAGAGAGCCTCACTGGACAATTTACGACAAAGACCTCTTGGTTTGTTTGTTTAGCTTTGTTCTTGTCAGTCCTGAGGAGTCCTGGCCAGTAGGTGAGAACTCTTCCCTGCAAGAGGGTTAGGCCATATAATTGATACCTGGCATTCTGGCATTTGCTGTAAAGCATCCACCAGATGTTGGCGACCTGTTACTTGTTTCTGATTTTCTCTAAATAGTTTTAGTTTTCACAGTCCTCACTGTGCAAGAAGATAACAAATTCATGTTTATGCTTTGAGCTTGCAGGTATAATTCCTTTGATGAATAATTGGAGGTAAAACACACCCCCACCCCCACCCCACTGGTCTTCCTGGAGTGAATGTCTTCATTACTCCTCTGGGAGGATGGAAGAGGGAAGACTTGGACTTCGAGGAGCAACTAGATGGTGGGAGTGGGGGTGGAGTTCCTGGACAGGACGCCACTAGAGAGAGGTGGAAACTCCTGGGAAGAAAGAAAGAGGAGAGTGGATGTTGGTTGGTAGACAAACTGTCTCTTCATCATTTTGCATTATCTTATTGCTTAAAATTGTTATATCTTTTATTGAAAATCTGAATCTTCCATTTTTCAATAGATGCACTCCTGACAAAGAAGGGATTACAGTGCTTATTAACAGTCTTTTGAAAACCAAGACAGGCAGAGTTATGAAGGCCAGGACCTTTTACCTCCTTCTCCACTTCAGCTGAGGACTGACTCTTAATCTGGGGTACACTGAGATCAGACAGGAAATGGATGGGTGGAGAATATGCCTGGTGACTTAAAAGCATGCAAATTTAAAAAAAAAAAGAAAGGTTGAGACTTTATTGAGTCTACACAATGCTGGATATGAGAGCTGGACCCAGTGCCCCAGTAGTTTGCTAATTTCTGAGCAGTGGCAGCCTGGTTTCCAAACTCAAATACACATGCCAAAAGGAGATGTTCTGTAAATGGAAGCTCTCACAGGTGGCAATGTAGATAACCAGCTCTAAGGTTTGTTTAATAAATTCAGATTTTTGTTTTCTTGATGGAGCCCCCAGCAGCCTTCCTATCCCCTCCCTGCCCCGCCCAGTAAATCTCTCCCTCTGAACAAGGTCTGTGGAAAGTGTCAACATTCTCAGCAGTGGCTATACTTCTTGGGCTCCCAATGGCTCCCCTATTTCATCACCTCCATGGGGTCTGTTATTCACAAGTGCTGGGGTGACTACAGTAGCCTCCGGAGCTCGGGCAGGTGGAACGCTGGATGACAGACATCACATTGGTGCCGAGCTCGGGAGGGAAATGGGTGATCACAGAACATGCTGGAACTCCCCAGGGTAGGGTGAGTGGCTGAAGCCAGTGAAGTTGAAGAGCTTCGATCTGGGTTAAGATCCCCAGAGAAGAACACAGGAAGATCAGTGGAATCCGGACTCAAGGTTACTTCCTCCCTGGTTCACCACACTTAGGAGTTGCAGCCAGCTTTGCCAGGTCCTTCAGTGTGACCTCCACAGGTCTCACTCTGAGACGTGGGTTTTTAGAGAATATGCGCTCCTCATCCCCTCCACCCCACAAGCACCACTAACCTCAGAGGACTCAATTGAACTGAACTAGGAGTCTTCTGGTCATAGCACACATCCTCTTCCAACAACACAAGAGAAGACTCTACACATGGACATCACCAGATGGTCAACATCAAAATCAGATTGATTATATTCTTTGCAGCCAAAGATGGAGAAGCTTTACACAGGAAACAAAAACAAGACCAGGAGCTGACTGTGGCTCAGATCATGAACTCCTTATTACCAAATTCAGACTTAAATTGAAGAAAGTAGGGAAAACCGCTAGACCATTCAGGTATGACCTAAATCAAATCCCTTATGATTATACAGTGGAAGTGAGAAATAGATTTAAGGGCCTAGATCTGATAGATAGAGTGCCTGATGAACTATGGAATGAGGTTCGTGACATTGTACAGGAGACAGGGATCAAGACCATCCCCATGGAAAAGAAATGCAAAAAAGCAAAATGGCTGTCTGGGGAGGCCTTACAAATAGCTGTGAAAAGAAGAGAGGTGAAAAGCAAAGGAGAAAAGGAAAGATATAAGCATCTGAATGCAGAGTTCCAAAGAATAGCAAGAAGAGATAAGAAAGCCTTCTTCAGCGATCAATGCAAAGAAATAGAGGAAAACAACAGAATGGGAAAGACTAGAGATCTCTTCAAGAAAATTAGAGATACCAAGGGAACATTTCATGCAAAGATGGGCTCGATAAAGGACAGAAATGGTATGGACCTAACAGAAGCAGAAGATATTAAGAAGAGGTGGCAAGAATACACGGAAGAACTGTACAAAAAAGATCTTCACGACCCAGATAATCATGATGATGTGATCACTCATCTAGAGCCAGACATCTTGGAATGTGAAGTCAAGTGGGCCTTAGAAAGCATCACTACGAACAAAGCTAGTGGAGGTGATGGAATTCCAGTTGAGCTATTTCAAATCCTGAAAGATGATGCTGTGAAAGTGCTGCACTCAATATGCCAGCAAATTTGGAAAACTCAGCAGTGGCCACAGGACTGGAAAAGGTCAGTTTTCATTCCAATCCCAAAGAAAGGCAATGCCAAAGAATGCTCAAACTACCGCACAATTGCACTCATCTCACATGCTAGTAAAGTCATGCTCAAAATTCTCCAAGCCAGGCTTCAGCAATACGTGAACTGTGAGCTACCTGATATTCAAGCTGGTTTTAGAAAAGACAGAGGAACCAGAGATCAAATTGCCAACATCCGCTGGATCATGGAAAAAGCAAGAGAGTTCCAGAAAAACATCTATTTCTGCTTTATTGACTATGCCAAAGCCTTTGACTGTGTGGATCACAATTAACTGTGGAAAATTCTGAAACAGATGGGAATACCAGACCACCTAACCTGCCTCTTCAGAAATCTGTATGCAGGTCAGGAAGCAGCAGTTAGTACTGGACATGGAACAACAGACTGGTTCCAAATAGGACAAGGAGTACATCAAGGCTGTATATTGTCACCCTGCTTATTCAACTTATATGCAGAGTACATCATGAGAAACGGTGGGCTGGAAGAAGCACAAGCTGGAATCAAGATTGCCAGGAGAAATATCAATAACCTCAGATATGCAGATGACACCATTCTTATGGCAGAAAGTGAAGAAGAACTAAAAATCCTCTTGATGAAAGTGAAACTGGAGAGTGAAAAACTTGGCTTAAAGCTCAACATTCAGAAAATGAAGATCATGGCTTCTGGTCCCATCACTTCATGGGAAATAGATGGGGAAACAGCAGAAACAGTGGCAGACTTTATTTTTTGCAGATGGTGATTGCAGCCATGAAATTAAAAGACGCTTACTCTTTGGAGGAAAAGTTATGACCAACCTAGATAGCATATTCAAAAGCAGAGACATTACTTTGCCGAGTAAGGTCTGTCTAGTCAAGGCTATGGTTTTTCCTGTGGTCGTGTATGGATGTGAGAGTTGGACTGTGAAGAAGGCAGAGCGCCGAAGAATTGATGGTTTTGAACTGTGGTGTTGGAGAAGACTCTTGAGAGTGCCTTGGACTGCAAGGAGATCCAACCAGTCCATTCTGAAGGAGATCAGCCCTGGGATTTCTTTGGAAGGAATGATGCTAAAGCTGAAACTCCAGTACTTTGGCTACCTCATGCAAAGAGTTGACTCATTGGAAAATACTTTGATGCTGGGAGGGATTGGGGGCAGGAGGAGAAAGGGACGACTGAGGATGAGATGGCTGGATGGCATCACGGACTCAATGGAAGTGAATCTGAGTGAATGCCAGGAGTTAATGATGGACAGGGAGGCCTGGCGTGCTGCGATTCATGGGGTTGCAAAGAGTCAGACATGACTGAGCGACTGAAGTTAACTAAAGTGAGGAGCCTTTGTAAGACTCACCTCACCCAGGTCTCTATGCTGAGGGGCATCTATTTCTCACAGCCTGTAATTCAAGGTCACAAGACTGTGACCTACCAGCTCAGTCCAGCCAGTGTGACTTTGTCTTTGTTGACAACTTTAGCATCTGGTTTTCCTTGAGCTGCCATAAGACCTGGCACCTTGGACTCTGTCACTTTCTGATGGCACTTGGCTGGAGCTGGACAGCTCACATCACCACCCTGACCCTTGGAGGATACCAAGGCTGCAGGTCCATGCTGACAGAGCGCTGGGCCAGGATCTAGCAAACCTGCAGCCTCCATCTGTCTTCCTGTCAATTTTCCCTTGATTAATTTCATCAGCGGCTTAGGAACTGTGCCCTTAGTTCTGATGGGTTAGAATTGGCTCTGAGCCTAAGTACACTGAGTCTGCAGGTGTTTGGGCTCTCTCTACCTACGATACTAATTAGGAAGGAGCTGGTGGCTGACTCAGGATATGAGGAGGTAATGCTGTAGGGAAGGGCCCTCAGAGAGGCCGGTTCCCTTCAGGTTTCCTCCCTCCTCTTACCCTGACCCTCAGCAACAATGGAAACTGGCAGGAAAGACCAAAGAACACATTCCACTGGCTGTTCTTCAGATGCCAGGCCCAGTGCGAGTGAGTGTGCAGTGGATAGAGGTGTCTTCTAGACACCCCATCTCTAGAGTGTCCAGGAGGCAGTCAGGAGAGAACAGCACCAATGAGTACCTGCTATGGTCTTTCCAGTAGTCATGCATGGATGTGAGAGTTGGGTCATAAAGAAGGTTGAGCACCGAAGAATTGATGCTTTCCAACTGTGGTATTGGTGAAGACTCTTGAGAGTCCCTTGGACAGCAAGGAGGTGAAACCCATCAATCCTAAAGGAAATTAACCCTGAATATTCATTGGAAGGACTGATTGAAGCTGAAGCTCCAGTACTTTGGTCACCTGATGCAAAGAGCCAACTCTTTGGAAAAGACCCTGATACTGGAAATGATTGAGGATAAGGGAAGGGGGCGACAGAAGATGAGACAAAGGGTCACTGACTCAATGGACATCAATTTGAGCAAACTCTAGGAGACAGTGAAGGACAAGGAAGCCTCAGTTCAGTTCAGTCACTCAGTCGTGTCCGACTCTTTGCAACCCCATGAATCACAGCACGCCAGGCCTCCCTGTCCATCACCAACTCCCGAAGTTCATTCAAACTCATGTCCATCGAGTTGGTGATGCCATCCAGCCATCTCAACCTCTGTCATCCCCTTCTCCTTCTGCCCCCAAACCCTCCCAGCATCAGAGTCTTTTCCAATGAGTCAACTCTTTGCATGAGGTGGCCAAAGTACTGGAGTTTCAGCTTTAGCATCAGTCCTTCTAGTGAACACCCAGGACTGATCTCCTTTAGAATGGACTGGTTGGATCTCCCTGCAGTCCAAGGGACTCTCAAGAGTCTTCTCTAACACCACAGTTCAAAACCATCAATTCTCCAGCGCTCAGCTTTCTTCACAGTCCAACTCTCACATCCATACATGACCACAGGAAAAGCCGTAGCTTTGACTAGGTGGACCTTTGTTGGCAAAGTAATGTCTGCTTTTGAATATGCTATCTAGGTTGGTCATAACTTTCCCTCCAGGGAGTAAGCGTCTTTTAATTTCATGGCTGCAATCACCATCTGCAATGATTTTAGAGCCCCCAAAATAAAGTCTGCCACTGTTTCTGCTGTTTCCCCATCTATTTCCCATGAAGTGATGGGACCAGATGCCATGACCTTAGTTTTCTGAATGTTGAGCTTTAAGACAGCTTTTATACTCTCATCTTTCACTTTCATCAAGAGGCTTTTTTGTTCCTCTTCAAGCCTTGTGTGCTGTAATTCATGAGGTCAAAAAGATTCATACAGGACTGAGTGACTGAACAAAGACAATACTGCACATGCTCACACTCTTGGGAATGGAAGAGATGTGTGTGTGTGCTTTATTTTCTTCTGTGATGCTACCCGATTTCTTTCAGGAGATCATGTTCAGCAGGAAGGTGGAATTTAATCAACCAATTCTGGATCCTACCAGGAAGAAATATTACACAGTGCCACAACAGCTGGAGGCGCATCCCAGGCTGTATTGTGCTGCAGTAACAAATAGCCCATGAAATTCCAGCAGCTTGAAACAACCAATTTTTTCTTGCTCACACTTCATGTCTTTCATGGGAATTAGGAGATTTCACTTATCACTGTAAAAATTTTGATAAAGACAGCACAGTCTGATCTGTTTGGAAAGCTCCTATTTTCAAAGGCAAAAGCTTGAACTCCCCCAAGGTGTATTTCATTAAGATGGGATCAGGATTCTGAAATTTCATGCACTGTTTTGTTGGTATCTCACAGTTCAGAAGCTGGTAACAGAGGAAAAGGAAATGGGGATTGGAGTTGGTTAATAATAACAGATTATTGTAAGGATTAGCTTCATGCCTTGAGTGACTTATTTTCCGTACACATGGACAGGTCTCATGCAATCCTCATGGTAGCTTAATGAGGAAGTTCTACCTGTTTCCATGATGA
>SJYW01021142.1:514445-524571 GCA_006410735.1 Raphicerus campestris | reverse complement strand
TCAAAATTCTCCAAGCCAGGCTTCAGCAATACGTGAACTGTGAGCTACCTGATATTCAAGCTGGTTTTAGAAAAGACAGAGGAACCAGAGATCAAATTGCCAACATCCGCTGGATCATGGAAAAAGCAAGAGAGTTCCAGAAAAACATCTATTTCTGCTTTATTGACTATGCCAAAGCCTTTGACTGTGTGGATCACAATTAACTGTGGAAAATTCTGAAACAGATGGGAATACCAGACCACCTAACCTGCCTCTTCAGAAATCTGTATGCAGGTCAGGAAGCAGCAGTTAGTACTGGACATGGAACAACAGACTGGTTCCAAATAGGACAAGGAGTACATCAAGGCTGTATATTGTCACCCTGCTTATTCAACTTATATGCAGAGTACATCATGAGAAACGGTGGGCTGGAAGAAGCACAAGCTGGAATCAAGATTGCCAGGAGAAATATCAATAACCTCAGATATGCAGATGACACCATTCTTATGGCAGAAAGTGAAGAGGAACTAAAAATCCTCTTGATGAAAGTGAAACTGGAGAGTGAAAAACTTGGCTTAAAGCTCAACATTCAGAAAATGAAGATCATGGCTTCTGGTCCCATCACTTCATGGGAAATAGATGGGGAAACAGCAGAAACAGTGGCAGACTTTATTTTTTGCAGATGGTGATTGCAGCCATGAAATTAAAAGACGCTTACTCTTTGGAGGAAAAGTTATGACCAACCTAGATAGCATATTCAAAAGCAGAGACATTACTTTGCCGAGTAAGGTCTGTCTAGTCAAGGCTATGGTTTTTCCTGTGGTCGTGTATGGATGTGAGAGTTGGACTGTGAAGAAGGCAGAGCGCCGAAGAATTGATGGTTTTGAACTGTGGTGTTGGAGAAGACTCTTGAGAGTGCCTTGGACTGCAAGGAGATCCAACCAGTCCATTCTGAAGGAGATCAGCCCTGGGATTTCTTTGGAAGGAATGATGCTAAAGCTGAAACTCCAGTACTTTGGCTACCTCATGCAAAGAGTTGACTCATTGGAAAATACTTTGATGCTGGGAGGGATTGGGGGCAGGAGGAGAAAGGGACGACTGAGGATGAGATGGCTGGATGGCATCACGGACTCAATGGAAGTGAATCTGAGTGAATGCCAGGAGTTAATGATGGACAGGGAGGCCTGGCGTGCTGCGATTCATGGGGTTGCAAAGAGTCAGACACGACTGAGCGACTGAAGTTAACTAAAGTGAGGAGCCTTTGTAAGACTCACCTCACCCAGGTCTCTATGCTGAGGGGCATCTATTTCTCACAGCCTGTAATTCAAGGTCACAAGACTGTGACCTACCAGCTCAGTCCAGCCAGTGTGACTTTGTCTTTGTTGACAACTTTAGCATCTGGTTTTCCTTGAGCTGCCATAAGACCTGGCACCTTGGACTCTGTCACTTTCTGATGGCACTTGGCTGGAGCTGGACAGCTCACATCACCACCCTGACCTTTGGAGGATACCAAGGCTACAGGTCCATGCTGACAGAGCGCTGGGCCAGGATCTAGCAAACCTGCAGCCTCCATCTGTCTTCCTGTCAATTTTCCCTTGATTAATTTCATCAGCGGCTTAGGAACTGTGCCCTTAGTTCTGATGGGTTAGAATTGGCTCTGAGCCTAAGTACACTGAGTCTGCAGGTGTTTGGGCTCTCTCTACCTACGATACTAATTAGGAAGGAGCTGGTGGCTGACTCAGGATATGAGGAGGTAATGCTGTAGGGAAGGGCCCTCAGAGAGGCCGGTTCCCTTCAGGTTTCCTCCCTCCTCTTACCCTGACCCTCAGCAACAATGGAAACTGGCAGGAAAGACCAAAGAACACATTCCACTGGCTGTTCTTCAGATGCCAGGCCCAGTGCGAGTGAGTGTGCAGTGGATAGAGGTGTCTTCTAGACACCCCATCTCTAGAGTGTCCAGGAGGCAGTCAGGAGAGAACAGCACCAATGAGTACCTGCTATGGTCTTTCCAGTAGTCATGCATGGATGTGAGAGTTGGGTCATAAAGAAGGTTGAGCACCGAAGAATTGATGCTTTCCAACTGTGGTATTGGTGAAGACTCTTGAGAGTCCCTTGGACAGCAAGGAGGTGAAACCCATCAATCCTAAAGGAAATTAACCCTGAATATTCATTGGAAGGACTGATTGAAGCTGAAGCTCCAGTACTTTGGTCACCTGATGCAAAGAGCCAACTCTTTGGAAAAGACCCTGATACTGGAAATGATTGAGGATAAGGGAAGGGGGCGACAGAAGATGAGACAAAGGGTCACTGACTCAATGGACATCAATTTGAGCAAACTCTAGGAGACAGTGAAGGACAAGGAAGCCTCAGTTCAGTTCAGTCACTCAGTCGTGTCCGACTCTTTGCAACCCCATGAATCACAGCACGCCAGGCCTCCCTGTCCATCACCAACTCCCGAAGTTCATTCAAACTCATGTCCATCGAGTTGGTGATGCCATCCAGCCATCTCAACCTCTGTCATCCCCTTCTCCTTCTGCCCCCAAACCCTCCCAGCATCAGAGTCTTTTCCAATGAGTCAACTCTTTGCATGAGGTGGCCAAAGTACTGGAGTTTCAGCTTTAGCATCAGTCCTTCTAGTGAACACCCAGGACTGATCTCCTTTAGAATGGACTGGTTGGATCTCCCTGCAGTCCAAGGGACTCTCAAGAGTCTTCTCTAACACCACAGTTCAAAACCATCAATTCTCCAGCGCTCAGCTTTCTTCACAGTCCAACTCTCACATCCATACATGACCACAGGAAAAGCCGTAGCTTTGACTAGGTGGACCTTTGTTGGCAAAGTAATGTCTGCTTTTGAATATGCTATCTAGGTTGGTCATAACTTTCCCTCCAGGGAGTAAGCGTCTTTTAATTTCATGGCTGCAATCACCATCTGCAATGATTTTAGAGCCCCCAAAATAAAGTCTGCCACTGTTTCCGCTGTTTCCCCATCTATTTCCCATGAAGTGATGGGACCAGATGCCATGACCTTAGTTTTCTGAATGTTGAGCTTTAAGACAGCTTTTATACTCTCATCTTTCACTTTCATCAAGAGGCTTTTTTGTTCCTCTTCAAGCCTTGTGTGCTGTAATTCATGAGGTCAAAAAGATTCATACAGGACTGAGTGACTGAACAAAGACAATACTGCACATGCTCACACTCTTGGGAATGGAAGAGATGTGTGTGCGTGCTTTATTTTCTTCTGTGATGCTACCCGATTTCTTTCAGGAGCTCATGTTCAGCAGGAAGGTGGAATTTAATCAACCAATTCTGGATCCTACCAGGAAGAAATATTACACAGTGCCACAACAGCTGGAGGCGCATCCCAGGCTGTATTGTGCTGCAGTAACAAATAGCCCATGAAATTCCAGCAGCTTGAAACAACCAATTTTTTCTTGCTCACACTTCATGTCTTTCATGGGAATTAGGAGATTTCACTTATCACTGTAAAAATTTTGATAAAGACAGCACAGTCTGATCTGTTTGGAAAGCTCCTATTTTCAAAGGCAAAAGCTTGAACTCCCCCAAGGTGTATTTCATTAAGATGGGATCAGGATTCTGAAATTTCATGCACTGTTTTGTTGGTATCTCACAGTTCAGAAGCTGGTAACAGGAAAAGGAAATGGGGATTGGAGTTGGTTAATAATAACAGATTATTGTAAGGATTAGCTTCATGCCTTGAGTGACTTATTTTCCGTACACATGGACAGGTCTCATGCAATCCTCATGGTAGCTTAATGAGGAAGTTCTACCTGTTTCCATGATGAAAACATGAAGGTGCAGAGGCATTTAGCTAGTTCCCTGAGGCTGCACAACTGGTCGGGAGTGGCCCCACAAAGGAACCAGGTATTTGGCTCCAAAGCCCACTCACTGCTTTTTCCATCCTGCTGCCATATTCCTCATTCTGCCATCTGTGAACTTTTTCTTAATACACACGCTCATCTAGCCTCTGTAGCTTGTTCTGCACCTGTGACTTTGGGGAAATATCCTCCCAGTCTCTACTTTTTATTGAGTGTTTGGACCAGTTCTGTTTTGCTATCTTCAATGCTGCAGAGAATATCTTTGTACACAAATTTCAGGGGCTTCCTAGGTGGCACTAGTGGTAAATAACCCTCCTGCCAATGCAGGGTAGACTTAAGAGATGTGGGTTTGATCCCTGGGTCAGGAAGATCCCCTGGAAGAGAGCATGGCAACCCACTCCAGTATTCTGGCCTGGAGAATCCCATAGACAGAGGAGCCTGGTGGGCTGAAGTCCATGGGGTCGCATAGAGTCAGACTTGACTGAAACAACTTAGTATGCACGCACACAGGACAAATTTTGAGCACAATACCTGGTACTTAATGGATACGTTAAGTACCATCTAGGCCAAGTGGTCATTAGCAGGGTCACACATGCAGCTTCTTTAGGGGTTCTGTTAGAGAGCCTCGTTATTCTCATCCATCATCCTCCACATCTATCACTTCATCATGTCACCATCATTATTACTTTCACTGTCACCATGATCATGTTTGCAGTTTACATCTGTTGGGTGCTGCTGTTTAATTGTTTACATACTGGGCTGGGTTAAGAACTTTGCATGCATTATGTTATTGAATCATCCCCATAATCTCTTGTTGCATGAGTGAGTTCCTTAACTCACTAATAATCAATAGTGATCTTAAGGCTTGGCTTACTTATTTTAAACATTATACATCTGAAAGCTCTTTATCCTCCTCCTTTATCCTCCCACTAGCATTCATTGAGTACATATCATTTGCCAGGAATGATAAAGTGCACATTTAGTTTTTACAGTGACATTTGTGGCAAGGACTCTTATCAGGCTCATTTTACAAATGAGGCAGCTGAGCTTCACAGAGGTAAACTGACTTGCCCAACATCACCCAGCTCTGGATCAGCAGAGTCTGGGTTTCAACCAGGAAGCTTGGTCCCATCGTTGGGATCAGGAAGGGATCTCATGGCCTCCCAGAAACACAGACCACTGACATTCTGACCTGGCCACTCATCCTGACACAGATTATCTTCCAAGTATCTGGAGACATAGAAGGTAGGAAGGTAGTGGGGCAAATTCACAATCATCAAGTCCAACTATGGAAGAATTTTGCATTCGTTTGTGGGTAGAACAAGGAAAAATGTGTTTGGGTTGCAGACATACTCTGACTTGGCACAAAGCTGGCTGTTACTCAGACTAATCTATGAGACATCTTGCCAGTAAGTTCTGTTTTCCATTTCCCTTTCATTGCAATTTCAAAATTTTAATCAAGGTAAGTGAGAGTCTAAAATTGTCCTCACCACAAAGGATGGATGTGTTCTAGACAGAGAGAACAGGAGATATTGAATTCCAGATGAAGATGAAAGCTCCATGCAAGATGTTTCAGTTCAGTTCAGTTCACTTGCTCAGTTGTGTCCGACTCTTTGCCACCCTATGGACTGCAGCATGCCGGGCCTCTCTGTTCATCACCAATTCCTGGAGTTTACTCAAACTCATGTCTGTCGAGTTGGTGATGCCATCCAACTGTCTCATCCTCTGTTGTTTTCTTCTCTTCCTGCCTTCAATCTTTCCCAGCATCAGAATCTTTTCAAATGAGTCTGTTCTTTGCCTCAGGTGGACAAAGTATTGGAGTTTTCAGCTTCAGCATCAGTCCTTACAATGAATATTCCGGACTGATCTCCTTTAGGATGGGCTTGTTTGATCTCCTTGCAGTCCAAGGGACTCTCAAGAGTCTTCTCTAACACCACAGTTCAAAACCATCAATTCTCCAGCGCTCAGCTTTCTTCACAGTCCAACTCTCACATCCATACATGACCACAGGAAAAGCCGTAGCTTTGACTAGGTGGACCTTTGTTGGCAAAGTAATGTCTGCTTTTGAATATGCTATCTAGGTTGGTCATAACTTTCCTTCCAGGGAGTAAGCGTCTTTTAATTTCATGGCTGCAATCACCATCTGCAATGATTTTAGAGCCCCCAAAATAAAGTCTGCCACTGTTTCCGCTGTTTCCCCATCTATTTCCCATGAAGTGATGGGACCAGATGCCATGACCTTAGTTTTCTGAATGTTGAGCTTTAAGACAGCTTTTATACTCTCATCTTTCACTTTCATCAAGAGGCTTTTTTGTTCCTCTTCAAGCCTTGTGTGCTGTAATTCATGAGGTCAAAAAGATTCATACAGGACTGAGTGACTGAACAAAGACAATACTGCACATGCTCACACTCTTGGGAATGGAAGAGATGTGTGTGTGTGCTTTATTTTCTTCTGTGATGCTACCCGATTTCTTTCAGGAGCTCATGTTCAGCAGGAAGGTGGAATTTAATCAACCAATTCTGGATCCTACCAGGAAGAAATATTACACAGTGCCACAACAGCTGGAGGCGCATCCCAGGCTGTATTGTGCTGCAGTAACAAATAGCCCATGAAATTCCAGCAGCTTGAAACAACCAATTTTTTCTTGCTCACACTTCATGTCTTTCATGGGAATTAGGAGATTTCACTTATCACTGTAAAAATTTTGATAAAGACAGCACAGTCTGATCTGTTTGGAAAGCTCCTATTTTCAAAGGCAAAAGCTTGAACTCCCCCAAGGTGTATTTCATTAAGATGGGATCAGGATTCTGAAATTTCATGCACTGTTTTGTTGGTATCTCACAGTTCAGAAGCTGGTAACAGGAAAAGGAAATGGGGATTGGAGTTGGTTAATAATAACAGATTATTGTAAGGATTAGCTTCATGCCTTGAGTGACTTATTTTCCGTACACATGGACAGGTCTCATGCAATCCTCATGGTAGCTTAATGAGGAAGTTCTACCTGTTTCCATGATGAGAACATGAAGGTGCAGAGGCATTTAGCTAGTTCCCTGAGGCTGCACAACTGGTCGGGAGTGGCCCCACAAAGGAACCAGGTATTTGGCTCCAAAGCCCACTCACTGCTTTTTCCATCCTGCTGCCATATTCCTCATTCTGCCATCTGTGAACTTTTTCTTAATACACACGCTCATCTAGCCTCTGTAGCTTGTTCTGCACCTGTGACTTTGGGGAAATATCCTCCCAGTCTCTACTTTTTATTGAGTGTTTGGACCAGTTCTGTTTTGCTATCTTCAATGCTGCAGAGAATATCTTTGTACACAAATTTCAGGGGCTTCCTAGGTGGCACTAGTGGTAAATAACCCTCCTGCCAATGCAGGGTAGACTTAAGAGATGTGGGTTTGATCCCTGGGTCAGGAAGATCCCCTGGAAGAGAGCATGGCAACCCACTCCAGTATTCTGGCCTGGAGAATCCCATAGACAGAGGAGCCTGGTGGGCTGAAGTCCATGGGGTCGCATAGAGTCAGACTTGACTGAAACAACTTAGTATGCACGCACACAGGACAAATTTTGAGCACAATACCTGGTACTTAATGGATACGTTAAGTACCATCTAGGCCAAGTGGTCATTAGCAGGGTCACACATGCAGCTTCTTTAGGGGTTCTGTTAGAGAGCCTCGTTATTCTCATCCATCATCCTCCACATCTATCACTTCATCATGTCACCATCATTATTACTTTCACTGTCACCATGATCATGTTTGCAGTTTACATCTGTTGGGTGCTGCTGTTTAATTGTTTACATACTGGGCTGGGTTAAGAACTTTGCATGCATTATGTTATTGAATCATCCCCATAATCTCTTGTTGCATGAGTGAGTTCCTTAACTCACTAATAATCAATAGTGATCTTAAGGCTTGGCTTACTTATTTTAAACATTATACATCTGAAAGCTCTTTATCCTCCTCCTTTATCCTCCCACTAGCATTCATTGAGTACATATCATTTGCCAGGAATGATAAAGTGCACATTTAGTTTTTACAGTGACATTTGTGGCAAGGACTCTTATCAGGCTCATTTTACAAATGAGGCAGCTGAGCTTCACAGAGGTAAACTGACTTGCCCAACATCACCCAGCTCTGGATCAGCAGAGTCTGGGTTTCAACCAGGAAGCTTGGTCCCACCGTTGGGATCAGGAAGCGATCTCATGGCCTCCCAGAAACACAGACCACTGACATTCTGACCTGGCCACTCATCCTGACACAGATTATCTTCCAAGTATCTGGAGACATAGAAGGTAGGAAGGTAGTGGGGCAAATTCACAATCATCAAGTCCAACTATGGAAGAATTTTGCATTCGTTTGTGGGTAGAACAAGGAAAAATGTGTTTGGGTTGCAGACATACTCTGACTTGGCACAAAGCTGGCTGTTACTCAGACTAATCTATGAGACATCTTGCCAGTAAGTTCTGTTTTCCATTTCCCTTTCATTGCAATTTCAAAATTTTAATCAAGGTAAGTGAGAGTCTAAAATTGTCCTCACCACAAAGGATGGATGTGTTCTAGACAGAGAGAACAGGAGATATTGAATTCCAGATGAAGATGAAAGCTCCATGCAAGATGTTTCAGTTCAGTTCAGTTCACTTGCTCAGTTGTGTCCGACTCTTTGCCACCCTATGGACTGCAGCATGCCGGGCCTCTCTGTTCATCACCAATTCCTGGAGTTTACTCAAACTCATGTCTGTCGAGTTGGTGATGCCATCCAACTGTCTCATCCTCTGTTGTTTTCTTCTCTTCCTGCCTTCAATCTTTCCCAGCATCAGAATCTTTTCAAATGAGTCTGTTCTTTGCCTCAGGTGGACAAAGTATTGGAGTTTTCAGCTTCAGCATCAGTCCTTACAATGAATATTCCGGACTGATCTCCTTTAGGATGGGCTTGTTTGATCTCCTTGCAGTCCAAGGGACTCTCAAGAGTCTTTTCCAACACCACAGTTCAAAAGCACCAAGTCTTAGGTGCTCAGATTTCTTTATAGTCCATCCCTCACATCCATACATGACTACTGGAAAAACCATACCTTTGACTAGACAGACCTTTTTTGGCAAAGTAATGTCTCTGCTTTTTAACATGCTATCTAGGTTGGTCATAGCTTTTCTTCCAGGGAGCAAGTGTCTTTTAATTTCATGGCTGCAGTCACCATCTATGGTAATTTTGGAGCCCCCCCCAAATAAAGTGTCTCACTTTTCCCACTGTTTCCCCATCTATTTCCCATGAAGTGATGGGACTGGATGCCATGATCTTAGTTTTCTGAATGTTGAGTTTGAAGCCAACTTTTTCACTCTCCTCTTTCTCTTTCATCATGAGGCTCATAAGTTCTTCACTTTCTGCCTAAGGGTGGTGTCATCTGCATATCTGAGGTTCTTGATATTTCTCCTGGCAATCTTGATTTCAACTTGTGCTTCATCAAGCCCAGTGTTTCTCATGATGTACTCTGCATAGCAGTTAAATAAGCAGGGCGACAATATGTAGCCTTGAAGTACTCCTTTCCCTATTTTGAACCAGTCTGTTGTTCTGTGTCCAGTTTTTTTCTTAAACATTTTTAAAATTGAAATAAAGTATATGTACAGGGAAGTGACAGCTCTCACATGTGTAGCTTGATGTATTTGAACAACATGAGCACATCCACAAAACCAATTCACAATGTAGAACGTGACCAGCTCCTTGAAATGCTCCCTGGTAACCCTGAATTAAAGACAACCATTACATTTATTTCTGTCATCATGGGTAAGTTTTTTTCTGTTTTTAAATTTTATGTGAATTGAATAAAACTATCCCTTTCCCCCATCCTTCCTGCCAACAATGGTCAGTTCATTCTCTATGTCTGCAACATACTTTTTTGTATTGATATTATACCCTGCAGCTTTACTGTATTTATTATCTCTATAGTTTTTAAGTGAAATCTTCAGGGTTTTCAACATACAAAATCATGTCATCTGAAAATTGTGACAGTTGTACTTCTTCCTTTCCAATATGAGTGCCTTTTATTTCTTTTCTTTGCCTAACTAGAGGCTTTCCAATACCATGTTGAATAAGAATAGTGAGAATGAACATCCTTGTCTTGTTCCTAATTTTATTTTTTTACTTTCATATATTCTTTATTATTTTTAATATAAATTTATTTTAATTGGAGGTTAATTACTTTACAACATTGTATTGGTTTTGCCACACATCAACATGAATCCACCGCAGGTATACACGTGTTCCCCATCCTGAGCCCCCCTCCCTCCTCCCTCCCCGTACCATCCCTCTGGGTC